>VWZZ01007697.1:206265-289152 GCA_013399095.1 Psophia crepitans | reverse complement strand
GGGGTCTTGTGGGAGTCCAGGGTCTGTGCTGTGCGACCTGTGTGAATAGCAGCGTCTGAAGTATTTACTATTAGCAGGAAGTGAAATTATTTTGTTCAGTTCTTCAACAGTATCTGCTATTAATGCAACAGTCAAAATTAGCGCATCCTATCTGAAACGGGTCTCTTTCTAAATTAACAATATTTATTTACTATATTGGCTGACGAAAGCATCTCTGCTTGTGTAGGTATGAGTTAACATCCCCCAGCAAGTGTCATCTGTAAGTTCTCTAAATGTCGCAGGCAGCTTTCTTGGTATTTGAAGTAATGCTTTGAGTCACCTGATTCTATAAACTTGGCCAGCAGTTTAAAAACTTCCTTCTACCGAGGCAATTCTCATACAGTGCGCTGTTTGTGTCGCATTTCTCAGTACTGGAGAAATTCTGCATCCTGAATATGTCAAATTTAATGGATAAGTAGCAGTCTCTGTAACCATGTAAGTTGATGGTTATTCATATTTTAGTGAACTTTTTCATAAGTGCAAAGAAGTTGGATTTAGGCTTCAAAATTACTTAGGTAGTTTAAGAAGTATTAATATAGTGGAATTTATGTTCTGCTGAGGTTTTCAGGACATTGTTGATGGAGTCAGTGGTTTCCACTGATTTGTGGGATGCGTGTATGAATATCCAATCGATCTTAACTATTGTAGGTAGCAAGAAGAAAATTACTGCTGCATACACATATGCTACATAATACACAGTATGCTAAGCAGATACTGTACTGAAATAGTTTACTGTTTCTCTCCTTTTTCTCTCCTACTGGACTTTGAGGTCCAGTATCCTCACAGGATCCTGTGTTCTGTGCCAAACGTGTAGCCATTTTATTCATATATTTGGAAACTTTCACTTTGCTTTTCTTGAAATAACTTTTTTTGGAGTCATTATGGCCTCAGACTGAAGGGTGTATAAAGGCTAATTTCCTAACCAGGACTGGCTTGAAATCAGGTGGTGCAAGTTTTTTCATTGTGCACTTTAACTTGAAGGTTATAACTGGGAAGTGATACTCAGTAATGACTTGATATTTTATTGTCATTATTTTGATGTGCTGGTAACTGAGAGTGGTACTGAAGAGGTTTACTTTATTTTCTGTGAGCTTCACCCAGGAGATAGGTCTCTCTCTGCGAATTGCCCTGGTTTGGATTTTAGTTTGCTAAACTTGTGCAAATGTCAGCTATAGGACAGGATACATCTTTCTTAGCAGTGTAAGGGTTCAAGAAACAGTTTTTAGGAGCTCGGCCAACTAACCAGTCACCATTTAACTTGGAAAGTAATTTTTTTTTTTTTTTAAATTGTAAACAAACTTCTCACAACTTGCTCATGCTCCTTCCAGAATAGCCTGTTTTTAAAAGAGATAAGCAAAGTATCAAAACTAAACTATAATTAGTCACCTGGAGTGTGAATTTCTCAAACTTTAATGGTGTCAAGTCCTATATAGCTGGTAGGGGCTACTGGCAGTGTTTAAACTAGAATATACTTTCCAAGGAGGAGGAGGGCTGGGCTGAAATTCAGTCTTGATTTGAATGCTTTCAATGATGGAAAATCCATTCAGTGTTTTTCTGGTGTGTGGTGGTTTGGTTTTTTGTTGTTTGTTTGTTTTTTTGGTGTGTTTTTTTAAACCATCAACTCTCTTGCGGTTGATGCTTTTTTTGTTTTGAATCTAAATTTGTCCAGATTCTGTTTCCAACTTATCTGTTTGTTGACAAGATATACAAATGTTTGTATCAAAGAGTTAGATTTCCTGAGGGTTGGGGGGGAAATAGGGATTTCTTCCACATCCAGCTTGTAAACCCTGGCCGTTTTTCTTGCTTCCCACTTTGATAAACCCCAGCAATTAAGTTCTTAGAGTTTTCCAATAGAAGATGTGGTCTACAGTCATGTAATCTGCTGGCTCTTCCCTATACCATTCAAACTCACCAGATTTACTGAAATAATAAAAGCTTATAGGGGAAAGGACTACTGTTTTCATGCAAAAAGGCCTTTAGTGTTGCTAAAGGAGTATTTGTTAAATGTCAGCTTGGTAGGGAGTCTTGTGTAAACTGGTCCAGGTGGCTGTAGACTCCTGTACTCTGAAGGCTGTGGAGGCTGTGTCTGATGCTGTGAGGTGAGCCAGCAGTCACCATTGCGCCTTGTCCTTCATTGCTCCTCATCCTGTACTGTCTGTATGTTCCAGGAGCTGACTCCAACGCTGGTCAGGCCTGTCTTTGAGGTACTGTACATTGCTGACTGAACAGAGCAGTGGGGCCATTTTCTCCAGTTCTAGGGAGGTACAGTAGCTGAAAATTAGCTCAGAGCTGATGGAAAAGGTTGGGTGGGGTGGCAAAGTGCGGCGGGGGAAACTTTCATGGTGAAGGGTGGAAATATAAATGGGAAACAAAGGATCTGAGACTTCTGGTGGCAGTTCTTTGATTGGCTAGATCATTACTGTAACTTGTCAGTGGATTTTGTGATTCCCTAAAGCCTTGTTCAAGGTCACATGCTCTAAAAACTGAAGCAAGTGCAAAAACAAATCAAAACAACAACAAAAAGACTTCAGAGGTAGGCAATGTCATATCCACGTTTAAGAACTGATGCATTAAGCTACAAACTTTGATTTGGATGCTGCCTTCAGAGACAGAGTTGAGCTTACGAATTGCTCATTTTTAACTGTGTATTACAAAAGAAGGCAAAAAGTGCATGAGCCTCAAGGAATAAAACTTAATTTTTTTCAGAATTCAGTCACAAAGAAAATGCAGTACTGTAAATGTGTTTGATAGTTGCTTGCAAAAGCCACAGGTGAGATTTGCATTCTTCTGTTTGTTCCTTCTGAACTTCTTTGTCCTTCTTCTCCTTTCCCCACTAGAGTTTTCCAGATCCCAGCTTTACTTGTGCCCTTTCTTTTGTTTTTGAGCATCGTTGAATAGGGAGAGCTAGAAATGTCAGGAAGCGATATGCTGGCCTTTAAATAGTGTGCTCCCTACCTCAGTCTATTTCTAGAGTTATTTATTGTTTTAGAATGTAGGCAAGTCCTTTTTTTGAAAAGGCTCATAATTTGCCATTTGTGATGTCCTAATTTCAGAAGGAGGTGATGATACCAAGAGAAATTGATAGGTTATGTGTACGTTGATGGTCAAGATGGCTCTTCTGGAACGTGTGCAGCTAACATGTGGCGAGAGTTTTAATTTAAAAGTTGAAGTTGGAACTAGAAGCCAATAAATTCTGATTTATAGGAGTAACACTGTGGAAGTTGGTTACTTTCACAAGCTAGGTATTTTTCAAGGCAGGTGTTGATAAACTTCGTGAGATTAGGCCCCTCTTAGTGTCAATAGCAACAAATTTTGCTTTGTAACCTTGGAGCACTTGTATCCTGCCATTATGCTCTTGATTGTTCAATGGTTTGTCTACTCTAACAACTCATTTATCTGGTTCTGTTTGTAGGACTGAGCCCTTTTTTGTGGGAAGAAGTCCTTTGAGATGAAAGATTAGACTGAATGTTCTGTTCTTAAAAGAACCTGTAGCTTAGTAATATTTCTAAACTTAGAAGTATTGTTCAAAGCTTTTTTGTCCATCTAGTCATGTTGGTTTATCTCTTGTGAATGTCACTAACCAGTTATAGTTGAATTTAGCATGGTTCTTGTAGTTGTGGTGAGGGAAGATAATGATTTATGAATATTTCAAGTAGGAAATGAACAGAGCACAGTTGACTTCAAATGAAGATTACTTTTCTTAAGTGCGTATCCTTCCTTTCATCTTTCTTTTTGATTCTCTATTGCTCTGGCTAGTGTAAGGCTCTCCCAAAGAAGTCTCACACTTTCATTTGTACCATCGCGAAGCTGTTTGTTTGCATTAGGAATCAGGCAGAAACAATTCTTTGTTCTGGTTGCAGCTGGGAGGTGAAGCAGTCCTCAGTGTTAAGCCCTCCAGATACCCCAACTGCCTTCTGCAAGGCTGTCTTCTGTATTGTCATAACTTTGAAAGCAGACTTTCCTAGGAAGTCACATCTTCAGGGAATATTCAGTTAATAAATCTCCATACATCTGTGGGTTGGGATGAACTTTTACTATGCAGATCACTTCATAATCCGTTCAGCAGTTTCCACTACTTAAATTTGTCAAAGCAAGATATAATACAGAGAATGAGACCACGATTGATTTATGTGTGTGGGGTGTGATGGAACAAAACTAATGAGGTGAAGTAATAACTTTGATTTTTATGATCTTAATAATACAAAAATGTTTTGGCTTTTTGTTTTTTTTTAAGCTAAAACTAAGTAGATGTGAAAACATTTCCTGGGACTTTTTGGATTATTTTGGTTTGGTGGTTTGTGTTTAAGGGGTAACAATGTGACTGGAGAAGATGAAAATGGTAATGCAAATTTACCACAGATTCCTGACCTATCGATGGAGTGGGATGTTAGGATGAGCAGGAGAACTGATACAGTCTTATTTTATTAAGATATGTGTTTTCTGTTCTTTTGTCTTTGTCTGACCTTACGATCTTCTTTTAAAAGTTGTTGTTCAGTGACAAGTGGGTTACATTACACCACAGAAATTTCTAGTGCAAGGCTTCTTGTTTGCCAGCCTATTTCTTTGCTGGGAAGCTGGATTGTTGGCCAGATTCTATATGTTGTTATGCTTGGGTAATGATTCCTCTGACTCAGTTTTTCAAAGTTATTTTAAGCACCTGGGCATTGAGTCATCAGAGACTCATTACCGGAGATAGTAATTTAAAAGCTTAATTACAGTAGCTAAAGAGGAGGGAGTCTGGTATTAGATGTCATAAGGTTCATCTCGTTTATGGACTCAATGATTCAGATTTTCACTCTGGTAGAATTTCTCCATATGTTGGTATTATTTCAGCAAGAAGTCTTTACAGTTAACTGTGGCTTTAGAGAAGTTAATTTTACTCCATTCTTTCAAGGTTTTCTCCTGTGAATTGTCTTCCTCTTTTAGAATCTGTGATTTTCAGGTCTTGAAAAAGGTCTTTTCAGGTCTTGAAAAAGCTCCTGAAATCCTGAATTATCCACATATTCTTCTATTTATAAAAACTTCTTTCTTTGATTAGGACACCTGGCAAATTTCACAGTTTACAGAGATTACAAAGGGGAAATTATATGAGAATTTTGCTGGTTTGAATATATGAGTTCCCTCCTGTATTAAATTTCCAAGCAACTGCAACATTGATGGTGTTGGAAGCAGTCTTGCAAAACATTACAAAAGCAGGTAATAAAGACTGTAAAATAGTGGGAGTGGTTTGTTTCAACCTTCACTGTGGTAGGACAGATCAACATTTAGATATCTGGAATTATTTGAAGTAAATAGCTATTGGCAGGGTTCAGCATTTAAAGCTAAACCTCATCTATTTCAGAGCATGTTTCACAGTTAGAAGGTCATTCAAATTTGCTTCAAACTTCTCTGAGGGAACAACAATCCGAGCTTGTGCTTTTACTTTCTTTAGCTGTGTTTGTGCTTTCTCAGCGATTTATGATTGGAAAGGAGCTTCTCAAGTAACACAAAGTTAAAAAAAATAAAGCGGTCTTGTAGTCCAATAAGCAAAACTTTGAGTGCTCCTAAAGAGGAAAAAATATATGCATATTGCTTACTGGAAAATTTAATTTAAGCTCTGAGCCTTATCGTTTTTTTCCAAAGCAGTCTTTCTCTGAGTTTCATATGAGTAAGTAACCTCTGTGAAGAAAAAAAAAATAGGGTGAGTAAGACCAGAATCATTTAACTTTGATGGGTAGTCCTCTGTGCGACCCACAGTAAGCGGAGAAGGGCACAAGGGACAGCTCTCTTTGTGGGGAGCTGCTTTTACGCAGGCTGATCCAGCTGTTGCGTAGTTGTGAGGGGACGTTCAGGACATGACGTGGTACGAAGGGCACATGAGCTGGCCTCGGCACTGCTAATAAGGGGGCACGTGCTTATAGTAAGTGTGCTGGGTAAAGCCAAACCAGTGATTCTCTGTATGAACAGTATGTTTTTTGTTGGTAAAAAACACTTGTTTCCTCCTGTATTTTAGAGCACCTCTTCCTCCAGGGCCCTACCCCTTAAAGGAAACCACTGTGCAGGTGGGGTTTCCAATGTGTAAAAGCAGTGGCTGGAAGGAGGAGTGGGCAGCAGGAAGGTAGGCAGCACAGCTTGAGGGAGACCCCTTGGGAATCCAAGCAAAACAGCTGCTTCTGGGGATGGGCAGCCATGCCTGCCCCGGGGTTTCTGCAAGAGGGACTTGCCCAGGTGAAAACATTCAGTCCCACTCTTGTAAAAAGTAGGACTGAGGTACAACTGGTTGCCGGGTGCTTTCTTATGACGTATCGTCGTGTTACTGACTTCTGCTCTGAGTTGCCATCTGCTCCTCCTTGGCACGGGAACTGTTGTGCTTTTATTTTGTGTATTCATATGGTATCTCTGTTTATACACAGTAGGTTTTGGACTTGCTTTGCTTTTCCCAGCCTTCTGAGACTGCAGTTCTTGATGTTCAGAGCAAAAATAAGTTGTCCTCTTGATTCTAGTTGAATTCAAGCAAAGTGTTTGTCTTCCTGGCTGATACAACAAAATGGCTAATTTTCAAAAGCAACTATAAAAATTCTCTTAGGATAGCTTTAAACTGGTTCTCTCTTCTTTGTGAGGGGTTGTTTTGTTGTTTTTTTTCTTTGTTATGATTACATGGGCAGCTTCCAAAACGAGGATGATTAATATAAGGCTATTACATTTATTGTTCCTGCTGGTTCTGATTTAAATCCTGGGATTCCCTGGAGAGCTTATACAATTCATCTTTCTGCAGCAGTAAGGCCATGACTGATGAGGCACTTCATTTTGTCCTAGAACTTCATCAGATTTGAGACTTAAGATTAAATGTTTTATTCCCTCCACTGCGTTAATTCTTTTTTTTTTAGTTAAGATTTAATTCAGTAATTGAATATTTCAGTAACATATGATAAGAGAGTGTAATTAGTGCTTACCTAGTTACAGCACAGTTATTCCAGCAGTACTGTAATTTTCTCCCTTAATACCCTTGTATTTGTCTTCTGAAAATGGTTGCTTACGGAATACAAAGTGAAATATCTTCCTTGCTGCAAATAACTAGGCTGTGTTCTTGGAAGTTTGTATATGGTTGTTGAATTATTATTTTTATACCAACAGCTCTCTTGCATTCTGTCAAGCTGCCAAATTTTCTGGTAATTTGTAAGAAAGCAACAGTTCAAACTTTTTCTGACTTCTTTGCTGCTTTCTTTCACTGTAAAGGTTGCTGGTACAAGAAAAGTTTGTGGTGTCCAATTTAAATAAATTCCTAGATAATGGAAGATAGAGATTTGTGAAGGAGAAACTTTAAATATTGTATGACTTAATCCAGTTCTGTCATTCATTCACTCTATTTAATTTTTTTTATGCTTCTGTCCAGGCATTCTTTTTATTTCTTTTCTTTTGACTTAAAAGTTGAGTAGGGCAGTACTGCTAGTGTGCATGTTGCATTAAATTGCGGGTGACTAATGTCGAGTTCAAGTGGTGGGTGTTCTCTGGCCGGGTCTAATGACTGAGCTTTGCTTATTTGAGCTGCTGTTTACTGTGCCCAGTTTGTAACTGTACAGGTCTTGTACCTTGTCAACAGAAAAGCCTAAAATAGCTGTAGGCTTGGGTACGTTAGAACCCATGAAAACTGAACTTTGTCCATTTCTAGAGTAAAGAAGCTTCATCTGATAAAATGTTAATATGTTTATGTTGATGTAATAGTTTCCTCAGTTGTCTTCATAAAATGAAAGTAAACATAGAAATGGTTCAATTATTTGGCTTTCATAAAGTAGTCTTTCTAAAAAGAGCTAAGAGATTCCAAGACATTAGTATACTGATTAGTCTTGGTTAGTCAAGCTATAGAGAATTTAACAGAATTTCATGTTGAGGTTCTCTTCTGCTGCATTTTCATTTCCTTCCCAACTGCCTACAGTAGCAGGCTATCGAGCACTTGTTTTCCTATTAATATTACCAGTGTTTGGGAGACCAAAGTAGTACAGCTGTTCCATTCTGTGTTTCACAGATCAAGTTTTATTTGAAGTAGCATCACTTTAACATGCAGGTAGTTTCATTTTCTAGTTCTTCATTTGCTTCTGGACTGGCCTGTGCAGCTGGTATGGTGAAATGCACAACCACATAATACTGCGGTGGGTCTGAAAAGGCTTGAAGTTTGCTAGATAATCGTAGCAAAACTTTGTGCCTCTCCAATTATTGGGATAATTACTGGTTTGGGTATTTTTTTTTCTAATCTCTGCTCCCATAGAGGCAGCACTATTGTGCGACTACAAGCTGTCTTAATGAGTAGGTTACAATGTGGCGATTTTCCTGGTGAACACTGCAGGATTTTTCTGAATCTTCATCTCTTTCCATCTCTGTTCTTTGAGGACAGGACTGCTAGGGTACGATACTGATTGCCCTAAAGGTTCAGGCAAACATCAGGGGACTAGTGTAGCAGACTTGTGAAACACACAGTTAAATATTCGTTCAGAAACAGTTGCAAGTGCTGCAGTTTGATTTGAGAGACTCGGTAATTATTAATCTAGGCAGAGATTTTAATCATGCTTGAGACAAATGCATCTCTGCCTAACACCTGTAAATACAAAGCTATCCTCTACTTGCTCCAGTTGTATGTCCTGGTGTATCTGGAATTAATATTCTCAGATTTGAATTTTTTTAGTTCCCAGTGTATTGCAGACCTGGAGTAGGAAAGGAAGATGTGGGAAACTCTGGGCGCTTGGAGTAGTGCAGTAAATTGTTTCTGAAAAGATCTTTTGATATCGTTGGAGCTCCTTTCTCACAGTTCAAAGCTGTGTGGTACATTGTTAATAACTGAACTGGTTTATAAGTAATGTTTTAAACAAGAAAAAACACTCAGGTGCTTAACCCAACTGAAAGCTCAGATGTGATTCACAGGAGTATCTGAGTCAGTATTTGGAAACATTAAATCACATGGGTGTCTGGCGTGTATTTCTGCAGCTGAATTCCCCTTGCTTCTGTACTGTTTGGGTGCATGGGGATTCTGTTACTTGTTTTGACAGTGCCCCACAAATACGGGTGTATGAACACCACAAAAGGTAACGAAGCACCTCCTTTAATAGTGTGTGATGATTCTTTTGAAAGTATCAGAAGTTGAATGATGCTTTTTAAAACTACTGAGCTACTTATAGCTAATCCACAGACTTTAAAATTCTTAAGCTCTGTTGTAAAACTGGAAAATATCGCAGTTTCTCTTTTTTTTTCATGCTCTGTGACTGTGCTTGTCTGCCCCTCTGATTTGTAACTGCATAGAAAGAACCGATAATTTGTTTTAATACCTTAAGGTTTTAAGATCCGTTACATTCTAACGCTTTTAAGAGCTCTTAGTCTTAGAACCTTTTTAGTCCTCGTATTGCATCAATAATATTTAGTCCTAGATGCTTGAGCTAAACAAGGGGCCGCCCGATGTGTAGGAATTCACTCAAATGCAAGTTTGTAGCGTGCATGCCGCCTGTAATGCTGGCCAGGAGTGTGTTTCAGTTTACTTTGGGGTATGCTAATGTTTGCTCGTGGGTAGACAGCTATAAAGAAGCTCATGTTCTGTAAATCAGAAGTAAGATAAATAACCAAATTGAGCTGGACTAACCTGAACAGAATTTAGGGCTTCTTCACTGTCTTGCTGAAAATTATTTTTTGGGCAGGAAAGCCCTGTATGGTAGATCTGAAGATCTAATCTGTCTGCACTGAGGAAAGCTGGAATTGCTGAAGAGGCTAGTAAGTCATTGTTTTCATTAGGAGAGAAAATTTTCCAGGTCTCTGACACTTGAAAACTTGCCTAGTCACTTACACAAAATCATATGGAAGTGGTTTCAAGGTAAGCTTATTACACCTTTATTCTAATTCTAGAAGTACTAGTGGTTTAAGCCACGTGCGTGTTGATGGGAATTAGCGTCACTTACCCTATAAACACTTCAGACATTGTGGGTTTTTTGCTTTTTGAAAACTCTTTGTGCTTTGTTAACTATTTTCTTGCAGTATCAGGTAGACCTTTTAATCCAGTGTGAATGCTTAATTAAATACTTCTCTGAAGTATTGTAGGCAGCTTCTGAGGCTAGAGAGGAGCTCCCTGTTCTGAGTGTACTCATCTGCAAGTATGTTTTATATTACCAGGAAGAAATGATGCAAGTCCTTGTTTCTTAGCTTTTTATCTGTACTTAATTTGCTTCTAATGTGCTTATAGTCAGTGGCATTGACTTCATATGACTAGCTACAGAGTGTTGAACTTATTTTAGAGTTGAAAAATTGCCCAGAAGAAAATGAGCTAGCAGATCGAGAGACACATTAAAAATGTGAATTTGTGGAGAGGAACTTGGAGTAATGATATCTGAATATTGTGACCTCTCTTAGTCCAGAGGTGGAGTTCTTGAATGAACTTAGTTTTCCTTTTTGGATGAGTTTGTTTTAATTTTGATGTTGCTGAAAGCAAAAAAACCCCAATTGTGTTTAAAAAGAAATATAATACTAAAAGGAGGTTTTATTAAACAACTGAATTTTAATTTTTACTTCTTTAACAAAATCATAGTATAAAACCATTTTGAGGGGATAGTTCTGTTTCTTCAGGCTCTTGTGTTTTTTTTTTTAGGCAGATGCTGTTGAGCACATACACAAGAACAGTGACACTTTGCACTATACAAGCAATATACACTTTCTCCATTTGCTTTGTATTAATTAAAAAGACAAGCATTGGGGTCTCTTCTCCTTTGTAATAAATCTTTAGAAACTGCCAGTTAAACTGACAGAATAATGTATAACCTCTTAAATTCCCAAGGTGAGGCTCTGTAGGAGCCTGAGGAGACAGTGTCCCTAGTGTCCGCTTGTGCTTCCATCTTCAGTTTTTTGTTTACTTCTTGTCTCTTAGGAGTGCTTGTAAGAGGAACTGTGTTGAGATTTCTTTACTGTAGGCAAGACAGAAGGTAGCTGCCTTCCCAGGCTGAGAGGCAGAGGCGCTTGAAGAGCTGCTTGATATTTCTACATAGTCTGTCCAAATATACACTTAGCCTAGCAGGCTGTGGTAGAGGGACCAAAATGAAGAGGCGTTCTTTGTCAGATCATAGCCCCAGATGTTGCAGCTGCTGCAGTGAAAAATCTCTTCAGTCCTGGTGTACTTACTCGCTTTTAGATGAGCTTGGATTTCAGGATAAGTGGTGGGGAATGGTTAGGTCTATCCCAGCAGTAGCCACTGTTGGACGAAAGATAGTGTCCTCACTGCTCTGAGGTGGGGGGGTTCCCGTCTATGTTTCTGAAGCACTTTTCTTACTGTTTTTCTGAGCTCTTTGGACACAAGTTGTTTTAAACTTCTTGCAGCACCCTTAGTAATACCCACAGTGGAACTTAGTGTGTGTTTTGACTTGCTGAGAGGTTTTTCAAAGATGCATTAATTAAAACATGGTGACTTACGTAGTCTGTGAATGGTGAAACAAGACAATGGTTAAACTGCCACTTAGAGCCTTGCCTACCCTGCCTCGCGTCTGTAGCTTTCCCTGACGCAATGAGGATGGAGTGGGGGTGTCTGTGTGTGTGTTTAATGCTGTCTCTCCAGCTGATAAGTCAGATGTCTTGTGAGTGTTCTAAGCAGTAAACTACCTCAAACCCAGTATTAGACAGTAATCAAAGGGAAATTGCCATGAAAGATTGAGCAGAACAGAAAATGTGAAATTCATCTCAAGCTAATTGACTTCTGTTTGCTGAGTATTGCCCCTTTTTAGATCAAATGCTTCATTTTGAACTGTTCTTTCAGATGTAATCAAAAGATACTGCCAATTTCTGACCTGATTTATTTGCAGCTAGGTTTTTGTATTTTATTCTTTTCTTTCTGCTTCCTCATTTTGTCTAATCCTGGGATCCCATCCCATATCCCAGGGATGCTAATTCTATTTTGGCCTCTTAGACCTACCCTTTAGAATGTATATTTTGTTTCTAAAAAGAATGTTGGTGGGAAAAGCAATTTGAAAAAAAACCCAAACCCCACAAACAAACAAAAAACCCTGAAACCCCAAACCAATCAAAAAAATAATCTTGTAGCAGAGAATGAATAAAACAAAGTTAGGGAAGACAGAAATGCATTTTACTGTTCTGTGCTTCCAGGTGTGATCAACATACTGTTTATCAGTGTTTCACAAGCAGCTGGTTCAAAGGCTTATGCCTACTAGACCTGCTGGAGAGTATTTCTACTAACTGATGCAGTTTTTGTAGCAAACCTTTCCGAAGTTTATTCGTAACAGAAATGTTGCTGGGTTGTTTGAGGTGACCAATAGCCCTGTGTTGTTCATTCCAACTAAAAGTTTAAGCTGATGTCCTAGAAGAAAAGTTCAAGTCTGCTTACTCTCAAGGCTATTTAAGATCTTGTCTTGTGAAGAAGAGTCCTAGCTCAAGGAAAAAAAAAAAAGTTGATGCTAGTGATTAACTTAAAGACATTTTACCAGCCTTCCCAAAGTACAGTTTTTGCTTCTCTAGTGGCATGCAGGTTTCCTTGAAAAGATTGATCTGCCCCAGTGGTAGGACAGGAAATTAGAGGCAAAGCATGGACCTGGAAGGCGTTGCCATCCTTGCTGCTGTAATACAGTGGTTGTCTTTCTGAGACAGTGGCACCAAGCAAATTAAGCTTGTGAGTCCTTGTCCCTTGAAAAGAGCACTGTTGGATGGCTGAAGCATTGAACCGCTGAAGCGTTAACTACTAAAAGGCAGGCGTGCATTTATTGTGGGAATTTCATGCTATGAACCTTGTATGGGTATTTCCTTTGTGCTATCTGCCACTGCCAGCTGTCGAAGAGAAACAGTTGTGGTACACGTTTCCTAAACTTTAACATGTGGCTGAAACAGATGAGTCTAAGGCATAACACAAGAACTCTTTCAAATGCAGTGAAGTCCTGTCCATAGGCAAAGCGTTTTCAAAGGTGTAACCAAATTTTTGAGTGGTTTCTCCAGTTTTGCTACTATAAAGCATACTTTCATTTGTAGTGCAGCAGTTCTGCATCAGGAAGTCCAGCATTACAAAAACATTTTGCTTCAGAAGAGTGAACTTAAACAAAAATCAGTTATCACTCTATGTGGGTCATTAATAATTCTTATCAACGGAGGTTTAGGCAGGGAAGCTATTATAAAAGCTGATGTGAGCACAGCTGATGTGCATTAGTCTGTGCACTGTGGCTAGTGCACACTCATGGCTAGTGAGGAATGCACAGTGCTTTTTGTTGTTCAACTTCTCCATGAAAGAGCTAGCCTGCTGCAGGTGAACTGTGATGCTGGCGACATGGACAGTGGGATTGAGCGCACCATGGGCAAGTTTGCCTATGACACCAAGCTGTGGGGTGCGGTTGACATGCTGGAGGGAAGGGATGCCATCCAGAGGGACCTTGACAGGCTTGGGGGGTGGGCCTCAGTGGACGTCATAAAGTTCAAGGTCAAGCGCAAGGTCCTACACGTGGGTCGGGGCAGTCCCAAGCACAACTACAGGCTGAGCAGAGAATGGATTGAGAGCAGCCCTGCAGAGAAGGATTTGGGGGTGTTAGTGGACAAGAAGCTCAACACGACCCAGCAATGTGCACTTGCAGCCCAGAAAGCCAACCGGGTCCTGGGCTGCACCAAAAGCAGCATGATGAGCAGGTGGAGGGAGGTGATTCTGCCCCTCTGTTCTGATCTTGTGAGACCCCACCTGGAGTACTGCATCCAGCTCTGGGGTCCCCAGTACAGGAAAGACATGGAGCTGCGGGAGCGAGTCCAGAGGAGGGCCACAAAGTCGATCAGAGGGCTGTAGCCCCTCTCCTATGAGGACAGGCTGAGGGAGTTGGGCTTCTTCAGCCTGGAGAAGAGAAGGCTTCAGGGAGACATTGTAGCAGCCTTCCAGTACCTAAAGGGGCCTACTGGAATGCTAGCGAGGGGCTGTTTATAAGGGTATGTAGTAATCAGACAAGGGGTGACGGTTTTAATCTGAAGCAGAGTAGATTTAGATTAATTATGAGGAAGAAAGGAAGAGGATGGTGAGGCACTGACACAGGTTGGCCAGAGAAGCTATGGCTGTCCCCTCCCTGGCAGTGTTCAAGGCCAGGTTGGATGGGGCTTTGGGCACCCTGGTCTAGCAGAGGGTGTCCCTGCCCAT
This sequence comes from Psophia crepitans, assembly GCA_013399095.1. Taxonomy (NCBI): domain Eukaryota; kingdom Metazoa; phylum Chordata; class Aves; order Gruiformes; family Psophiidae; genus Psophia; species Psophia crepitans. The sequence continues at coordinate 275,003 of VWZZ01007697.1, read as the reverse complement.
GGCAGGGGCGTTGGAACTAGATGGGCTTTGAGGTCCCTTCCAACCCAAACCATGATTCTAATGCGGGCAAGTGTGTGTCTATGTACATCAGGATTGTCAAACTTGGGGGGTAAGTTGCTCTTCTATCTGAGCCTATCATCTTTTGAGTGAAACATCTTAGAAAAGGCAGAAAGATTCCTCTCATGAGAAGTAGGTGCTTCTGTTGCCTTGTCACCTCTCTCAAGATTCTAGGGGAAATGCAGATGGGCAGATCCATCAGGATATCTGTGGAGATCTTGGATACTTTTCTAGTAACTTAGTGTAGTGATAATTTTGTTTTAATGACTTTTGCTGGCCAACTTCCTTCCTACTTAATTTATGTTAAAAGTCTTGACATGTTGACAGGTATAGTTGCATAGTCTTATGTCTGCTTACAGAAATAAGTTGGCAAATGCTCTTGGTTTTTTTTCTCTTGGCTTTTAGTATTTTGGGAAGAGCGGGAGGTACTTGGCTCAGACAGAAATAAGTAATGGAGAAAAGCTGTCTGCTACAGGTGTGCAGAGGAACAATACTTTTGCTGATCTCAGTACTGCTTTTCACTGTGAAGAATCTTTTGTGTTCTAATATGCTTAGGCACAATTACTGTTATCATTCCAAAAGATAGTAATAGTGATTGATTGTAATGCTTAGGATTTCTGGAAGTTGAGAGGCTTCACACTAAGTCATCAGTAAATCTGTAAATTGGGAAACCACAGTCCAGATGTAACTACAGCAGGTAGAACCAGCTCTGAAGAGTGCTGATGTAACACTGAGAATTACTGCTTTCCTTCTCCTTATTGCAATCTAAATGTCTATAACCATGCTGCTGAAAAGCTCATTTTCCTTTAACAAGGAGGAATTCTTACTGGTTTGCCCTTGTCCTTGATTTGTAGAGAAAACCATCGGTTCCCTCTCGCTCCAGAAAAACTGTGATATATGCCAGAGCTGCAGATACCCCAGGAATCAGTGAGCCCTTCCTGTCTTGGCATGCGTTGTGCTGGGGTTCTGCTTAACCCATGCCGGCCTTTTCTCACGGGAGGGAGCATAATCATCAGGATGTGTTACAAGCTCCCAGTGGAAGTGTGGGAAGCTCCGCTGCCACCTGAGCAAAGGGAGGCAGTAGGTGTACAGTGTGATGATCGGTCTGCTTTCTGGTCAATGGAATCTGTTTAAACCTTTTGGGTTAGCACTCCTTTTTCTCAAAGGATCTGACAAGCAACTTCAGATGCCAGAACCAGTTCTAGCTTCAGAAATAATCGGTTTCTTTTATAGGCTGAAGTTTTCATATAGCTAAAAGATTGATTAGCAACTCTTGCTTCATATACAGCACAAAACAAGTAATGGCTTTTATTCCACTAACTGTTTGAATACCTGAAGTTTCTTTTACATATGATCAGAAGTAAATATGAAGTACAACAGTCATTGTAACAGGTCCTTTTTTTTTTTTTTTTTTTTAAAACCTGGGTTTTGAAGAAGTTAATTCTGTGATCTTTGGAATTTGTCACAGATACCAATTTTATAAATATTCAAAATGTCCATGAGCTTAGGCCTAATATTTGATGCATGTATTGCAGTGCCCAGGAGCTAAAATCCTTTTCTGGTTAAATGCTTTCTTCTCTCCATGCCCATATGCTATTTTGCATAAGTGGTAAAGATCTAACTCTAAGCCATAACTTCTAATTGGATGTAACATTTGTGGCCAGTGAGTAGGAAAAAGTTTACTGCAAAACCAAACCGTTCCTGTTTTTATAGTATTTTGGAACTCATTGTCAAAAATATAAATGGAGTTGGGCCCCTATACCCCTGCCCAAGGAAGGGCTAGAGGGAGGATTTTCCATTGTTAACAGTAGGCTTAGTAAATTGAGGGAAAACATTTAGTCACTTAGTTTCATTTACTTTGGAATTGGTTGAGTTTACACTATTTTTCCGATTAAATCTCAGCAGTAGGAGGATAGCTTTAAAGCTTATTTGCCAGGAGTTCTTAGGGACTTAATTCCCAAACTAGGCAAATAAGCCCAGACATGCAAGTGAAACAGAGTACCAACCAAAAAATTTGGGGAATGTATTTGAGATGTCAATATATGGATCAGGTTACGGATGTACCTCAAATACTTAGTACTCTGTAGTAATCCATTTCTGTAGTATTTAGAATCTTTTTTTCTTTTCAGTTTCTTAAACTCCAGTAAGGTAAAAATTATTTGGTTTCTTTGTAATTTTTTCACCTTCTTTTGAAACAGGAATCCGGAGCAGGTGAATAGATTGACTTTGGCACAATGACTTTATTAAATTCTGTGTATGTCTCTTGGTCTTTCCTTCCCTACAAGCTGAGTGCTTCCGGATTTTTCTGAGTAACTTTATTTCCCTGCTACATCTGGAGAACATAGTAGCATTTGTGTCTGTTCTCTTATTAGACACAAATATGTCTTACCTTTCCAGTCTGGTTATTACTGTGGGATGTTTTGCCAGGTTTCCTGAAGCCTCCTTTCTAAGGGAAAAGCAGGAAACCATTGAGTGCTTGGGACTTTTCTTCAATGCTGTGCTTCTCTTGTGGAGAAGACCAAGTGATTTGTTGTGGTTCAGGATTAGCTTTGTCAGCTGAACTACAACATATGGTTTTTTGTTTTCTTGGCTCTGTTTTTATTTACCCTGAAGTAAAGTATCTCTTGACCAGCCAGAAGTATTTCCACATGATACTTTTGAAACTAAAATGTGGGAGAGGGAAGTTGTGTTTTTTCTGGCTTTGTTAGGAAAAGGGGTATCTAGGTGGGGATCATAACCTGCAATTTTGAGACAGTCAGGGCTCAGTGATGGAAAAAAAAATACCATAAGACAAAAACTTGCCTTCAACAGAAATCATTATTATGCTGTCAGCTTTATGGCAGGAACAATTAGGTTTTGGGGTTTTTTCTTTCCCCCGACCTCCAAGTACAAGAAGGACTTGTTTATAAATATGTTAAGGGTGAGTGTCGGGAAGATGGAGCCAGGCTCTTCTTGGCCTCACTAAGCGATAGGACAAGGGGCAACGGGTGCACACTGGAGCATAGGAGGTTCCGAGTTAATGTAAGGAAGCCGTGAGGGTGACAGAGCACTGGAACAGGCTGCCCAGAGAGGTTGTGGAGTCTCCTTCTCTGGAGACATTCAAAACCCGACTGGACGTGTTCCTGAGTGATGTGCTCTAGGTGGCCCTCCCTTGGTGAGGGGAGTTGGACTAGATGATCTTTCGAGGTCCCTTCCAACCCTTGTGATTCTGTGACCTCATTGCTGTACAGAGTGTGTGATGTTATTAGTATAACACCATTATAAAACTGCTTGTCTTGGATTTAGTTTTTTAATCTGCAGGAACAAAGCCCACGTCTTTATGAGCTTATTAAAGCATATGTCTTGCTGGTGAAGATGAGACTATAGCCTTGCCTCTTTCAAGATGAGCTAGGGAAGTTGGTGTATTTCTCAAACTTTCTTCTGCTCTTAATCCTCTGAGCTGAAGAAGTAAGGGCTATGATGTAATCCAGAGCTGATTATTTAATTTAAATCTTATAGCAGGTGTATCAACCTTTGAGGGCTTCATATTACAACCACAAATCTTCATAACTTTACTCTTAAAAGTGACTTGTCTCCTAAACCTCAATCTGCTGAAGATTATTCCTTCCCCTCCCTCCTGCAGAATTGAGTTTATATCTTGCTGTTTTAGTTGTGCAAGAAAAGCTTGTTATAACTGTCAGTACTGTCTGAAATCTGTGCTTTTTCTAGTTTGCCTTTCGTGACCTGTAGTCTAGCTTTCCCTTTGCTGCTCTTTGATACTTCAGCATAGGCATCAATCAGATAAATAATGTATTAATTATCTCTGGGGCACCTGGCTAACATAAAGACTTGAAGTGTAAAGAATAAGTCATTTACCTTTTATAAATTCTGACTAGTGTCATGAGTTTCCTTTCAGGGGAAGAGAAGCTTAGATAAAGGGTTTATTGTGGTCAGGTTTAAAGTTTATCTAATATGCCACTTTAAATGGAAACCGAAAACTTTGATTTAGATCTTCTTTTAAGAGTCAAGTGGAAAATTTATGTGACTTCTCTCTGCATCCAGTTGTGGAAAATAAATACAGTCCCTTTGTATTCCTGAGAGCTTTCTCTACTTTTGGATCAGAAAGGAATTTAATAGAAGACAATGAAAAGATGTTTGGGAATATAATCTTAGGCCATGTCACTATTCTTTGTACAAAGAAGCAGAACTATTCTTTAAATGTTAGACAACCTTGTCAGTGTTTCAAACATAACATTTCTTTATGTAGTACAGTAGCAGAGTCAGTGCACAGCAAAGCCTTTGTGTGTTTAAACACTTAAAACTTAGATTGGTTTTGTTTTTCCTTCCCCCTTTGTACCAATAAGTAGCAGGCCTACTCTCACTGTTCGTGTATTTGCATAGTTCCTCCTATATACCAAAAGCTCAAAACATAACTTAACATACTACTTTTTATGTACAGCAGTGGTTACTCACATCTGCAGTTACTTGGTTTTCTTATTCTGAATTGCTTGTCCTGTGAAACAGTTCCCTTTATCCGAATTGGAGTTGGACTGTGTCTTGTAGAAAAAAATAATTGAATTTAGAAGCTTCTCCTTCTTCCCCTGGAAGAGTTGTACAGATAGTTCTGGACATGGCAGAGATCAGCCAGTCTTAAACTGTGAATCTGTCTGGAAAATAATTATCATCTCTAACAAGCTTCACAGGAGATTTTAATCTTGTAAAGTTTGTGTTCCTGTTCAGTTCGGAGGCTAAATTTAGGAGATAGTAGTTTTCTACATGCTGAGTTGCTTTGTACATCCAGCCTTACCCTGCCTAGTATTTCTGCTACTTAAGAATAAGTTACTTCCTTTATGAAATCTTCTAAGTAAGCTGGAAGGCTCACTGCTGTATTCTTTTTCACACACAGGCTCGTGTTATGTATGATTTTGCTGCTGAGCCTGGAAACAACGAGCTGACTGTCAGTGAAGGAGAGATCATCATAATTACCAACCCGGTAAGAAAACTGAAATGGAATCAAGGCTGCAACACACTTTCCTGACCTGCTTCTAGCAGATGGAAGAAAAAAGGTGCTTGGTGACACCTGAAAGCCCTGGCTACCCTCATTTGAAGAATTAGCAAATAAACTAAATGCAAACAATTTTCTAGTAGTTTTGTGGAAACAAACACAATGAGCAGTTTTGGAGGACAAGGGGCCTCTCAGACTGTGCCTACACACAGGAATTTGCTCAGCTTTGTTCCCCTCTAAATAGAGCTGAGTGCCAAGGCAGAGGAACGAGCTAATGGTGGTGATACCCTTTACATAGAATCATAGAACATCCAGAGTTGGAAGGGACCCATAAGGAGCATCGAGTCCAACTCCCAGCTCCATGCAGGACCAGCCCAATCAAAGCAGATGACTGACAGCATTGTCCAGATGCTGCTTCAACTCAGCCAAGCTCAGTGCTGTGACCACTGCCCTGGGGAGCCTGTTCCAGTGCCCCACCACCCTCTCAGTCTGAACGTGTTGTCTTTTTTTTTCTTGTGTGCTTAATGTTCCACACTTTGTGTGTGTATAATCTTTCAGGTGCTTGCCACTTACATTTAAATCTGACATGCAACCTCTCTTCTTGGTTTTCAATTTCTTATTGAATGACTTCAGCATTCCAATTTTGTTCAAAGAACTTCCCACAAAATTTATTAATAAATTTTGTGGGCTTTTGTGGACACAATGTGGACAAGGTACAGGGAAGGAGTTGTGAAAATACTATTGTAATATTATCAGGGAGTTCTTGAATTAATAACACTTTTGAGCACTGGTATTTGATTTGTGTGTACAATTTAAATGAGTGCACTGTTATTGTCCTGTATAATTGTTATCCTTAGCAACAAGGTAAGTGTCAGTTGAATCTGCTTCTGATTTTTGTGTAGATATGGCTCAGTGAAAAGGCTTTCCATTTTAAAGCGTGTATAAACAAAAAATACCTGATCTTGATGCCTGGTTTTGTTTATTTGGATATACAGGAAGCATGGGCTCTGCAGAATTAACTGATTCTTTGAAGAGCTTAGTCATCACTGGAACAGGTTGCCCAGGGAGGTGGTGGAGTCACCATCCCTGAGGGTGTTTAAGGAAAGGTTAGATGTGGTACTTAGGGACGTGGTTTAGTGGGTAATAGGTGGTGGGGGCATGGTTGGACTAGATGATCCTTGAGGTCACTTCCAACCTTAATGATTCTATTCTATTCTATCTATAGTCCTGATGATTTTTAGCTCCACTGACCTTAAATATTTGAAGCAGATATTTAATAGCTCTACCACAGCATACTATCCTGTCCAAGAGGGTGCTGGTTCTAACATTTTAAATTAGTTCCGGAGTTTAATGACGTTTCAGAAAAGTAGAACTAAATAAATAAAACCACTTTTAAGCTAACCCTTGCTGAACAAGACATCTTTGTGTTAAGGCAATATAGTTAGAACCAAGTAAAACTTTATTTTCTGGTGTCCGTGATTAAACTGTGGGATATATTGCCACAAAGACTCTTAGACTTTTTTGATGTGGTAGGTTTAGGCAGCAGTACCATAAGTCCTGAAAGCCTGTTGATGATTGCTCTTCCGTGCAGCGGTGCAAATGTGGCTTCTGGCTCAAGTTGTCATTGCTCTTGCAATTTAACCAAACTAGTTGAATTTGTCTAGTTGTTTCTGTGTTCTTGAGTGTAAGCTTTCAGGTAAATAAGCTAAAGCAAACGGAAGTTTGTTATTGAAATAACTGATTGATATTTACTGTTTAAAATCTTGAATACATAAGCAGAATTCTGCTTTCTATGTGCAGGATTACGTAAAATTTCCAAGTGAAAGAGCAGAATTGTAAATAAGCAGATACATGCATTAAAAAGCAAATTAAGAAAACCTGAAGTTTAATAATTGCTGTCTAGCATATGTGGTTCAAGTTTTCAGCTGTTAGTTTGATGTGTAACTATGTGTTCAAGGAACAGCTTCATTTAAAACAGAACTGGCTTATTCTAGATAATGTTGTCCTGGAGTTCACTTTGCTTAACTGCAGCGGTCTGCAAAGGTTTCTTGGTGTATGTAGAATACGTGTTTTCAACCCAAGCAACAACAGTATGTCCCACTGAGATCAGAGCTGAACTGTATTAGTTCTTTCCAAACTAAGAGCATGAGACCTGCATCTGAAATTAAATGTGAACTAGAAAGAGTGTCTCCAGATCTTGCATGGCATGTACCTCTCTTAATCTTGAGATTATGCTTAATATTGTTGTGGGTTATAGCTCCCACTCATCACATACCTCTGCACAGTCAATAAGTGAAGCAGAAACTTTGCAGGTATTACCAGTAACTTAATTCCTTGAGTCTTGTTTCTTTATAATCTGTTGAATAAAATCGGTGGTTTGGAACTGGCATACTAACAGCTCTGTTCTGATGCACTCTGCGTCCAGACAATTCACTGTGATTTCATAAATGATCAAAAGTGCTGAAAATCAACCTTATCTCCCCCCCTCATGCTTGTTAAATCTAAAGTCCACAATAGCTGTGGGAAACAAGTGCGGTCTGTGTGCTGTTTAAATGAGCATCTGCTGCTTCAGCAGATTTAAGTGAGTTTGTTCATGATCAGTCATAACTGTATTTCAAACATTGCATTTGACAGCAAGACAGTGCTTCCTCCTGAGCTGTTTGAAGCATGCTGTGGGATCCATCTAGCAAAACTGTTTCTATATTACTGCTTTTTTAGGATGTCGGTGGAGGCTGGTTAGAAGGAAAAAACAGCCAAGGCGAGAGAGGACTTGTTCCAACAGATTATGTGGAGGTGAGTGAGTACACTGCTCTGCGCTAAGAAAGCAGAACTACTGAAAAGGCCTGTGGTTTGCTAATCAGACTGTAATGCTCAAACATAAAACTTCCAGTGTTAAAGCTTGAAATATATAATCTTAAACTGTAGCTGGCTTTGGAGACCAGTGCAAACATGCCATCCAAAGCTTCTATGCTTCTCAGTCGTGTCCTAAGAAATGCAACAGGTTGTCTATGGTAAGTACTGGTGATCTGCAGAACATGAGATCTTTGAGTCTGCTTCTGGGTTTGGGGAGTATCATAGTACAATAATTGTTTTGTTTTCCTGTCTGAAGATACGGAAGTGAAATGGTGAATGCAAGCATAAACTGGTGTAGTTGTGGCTGGTTTACCACATGCTCAAATCTCTGGAATGGAGCCCATTTCTGGGGCTTAGGATATGGGATCCCAAATCCAGGGACTACTCAACTTATTTTCTTCCTGAGGGCCTTTGCTGTCTCTTCAGTGTATGTTGATCTGCTCTTTGTTTAAAGGCTGGTGATAAGGGGGTGAGGATGGAATGGGGGACTCAATGCAAAGACTGTAATGCAATTAGCTCTTGGAGGGCTGTATGTCTGCAGATTGCCAGTTACTCCTGCAGCCTCCTCTTAAGATATATGCCTCTCTTCCTTCACCAGTCCTGTGTTTCTTTAAAAAAAAAAAGAGTGGAGGGAGGATGCCTGTCTACGTAACCTTGTTTTGTTTCTTCAGCTGACTAGCTCATGGTCTAGTAGCTTTTTGCTCTCCAAACTTGCTGTCCCAAGCTGATCCTCTGAGTATTGAGTTCTGTCTCCAAGCAGTAATGTTAACAACCTTGTTAATCCCCAATGAATTTATAGTTAGATGTCCACTGCCACAACAGTCTTGCATGTTACACTGTGATAATGCAAACCAGTTCCATCTGTTGTGGAAGTAAATACTTCAGATTCTCATATCAGCTTCTTGTAAAAGGTACTATTCAATTTGAATTCAGAGGGGGTATATGCCATCATTTTACCATCTAGTGACATGAATGTTAGGGTGATTATGTGTGATAAACAGCATCATTTGATTAATGAAAGCTTGAAAGTCTTGTGCAACTTTTTCCATTTCAGATTATAACCGACAGTGCAAAAGATGGAATTAGCTGCGGTAACTCATTAGCTGACCAAGCCTTTTTTGATTCCCTTTCTTCAAATACAGCTCAGACCAACGCTGCTGCAAAAAGCAGTAATCAGGTATGTCTCCAGGTTTTTCAGGTACAGTGGGGGCATGGCAGGTTCTGTTCACATAACTGCTTGCACTCTTCGGTTGTGCTGCATCATATTTGTGAACCCTCTTTAAAAAAGTACTAATTAAATTAAATCTGTTTTCATTAGGGAACACTTTCATTGACTATTAAGGATATGGGTACCTGTTCAGCCGCTGTCCATGCTGGAAAAATTAGTATTCTAACACTTTCATACATAGAGCATTTTTATTTTTCCTAGCCTGCAGTCATATAAATCTGAGTACCTCAGTCTCTGTTTGTACCTCAGTTCTGTATAAATGCACTATAGCAAATTTACTGTATTTTCAAGTTACTGGTGTTAGTATGCAAACCTTCTTAAGGAACTGTAACTTCCTTTTCCTTTTCAAATGTCTACTACAATTGGATGGTCCATGCATCATCAGCCAGAGTGCGTGGATATGTATCTTTTTCAGAATTTGAGTAAGAGTTGTTTCTTTGATTAATAAACCAAGCTCGTGCATTGTCCCTAGTCAGGTGGAGAAGAGGCTGACTGTGGTTTTGCTGGAAGAATGTGTTTGGGTTGTGGGGTTTTTTTTTCCCCTCCTGTTTTTATTCATTGTTTTTTTGTTTGGGTTGGTTTTTTTTTGGTTTGGTTGTGTTTTTTTTGGCCTAGTGTGTCAGTTCCTTAAGCAGCAAGTATTTAGTTTCAGGTTATATCTGAAGACATACATTCTCTTAAACACAAGCTGCTTATTATGGTCTACATACTGCTGCACGTCCCACATGTAAGAACAGTTAAACATTTCAAAGTCCGCAGGTCACCAGAAGAACAAAATCTGCTTTTCCCAACAGCAGCATGCAAAGGTCTCGCATATTGGAAAGTAAATGCTTTACTCATCACAGCAGCTGGGGACACACCTGGTTTGTGGAGCAGTTAAGTATCAGTTACTAGTTTTCTTAATTGTAACTTGCACCACAGGACTTTGACATGAGGTGATGTCTCCTGAAAACTGTATGTGAGGCATTTTTGTATGACAGTGAATGTAACAGTTCATTGACTATATCATGTTTGGTTTGTACTTCCTTGTATTCAGCCATACAATGCCAGGATTGTGATTCTGTGATCACACATATAGTGAGAACTCCAGACTTCGCTGTGATGGTTTCACTGTTTATTGCTTTTTTCTTATATTGATGCCCAGTTAATAGTTAGATTAAACACAGAACTCTGGAAAAGCCTCGTTAATTTCTTGTGTCGGACTGAGCCAAAAGTATTGACTATATAGTCAAGTTTGTTTTCCCTCAGTAAAACTTAGTCATTTTAAAGGTAACGTGGGAACCCCATTTCTTCTGTTTTGCTACTCTTGCCTTGTTTTTTTTCTCCTATAGTTTCTAATCAAACTTTACTTTCTGGGTAAGCGTGACATATCTGCAGCAGCGACTTCAGTCAAATCCGAATACCGTTTCTTTTCTCAAGGAAGACACATCACTTAATTTGAACTAGGAAGAATTCCTTACTAACAAAATGAATATACGATATTTTGAATGGTGGTAGAGGCATCTGTCAGAGGTTGATTTGTGCTTAACGCAAGGTACTCATGCCTGGAGAATGGAAGAAAAAAGCCCTTGCCTATATAGGAGGAAAGGCTAAAATAAAGGTATCTATTATATCCTAAGTAATAGCGAATTACTATAGCAATCTAGTTTTGAAAGTTGCATTTCTAGAGGAGGGAGAAGCTTGAAAATATGGTCACTTTACAGTTTACACAGGGTCAGCAGTATACTGGTCCTGTAATACATACAGATTTTGGGAGATAACTTCGGGCAAACAGCTTGCCTGATCTGGTCAGTGCTTACTCAGTGCTTTATTCTTAAAGTGTCCTGTTCCTCTCTGTTATCCTTAAATGCTGTGTGAGACAGTTGGGAGAACCAGGGTACTGTAGTGTATTACAGTAAAACTATACTGCTAATCCTCATAGGAGAGAGAGAGAGAGACAGGAGGGAAGTGTGCACCTGGATGCTGCCAAGGCCGTGCAAGATACAGGAGGAAGCAAATTCCCACAGGCTAGTGTGTTCGGGTCTTTTGTTTTTCTGGTTTTTTTGTTTTGTTTTTTTTTTTCAGAGCAGGAACCATCCTGTTGTGTGGTCAGGATTTTGTGATGTTATTTCCACTTTCTCAAGGTTTTTTTTCTTTAACGGAGTTCAGCAACTGCAGTTTAGTTATATTTTCTAGAAAAACAGTAGATTTTGATTTGAAGACTGGTTTGTTTGTTTTTTTTAACTTCTGGCATATATTTGGTAGTTTGTTCCAGTGGCTTTTTGCTAGTAGGAATTTATACTAAGTAATCTGGGTTCCACTTTCAGCTGTTAGGCCTTTTTCCCAGATCAGAGAGCTCTCTAGCGCATGCTATCTTCTCCGTGCAAAAATTCTATGCCTCATAGTCCTCCTGATTAAGAAATTCTATCTGCCTGATGTAAGGCACTTTTCCTGGCCTCAGGGAAGAAAAATGCTTTCTTCTGCAGTCTCTTTGATCTTGTGACTTGTCTGTAAAATTTTTACTGTGTACATTGCATGACATTGCTGTTCTGGTGTAGAAAAGCCTGATAAACTGAAAGATTGCATTAACTCCTGTCATATTGCATCATGAGGTTATACTGAGTTGCTCATCCCCTGCATACTGGCTGCTTTTAGAGCCACTGCTTATAAGGACATAATCTTCTGTTTTGTGGGTATGACCCTTCTTCCTAGATGTATCACTCTGCGTTTGGGTATGATAACATTTACATTGTTTAACATGAGTTGCTCAGGCACTTTGGATTGATCTGTGTTCCAATGCACAGTTGCAAGCGATTGACTGACTCTTTTCAGGTGTCTAAATGAGTGACTAGGTCAATATACAGAGCACTTCATCTTAAATGAAACTTGTGTGTTCAGGCTATGGAGAGGGGGGAAAAAAAGACCAATTAGGTGTCAGTGTAAAGAGAATCGATGCTGGAGGTGGCACAGTAGTGGGAACTAAATATTCATAGATGTAGTCTGGTGGACTGGCTAAGAAATAGCAGCATTCCTAAATGCTGACACTTTATGCTATCTGTTTTATAGTAACATGGCAAAGTACATGTTTATTGCAAGACAACTTTATAAAAGCAATTCTAAATAAACAGGATGCTTTGGGATTTTTATTACTACTACTGTATTGAAGAAATTACTTTCTCTAAACATTAAGTCACGTAAAGATACATGTAATTACAGAAGACCCCCACTCCCCAATTTCTATGAGTAAAAAGAAGTTTTAATTCTTAGAATTCCTTCTGTTCTTCTAACGGTAAGTTAAAAAAAACCCAGGTTGTTGCATAGTCTTTCAGTACTAAGCCTTATCAAAAATAATAGATCTGGATGAGTTGAAATGTGTGATTGTAGATGTTTTTTGGTTTTCTTTTTTTAAGAGACCAGTTAAACCACAGCGTTGTGGTTTAAACCCAGCCAGCAGCTGAGCCCCACCCAGCCACTCACTCACTCCCCCTCAACAGGATGGGGGAGAGAATCAGAAAGGTAAAAGTGTGGCTTGAGGTAAGGACAGTTTAATAGGTAAAGCAAAAGCCACACATGCAAGCAAAGCAAAACAAGGAATTCACTGCTTCCCATTGGCAGGCTGGTGTTTAACTGTCCCCAGGAAAGCAGGGCTCCATCATGTGTAATGATTGCTTGAGAAGACAAATGCTACCACTCTGAACATCTCTTCTTCCCTTATAGAGCTTGTTGCTGAGCAGAGCATCATATGGTATGGCATATCCCTTTGGCCAGTTGGGGTCAGCTGTCCTGGCTGTGTCCCCTCCCAGCCTCTTGTGCACCCCCAGCCTACTTGGTGGTGGAGCAGTGTGAGAAACAGAGAAGGCCTTGACACTGTGCAAGCGCTCTCCAGCAATAATTAAACCGTCCCTGTGTTATCAGCATTGTTTTGGTCACCGTTCCAAAACATTGCCCTGTACTAGCTACTATGAAGAAAATTAACTCTATCCCAGCCAAAACCAGTACAACCAGTTATATTTAAAACTAAGACAGAAAAAACCTTAAAGTTTGCATTCAAAGTTTTGAATTGGTTAAGTCTGTCAGTTTAGAAATATATTTCAAATGAATGTGCTTCTGACAGCTTAAAAATCAATATATTTTTTTAAGCTTTATAAGTTATATTTTTGCTGACGTATCTTCATATGCCCTGATAGGTCTGGGGGTATGATTGCTTTTTTTAAGTAGCAATGCTGCATATAATACAGAACTCAGTCACTGCAGTTTTCCCAGATAAGTTTCTATTCATGCATACATCTCTGTCTCAAAACAAAACTTACTCCCTCCATCTACACCCATCTCCTTTTGCTTTCCCAGCAAACAAGATGCTTTTGGTTTCCTGCTCTGGAACATGTAACTCTTTGGTGTTAAGAAAAGCTCATCAGCTCATACTGCCCTACTCCTTGTCCATCCTTTTCTAAGAAGTTTTTTTGTGTTGATGTTCAGTAAATAATCTCCTGAAAAGTAATTAATAAGCAATAACTAAAAGCAGCTACTCTTACTTCCTTTTCTTCACTGAGAAAGATAACAGCAAAAAACTGCAGCAACACTTTGGTGTTGCACCTTACCTGGGTTTGCCACAGATGTAAACTGACGACAGAAAAGGGGCACAGAGGTACTTCCTAAGGAGAAGAGAAGAATATCGCATGACCCTTGGCAGTTCACTCTTCCCCATCTCGTTCTGTGCATCAGTAGTGTCCCAGCAATAGCTGCCTTGGTAAATCTTGCTGCTGCTGCTCTTTTAAAGAGCTGCCTGTAGAAGGTGTTGGGGTGAGGAGTCAGAAGAAACAATGAAGCTAATTATACACAAGTACAGCAAAAAAATAACTTGGGGTAACTATTTTTACACTTTGAAGAAGAAAAGCAGATAGGCAGAGGTAACATTAAATGCCTGTAACGTTTGTGGTTTAATGTCTGAAAAGTCTTCTGAAATTATTCAACAAAATACCAATTTAAGTAACTCTTAGTTACCAAAGATGGAGGCTATTGTATGGCTTTTGTATGGGTCTCCTGCTGTTTTGACCTTGTAGCCCTTGGACAGAGAAAGCAAAGGGAATGAGAAATCTTTCTTCTCTGTCAATGTACTCTGAGAGGCAGTGCAGGTTGCTAATTTTAGAGTGTCATTTGGAACCACCAGTGAGTGAGTTTATCAGCACTTAGGTTTTTTTCTATTTGTTAGAATTACATATATATTAAAATAAGTTACCTGTAAACTCTTCTGGTATTAGAATAATGCTGGAAATAATGGCACTGAAATTAATATAAATTATGGCAGATGAAACAAAATAAACATCTCGAAATACACGGAACTAATTTCTGATGAAAAACGAGTAGTATATTTTCTCTTGTAGTATTTCTTGGATGCCGAGTTGCTTCCAGGGGTTGTAGCAACAATCGATATCCTGTTCCACACTATTTAATAGTGTTTCTTGTTGTAGCTGGCCAAGAGGTTGTTAGCTTGGTGGCATTTGGAGCCTTCATAATTAAAGTATTTATGGAAGTAGAAACATTAATGTAAAATTCATTCTGAGTAGTCTCCTCCAACTGTTTTGTTGTTTGTGTTTTCGTTTTTTAGTGATCAAGACTAGTGCTTCAGAAGTCACAGATGTACTCGCATTTCATTTGCACATTCCAGGTTCGGGAAGTGCTCTTTTAAGAGTGATGATCTCTCTTTCCATTCTAAACCACAGCTTGTGGTCCTTTTTTATTTATCTAACTCAAAATTTTTGTTTTACAAGTTGTGAACAAATATCAGCTTTCCATTTTAACAATAGTGTTTATCTGAGTTATTTAGATTTCATCTAAATTAAATCTAAATTACAACTGTATTGGCCCAAACAAGTTATCTTTGATAAAGGTTTGGCTTCTTAATACAGAATCACAGAATCACAAGGGTTGGAAGGGACCTCAAAAGATCATCTAGTCCAACCCTCCCTGCCAAGGCAGGACCACCTGGAGCACATCACTCAGGAACACGTCCAGTCGGGTTTTGAATGTCTCCAGAGAAGGAGACCCCACAACCTCTCTGGGCAGCCTGTTCCAGTGCTCTGTCACCCTCACGGTGAAAAGGTTTTTCCTTATATTAACCCGGAACCTCCTGTGCTCCAATTTGCACCCGTTGCCCCTTGTCCTATCGCTTAGTGAGGCCGAAAAGAGCCTGGCTCCATCTTCCCGACACTCACCCTTAACATATTTATAAACATTGATAAGGTCACCCCTCAGCCTCCTCTTCTCCAAGCTAAAGAGACCCAGCTCCCTCAGCCTTTCCTCATAAGGGAGATGTTCCACTCCCTTGATCATCTTTGTGGCTCTGCGCTGGACTCTCTCTAGCAGTTCCCTGTCCTCCTTAAGCTGAGGGGCCCAGAACTGGACGCAATACTCCAGATGCGGCCTCACCAATGCAGAATAGAGGGGGAGGAGGACCTCCCTCGACCTACTGACCACAGCCCTTCTGATGCACCCCAGGATGCCATTGGCCTTCCTGGCCACATTGCTGGCTCATGGTCATCCCCCCGTCCACCAGGACTCCCAGGTCCCTTTCCCCTATGCTGCTCTCCAGCAGGTCAGTCCCCAACCTGTACTGGCACATGGGATTCTTCCTTCCCAGGTGCAAGACCCTACACTTGTCCTTGTTAAATCTCATCAGGTTCCTCCCTGCCCAGCTCTCCAGCCTATCTAGGTCCCGCTGAATGGCAGCACATCCCTCTGGTGTGTCAGCCACTCCTCCCAGTTTAGCGTCGTCAGCTGTACTGTTTATCTGTACAGTAGTCTCATTAGTGGTCTGTAAACAATCTGTATGTACAATTAGCCATAATGTAGTGCAGCTATTTACAGCCTGTGTAACATACATGTTTGAACTTAGGCTATAAATACTATGAATTTCAGTATACTATATATTTTAGTATGTATGGTTTTTCCTCCCTTCCCCCCCACCCCGAGAATAGAAAACTAATGTTTAAAATGTGTAAATGAAATTAAAGTGGAGTACTATCTGTCTGTTTGAAGGTGGAAGTAGATCACCAGCTACGTTGACGTACAAGCTGTAGATGTGGCTTCACAGTATTGAAGATATAAAAATAGCTCTTGTAGCTAACCATAAGTTGCATTTGTAGGGGAGTTTGTTCCCTTTTCTTGACACTGATTCTCTAATCACTGCCAAACCTACTTCCGTGTGAAGATGACTGTTCAGCTCTTCTTATTTCTGGATAGAATGGTAGCCTGAGAGTTTGCATTTTGGTGAATTGCAGGTTTGTCAGTGAATTCCAGTGTGACCTTAGTGAATCCACGTTTTGTGTCTTCAGTTATGTTGTGAGCTGAGCAGTAAGGCCCCATGAGCAGGTACTGGAAGCAACTAACAGAAACCTCTCATGTTTGCATTGTTTTTATCCAGAGATAAGAATGAAATCTCTTGGGATAGTTGCTCTCTCAGTAGCAGAAGGATAAGCTGCTGTGCAGTTGTTGAAGAATATCACAGAATGATACAGTATCTCGAGTTGGAAAGGACCCGTGAGGATCATGGAGCCCAACTCCTTGCTCCTCACAGGACTATCTAAAACTAATGAAAATATATGAACTGTCTTATGTGTTTTCCCTTTAGAAAACTGTGGGACTTCTGTATAGACAGGATGAATAAACAGTAGTTAAAACACCTAGTTTGGTGGGCAGGAGCTGGCACAACTCTTGAGTTACCTGGTATGTAGACATAAGTTGTTGAATGTGCCTAAGGAGGACACTAAAGAAGCTATTCGCAGAGCTTTACTTAATCTCTCTTCCACTCTGCAACTTATGCTGAAAGGCAAATTGCCATTGTTAAATGTGCGTACCATGACTCCCTCACCCCGAACTGCTGTGAGCAGCAATAAATGCTAATATTGAAGAAAATAAATACAGTGCTCTTAGTAAGAGTGCACTATTCTACTTATGTGGAAATTCTGACATGCGTGTTACTGCATTCCTGTAACAGCATTTCCAGTCTCTGACATTGCTGTGTGTGCAGTAAAGTAGAAGTACTGTCATGGGAAATGTGACTCACTCACTCATGTTTGGTTGACTCCAGTTTGTCTTGTTAAACCAGTATGCTAAATTACCTTATAAAATACACAGGTAGACTCACCATGGAGGTTTCATTTACAACTGTTTATGGATGTTGGAAATAATTGTTTGCTTGACCAATAAACCTTAACTCAGCATAAGTTTATGTGTGTTTAAGTGTAAAGTTGCCTCTACATGTGCATAAGTAGTTTCTAGAAGGGTGTAGTGCTAAAGATATCTAAAAAGAAGTACAAGCAAAACTGGTGGCTTAGAATTGTTCAGAAATAAAACAAACAAAACCAAGAGCGTTTTATGCTAGTTTGGCTTTCATGATTGGTAACTTCTAGTTCCTGTTACAGGTAATGACACTAACATTCCCCAATCCTATGTGTAATTTGAAAGCAACTCTTCACCTTCCTCATCTCAATCGCAATGTTGCATTTAGACCCGTAACAGGAATTTGTGACCAATTCTTGCGTAACCAAAGTACCAGGTGACAACTCGCATATGGAACTAGAAACAGTGGCTTGCTTATTTTGAAATAAATTGCATTCACATATTAAAAAACCAAACAAATGAAACAAAACACCAACCAACCATCCAAAATATGTCAGTGATTGTGCCAATTCCAGTTATGGAGCTGTCTTCAGCTTTTTTGTGGATGTCCCAGTGGAATGCAAAGGCTGGGACAGCAAGTTGTTAAGCTGTAGTACTGTGATTACTCCTCACTTACTGTCTGTACCCATACTCTCAGGAAAAATCAGACTATTGAAATAGTTTTCCACAATTTGCAGTATTTGCATGCTCTTCTTGCAACTTTGTTTTCATTTGATGACCTCTTTTGTGAGGTACCTTGTGATCTCATAGTTTGGTGTTTGGCATTGACTGTATAAAGAATATTTTAACTTGCTCATGGTGACAATCTTATCAGCCCTTCTATAAGTGTTTCTAGTTGCTTGCATGCTTGCAGTGGCGTGCATGTGTTGCATGATCCCCTTTACCACAGCAGGGAGCTTACTGCAGTACATAGTTTCCTTCCTGATTTAATTTTTTTGTTGTTGTTCATTATTCACTGAGCACTTGTTAGATTAAGGTGGAATCAGTGGTATTTGTCATTGAAAGTGGTAAGCTGAAAAGCATTAGCCAGTTATATTTGTCAACTCCTCCATAAAAAACTACAAGGGAACTCCCTGTCCTCTATTCCCAAACAAAAATACAGAGTGTTTTTCCCAAAAACAAACGATAAAGCCTTGTTTAATCTTTTTAGCCTGATCTTGGGATGTCTAGAGAACATGAGAGGAACAGGGAGTCTTTCTTCCATTTCTGGCATTGCTGTGACTGCTACTTGGAAAACTGTCTGAAATTTCTCTTCTGTGTTTCAAGAAGAAATCATTAGGGATTGAAATCAGCTCAAAAGAAGACAAGGATATGAAGAAGGGACTTGATTGTCGTTTAGATGTGCAGGTGTGGGTAACAAAAACAGAAGTCTGGGAGAGCTCCATTGAATAAATGTATGTAGGATTTTTAGTGGCTGAAAGTTGAAGTTAAGCAAACTTTAATTTTAAAAAAAAGTAAATAATTTCCTTTAAGCAGTGAGGGTGGCAATGGATATGTATTTTTTCTCTCATCTCATCACTGAGTATTCTTTGCTCAAATCTAAATTACGTATCTTTCTAAAAGAGCATTCTTGACTTGAAACATGGCTTTTTGTGAGCTGAATCAGGAGTTAATAGGTGGAAATCCTGTGCCTGCACTGTGCAGAAGCAGTGCAGCGTCTAGTCCACCTTCCTATGAATAACTTTGCAGGTATGGAAGTGGGAAAAGACAAAAAAAACCTAACCGCTCTGCTCTTTATGGTAGTAACTCAGTTCTACTGGTGGCTTGTTTGTTTTGGGGGTTTTGTTGGTGGGTTGTTTTTTCTTTTTTTTTTTTCCCTGCTGAAAGCAAGGAGTGTCCAGTGGGTGTGCCTTGGCTGTATGCAGCTTGTGAGCGGGCAAAGCCTAGCTCCTTTGCAGGGACTGCTTTATGAAAGGGTCAGTGAGGTTGAGAGTGGAGATGCTGAATGGTTTCCTCTGAAAGGGAGCAAGATGACAGGAGCAGCTGAAGAACAAATATGTTCCTTGGACAACATTGCTACAGCCTCCTTTCCTGCTCCTTCTGAGGGTCCTCTCTCCTGTTGCTTTTGTGTATTTATCCACAGAAACATCCTAGTATGAGTCCGTAAGGCTGGTTATCCCTTAAAGTCTAGTCCATCTCCACTCTTCTTCTTAAAGAAATCTTCTGGGAGAAGCAAAACATGTTTTAATTGTACAGTAGAAAAGAGCCTTCCTGCAGGAGTGAAAGAAGTGTCCAGGACCACAATGCTCAGGTAATGATTTACCAGGAAGAAAACTTGGTCATAAAATATCATGAGTATGGCAGCTACTTCAGTATCTGCTCATCTGCACTCTTGCTCTATGGTAAATACAGCACAGTGAATGCAGTTCTGAGTGCTACTGAGTAGGCTTTTAGCCTTTCACGTTTCTTCCTGGAGGAGAAAAGGTTGATTTTTAGGATGACTGTCTATATTCACTTAAGGTTGTGGGGTTTTTATGTATCTATTCAGAGGCTGTTATCCAAAGAGCTTGAGTTTAGTGTAATGTCTGAGTATGGCTAAGGCTTTGTCTCTGTGCAGGCAACTGAGGCAACTATAAAACTGGAGAGATGTGTTTGTTCCTATGAACCATTCAGCTGAGCCACCATGACTTTTCTTGTGTTTTCTGCTATTCCTCTGTGCTGTTTGTTCTCAACCTCTTCAGGAGTGTAACGCTTCTCATTTCAGCGTTGTCTGTCTGGGACTCCCCTGGGTCTGATCAGACTTACTTTCTCTACCCACTGCTTCAGCAGGGCTTCTGTATCTCAGAGTAGATTTAAAGTTATATTTCTTACAGTTGGAGGTCATCACTTTTAATGGCACAGTTACCTAGATCTTTTTAGGTGCTCAACTTAGTTTTAGCATTTGAACATAATGTTTGTTTTGGCCTTTGTCCCTCAGGAGTAGGATGGATTTGTCCATCAGGAGCATCCATTAATATGAGGAAGGAGCCTGCCAGGAGCAACTGAGTTGGCCAAGAGGTTAAAAAAAGATTTTTAGCCAGGGCAGAGAGACACCTCAGTGACTTATCTTAGCTTTACTGTCTATAACTTTAGATTCTCCAGAAAATAGAAAACATGTCACTTCACCAAATGAATCATGAATTAAATAGGAAGAAGATACTGACCTTTCACTCCCAAGCTGAGGATTTTCCTGTTGTGGTAGAATTTTTTTTCTCATTCAGCTATAATTCGATCTTTAAAAACTTTTCCTCCCTCCTTCCCCAGCTCCCCACCAGTAATGGTCTGTGTCTATAGTGAGTTTGAATCTGTCCTTAATGGAAGACTCTTAAAATATTTAGTAATGCATTTCCTCTGTTGTCTTTTCCCCAAATAACCTTTTTGTGGTGGTTTTTCTCCTAGAACGGTAGGAGCAAGCAAGTCCATAATAGTCTACAAAAGGGAAAAACAGATACCTTTAAGGAATTTATTCTTGAATTTAATCTCAGGATACTTGTTTGATGTTACCTTACGGAGCAAAGAGGTGGAATGTTTCATTTGAAGGTTGATTGTTTCTTAATTACTCATGGTGTGGTATTTCTTTCTATGTGCTTGCATTTGAGATTGCGTATTTGGATGTTAGGTGTGCTGTATCAAGTTATATCGACTAAATAACAGCTTCTTGCAAGGACTCTTCATCTTTGTTGTGCTGACTAAAGAGAGATCAGGCAATTATCAGTTTCAGTTATGGAACACTAAAAGTATGAGGACATGTAATTTAATCACTTACAAAATACCTGCTGACTTAATTAAGGTTTATTCAACCAGAGCTAAGCCACACAAATGGCTTCTTGAACGGAATTTGTCAGCTGCTGAGATCCACAGAACTGCTGACTGGAACTGAGACTACCCTTTTAATAAGTGCTGTGTCTTTCCTTGGCCCTCCACGGTACTATGGGACCGTGAGGATGGCAGACTTGATTCCTGAGCCCTTCTCCATGTTTACTGACTTTTTGGCTGTTACTTAGGAGTGCTTGCAGTGTGTGTGTTAGGTAGGCAAACGTTTGAAGAAAGGTGAAAGGAGACCTGTAAATGCTCTTTGAGAGTGTTGGCTATATATGCATTCCTAACTGATCCCTTACCTCCTTCCCAGGTGCCTCAGAAAGAAATTTGGATGCTCTGGCTGAAGCAATCTAACTGGGAACAATATATCCCACAGCTTTTATAGCCTGTGGACAGTATGCCTAGGGGCAAGAGTTTACCCCAGAGCTTTCTTGGACACTTCAGAAGTAAAATTTTCTCATTTGAATAGTGTTTCCATATAGGTACATAGAGATAAAACATCTGAGAGGGCAATTTAAGTAATGCATTTCCCCTTGCTGTGCAGCATTTAGTGTATATCAGCAATTGTCTGCAAGTTTGGTGATGATCGCCCTTGACAGTCATTCTGAAGTAGCGTACCCAGTGTTAATATTATTGCCTCCCCCTTGTTTTGCAGCAGATTTTAAGGTTTCTTTACCACCCACTCATGTACCAGATTTCACATCAACTACAGAGAAGGGGAAAACTTTACTCAGCCTTTTGGCAATCATCCCACTTATGGGCTTTCATTTGGCAGTGATCAGCCCAACATATATTGCAGAAGTATATGCAAATGAATGTTATGCAAACTATCCTTTTCTAGGTGCTCTAAGTTATGTTAGGAGCAGGCATGCTTTCCCATGTGGTTGGGCCCCAGTGTTACATTTTCTTTTAGCAAAGTTGATAAACTCTGACTAATGGCATGTATGTTTTCTTCTCTTTATGTGAACTCCTATCCAGGTGAACATCATAGAAAGAACAGGCTTCGTAAGTTACCAGCAACTTCTTTGTAATTGCTGAGAATAGCACTATTTATCGGCTATCCAAGAATTAGTTAAACCTCAACAATACTGCTCCCTTAAGGAGTCATGTTCTTGCATCAGTTTTTTCCTCAAAAGAAAAAAATCCCCCAAATTGTCAATATAGAAGCGATCCACGTAATGTCTCTATGCCATCAGTCCCTAGAGACCCACTTACTCTTCTGAATGGTGATTTGCCCTTAACTTGGGGGCTTGGCCTTGATTTCCAGATCCTGGGGATTCTGTACCTAAAGAGCAAGTGTTACATGATATCGGCAGTAGGTTCCAAGCATTTTCAAGTCTTAAAGGTTTGATAGGGTTTGTGAAATCTTGACTGTCAGACAACTTTATTTTAGAAAAAACTGAAGTGAGAGCTCTCATTCCTAGACAGTATCTCAAAGCTGAAATGAGAGGAGAGAATTTTGGTGAAGAAAAATGGAGTATGGCATACCTGTAACTTTTTTGTGTATTTTGTGTAAGAAACAAACATACTTAGTTTTGCAGAGAGTAATTTGACTTTTACTAGAAGTTTTATTAAATTTTCTGTATTGACAAATGTTCTAAGATTCATGTAAATGTTATCATCTGTTAGCAATTAGTTTATATTAGGCATACCTTCTTTGATATGCTGCTTTGTGATAAAAATAATGCACTGGCTTCTGTAGGTTTTGAGACTTCCTTTTACAAACTGTTTCTCTCTCTGCTGATCAAGACAAAGCTTTGTAGGTTTTGTTTGCTTGACTTCCCCTTTTCTTCCTTCTTCCTCCTATACTTTGGGTGTGTGGGTTTTGATTTGTGTAGGGCTGTTGTTTTTTTTTCCTTTCTGCCAGCTGGTCTCCGCACTAAGTGTCTGGAGTAGACTGCACTTAACTACTCAATGCTTTTTCAAAGTGTAGCATTAAAAGTCACGGAGCTGAGCAGCATGCTAAGCTATTAATCCAACTTACTGACAGGTGAACTTGACAAATTGCTGCAGTAGTTAGAGACAAGTCTGCTCTGCAGTCTCGCTGAGGCTTCCACCTCCAGCATGGCACCAGCAGAAGGGTACATATGATTACCTTCACCAGAAGCTTACGCTGAGAGAGTAGGTCTACAGGGAAATGCCAGACTGTTCCCTATCAGATGTCTGTTTCCTTCCCTCATTTTCGTGAACGAATTAAGATCTGACAAGAAAACTGAGCAGATTGCTGGCCCAAACTCCCTGTCACACCAATAGTGATGGTAGGCAATTTATGATTTGCTTTTAGTAAGACCGTTAATCTAATTTTAATAAAATAAACATTTGGGAAAAACCTAATCTTTACTTTTGAGTTGCTGTTTTAAATGTCTTAATTAGTCTGTGGCTTTATTTAATTAATAGTTCGCAGGCACCATACTTACAGTTTTGACGTAAAATAATTAGCATGGATAAGAGTGATTCCTAACAACTGTGGGAACAAATAGTTTAATTTCCCTGAGGAGATATAACATTCTTACTAGTATGTATTGGTGTCACATTGTTGGAAAGCTGATCAGTTCTTCAGGTGCTCACTGCATTTAAGAGCTGTGTAGCTGGGAAGGTAAGATTGGGCAGCTGCTCCCAAATCAAGCAAGTGCAGTGCAGAATGCAAACTCATAGCCTTTCAGAAAGAGATCGAAGGCTTCAGGAAGAAAGGACATGGTCGTTGCATATTTCTTAAGCAATTTCTTCTTTCCTTTTGTCTTTATACAATGTAGGCAAACAATGCCAGCGATCCTTGGTCCAGCTGGAATGTTGGGAAGTCTGGGAACTGGGATAATGGAAACGCTGTCGACAGCTGGGCGAATAAACCTGAAAGTGCAGCTGGCCAGAGAAACAGTGCTTCAAATAACTGGGAGGCAGCAGCAGCATTTGGTCATCCGCAGGCATATCAAGGACCAGGTATGCTAATAATGCTTAATTTTTCATACATTAGAGTAAGTGGACAGTAGAGGTAAGAATGTCTTAATCTTTCATAACTATAGAACATGGCTTATTTAAAAAACAAAAGCAGTTTCCTAATAGCATAATTGCCATGGGGGTAGACTGGACACTAAATTAATAGGGGTTTTTAAATATCTTATTTTGTAAAAAAATTTAGGTCCACCTTAACAGACACCTCAAACTTGTATGGAAATATGGCAGGCCAAATTCTTGCACATACATGATCTATTCTCAGGCATGTTGTTCAGATTGTATAACTTGGAACTTAAACACACTTGAATTTGTGCCCCCAGGCCTGTGAAGTAGTCGACTATTAAATCCTTAATTTTAAGAAGTGACTAGCTGGTCAGAAGGCTTCTCTACCTTTTTGTAGAAAAGGCCTAAATTAAGAGAACTCATAACTGGGGAATGCTAACGTGGAATCTATGAATATGGAACACTATTGAACGCATCTTAATGTACCAGAATCTCTTCTTTCTTTCTTTTCTTTTTTCTTTTCCCTTCCCTGCCCCGCCCCCCGCTTCTCCCTCAGTGGATTTCTAGCATAGTGTTACGCAGGTTTTGTTTGATGAGGATGGTGGTAATGGAGGAGGAATCATAAAATAGAAAGCTGAACCATAGAAGAACTAGTTCTTAAATATATTTACCTTGTTGATTATTTGTTTACGAGTGCTGAGGTAACTGCTTCTGCTTTTCAAGGAAAATATTTAACTTTCTCCTTCCCCCCTGCGCCTTCTGTACTTCAGCAGCTGCTGATGACGATGATTGGGATGATGACTGGGATGACCCAAAATCAACTTCACCGTCTTATCTTGGTTACAAGGAGACTGAGGCATCAGAGGCTGGGGGGGTCCAGCGTGGAAATTCTCGTGCAGCTGCTATGAAGTTACCACTTAACAAGTAATGGAAGATGCAGGGCAAATGTGTATATATTGAAGAGAATTGGAATTTGTCAAGATGTGTAATTTCAACTTTCTTGAAATATGCTGTGTAAATGTTATAGTTTTGGGGTGAAAGTGGAGATGGATTTGTAGCTTAGTGTTCTCCTTGTGTGATCAGTGTTCTCTTATCCATGAAAGTCAGAAAGTACATGACAAAGCTGTCTAATTTTTGGGGGTGTTATACAGGCAAATGACCCCTTTTTTTGCAGGGTCTGAACTTCTGGACTTACTGATCTTTAAAATTTAACTGCCTTTAACACTATGTATGCTTAGTGAAAACGAAAGGTGATGGATAGCTTGTCCATACCGTGAGACTGATCACACGTGCTGCCCCAGAGTTCATGAGCAATTTTGAGTTTCTAGGAGTTGGGAAAGTTCTGCCCTTCTGTGTCTGTGTCACCCAAGTTGATTCCTGAGGCACAGAAAGCTTGATTTTTTTTTTAATTATTTAGATAAAGATCTTGCAGTAGCATGAAGCTTTGTCAGGGTTATACTGGCATTATCTCATGTTACAACTTAATGTTTGCGTATTCTAAAACTGCTGTTACTCTGAGAAGCTACTGCATGGTAATCTTTAAGTGGGTGAAAGCAAAGGGGAAAAGGATTGTAGAAAAACGGTCTCCTCAGGTAGGGAACTAAAATTAACAACTGATCATGCAGACAGTTGACTCTGTTCACCAGTGGAGACTCTGAGTTTTGCAGTCATATCTTTGCGTCATTGTGACACATACTTGTTGCACACCTATTTAGTATAACTGGCATAAACATACCTAGTTTGAGAGTGTTATTTGTCTGAAGTAAGTCCTATTTTACTTCTCCTGCAAGCAGACAGTAGATTGGCAGTCCTTGAAGGGCTAAATATCTTTCTAATTAGAAAGAGAACCACCATTTGCTTTTTGTAACTCTTTTTACACAGACTTAAGGACATTACAGTGATCTTTGTGTAATTTTTTTTTTCTTTCTAATTGGTAGATAAATCATTTAACTCATGTTTAGAAGCACTTGATAAATCTGCAGTTTGGCATTCTTTCAGATGGTGGAATTCTTGTCATCTAAAACAGCAGGGCAGTGTGCATGAGTGTGTGTGCATTTCCAGAAGGGGTGGGCTGCAGTGGGGTGGCAGATGTTACTCTGTGTCCTCCTGTTATGTTTGCTCTGATGGGCAGCAGGGCACATATAGCTGTTTTACCTTGGAAGAAGCTTTTATAGGGGTAAAAGCTGGAGGTCAGTAGCTAAAACTTTTGCTTTTCTTGGACAAATTCTTGGTTGTTTAAGTAATCCACATCAATTCTTTTCTATACCTGAGAAATACTAAGGGTTTTTTTTCCTATGGTGGTATATGCAGAATTACCCGCCAAAGGATAGAAAGCATGGAATAAACTTATCGCTTTGTTTTATTGTTAGATTTCCTGGATTTGCAAAACCTGGGATGGAACAGTATCTGTTGGCAAAGCAGCTAGCGAAACCCAAAGAGAAAATTCCCATAATTGTAAGTTGGGGGCGTGTGTGTAGTTTCTGTGTGTGGGTGGTATGGTTTGTTTTGGGGTTGGGGTTTTTAATTTTGGTTTTTTGTGGGTTTTTTAAACTTCCCCACCCTTCCCTTTTTCCACATCTTAATTTTTAGCCTCAGGGTTGCTGTATGTGTTTGGGTCAGAAGAAACTGATACTTGAATGTATAATTAGAAATAGAATTGTCATACTAAAACTGTGTACCACCTAAGTATTCTAAAGTTGTGGTACAAAACATTTTTGGAGTCATGTAGAGTCATAGAATGGTTTGGTTTGGGTTGACAGGGACCTCAAAGCCCATCTAGTTCCAACCCCCCTGCTATGGGCAAGGACACCCTCCACTAGACCAGGGTGCCCAAAGGCCCATCCAACCTGACCTTGAACACTGCCAGGGAGGGGACAGCCACAGCTTCTCTGGGCAACCTGTGCCAGTGCCTCACCACCCTCACAGGGAAGAATTTCTTCCTAACGCCCAATCTAAATCTCCCCTCTTTTAGTTTAAACCCATTACCCCTTGTCCAATCACTACATGCCCTTGTAAACAGTCCTTCTCCAGCTTTCTTGTAGGTACCCTTCAGGTATGGGAAGGCTGCTCTAAAGTCTCCTGGTAGCCTTGTCTTCTCCAGGCTGAACAAGCCCAGCTCTCTCAGCCTGTCCTCATAGGAGAGGTGCTCCAGCCCTCTGATCATTTTTGTGGTCCTCCTCTGGACTTGCTCCCGCAGTTCCATGTCTTTCCTGTACTGGAGATTTCAGGGCTGGACACAGTACTCCAGGTAGAGTCTTACCTGAGCAGAGGGGCAGAATCACCTCCCTGGACCTGCTGGTCATGCTTCTTTTGATGCAGCCCAGGACACGGTTGGCTTTCTGGGCTGTGAGCACACATTGCTGGCCTGTGTCGGGCTTCTCAACCACCAGCACCCCTAAGTCCTTCTCCCCAGGGCTGCTCTCAGTTCATTCTCTGCACAGCCTGTAGTTGTGCTTGGGATTGCCCTGACCCATGTGCAGGACCTTGCACTTGGCCTTGTTGATCTTCATGTGATTCGCACTGGCCCATCTCTCAAGCCTGTCAAGGTCCCTCTGGATGGCATCCCTTCCCTCCAGCGTGTGGACTGCACCACACAGCTTGGTGTCATTGTCAAACTTGCTGAGGGTGCACTCAATCCCACTGTCCATGTCACGGACAAAGATGTTGAACAGCACCAGTCTTAATACTGACCTCTGAGGAATGCCACGTATCACTGGTCTCCACTTGGTGATTGAGCTGTTGACCAGAACTCATGATATCAGTAAGTTATATTGGTATTTTTCAAGGTCAAGTCTTAACTCCTCATTTCTTCTAAGTGTGCTGCTTTTAGTGTTTTTTTTTCTTTTCAGTATTTTTTCCCTCATGCTGGACCTGCATTACCTGTGATCATGAAAATAAACCCTTTTGATATCGGGAGGCAAAGCAAATGCATTATACTGTCAGTTATCTAGATAGTTATTTAATACATAGAAGCTACATTCATAAAGGTTTGCAATATTTAGTCATGATAGGTCATCTATCATTCTGTGAAAAGAAAGCTGAGCTATCTTCTGATCTAAAAAATAAACTCTTCTAGATATATGCTGCCCTAATGAAATGTGATTGAAGTAGCACACCCTAGAATTCACCACTTTTCTATTTGGGAAAAAGTGTAAAATACAAAATAAGATAAAGCACAACTGTGGCTAGTCATCTCTGGTTGGGAGAAACCTCTCTGTTTCATGAGTCTCAAACTTTTGCTGAAATCTATGGAAACTTTCAAGCAGAGAGAGAAAGTATTTGTCTCCTCCTCCTTTGTAGCTGCTACAACATGATGTATTTAAAGATAATATTTGCAATTTCTTACAGATCGGTGATTATGGCCCAATGTGGGTTTATCCTACCTCGACATTTGACTGTGTGGTGGCAGATCCCAAAAAAGGTTCTAAAATGTATGGTCTCAAGAGCTACATTGAGTATCAACTGACCTGCACTGTAAGTGTGTCTGAAACAGGATCTTCTGTCTTGCAAGTCTGGGTCATTTGTACATATAAATAATACAGTTTGTGTGATTCAGTAACAGGGTTTAAGAGTAAGTGATGCTTACTCTTAGTTGTCACACCTTCTTTTTCCCCAAAAGGTTACTTTGTTCTAGCATTTCAAGTTCTTCTGTAGTTACAGATTCAAGGCTCTAAATCATAAATATTATTTACTATTCTGGTCGCACTTGTCACTATCTGTAGATGCCTGTTCAGAGTTCTGTTTCTCTTGCAGAACACTAATCGGTCCGTCAACCACAGATACAAGCACTTTGACTGGTTGTATGAGCGTCTCCTGGTTAAATTTGGACTAGCCATTCCAATCCCATCTCTTCCAGACAAGCAAGTAACAGGTAATTATTCTCAGTTGTGAATTCTTGGGATGGAAAATAGAGATGACTTTTTTATGAGGTTCAGTTACTTCTTACTGTTTGACCTTTTTTTTCCCCATTATTTTTAAAGAAGGCATAAAAAACCCCCAATGTTTCACCATTCAAAACTTACGATGAGTTCTAATGGCCTATTGATAATAAAACATCATCATCAAGAACATCATTTCAGAACCCAGGTTTACCTAGTCCAGTGATTCTTTAAAAATAATTAAAAACAAGCAAATCCTACCCTAGTTACTACAGAAAAGATTACTTATTATTGGAGAGAAGAGATAACTACTTATGTTGCATATTTGCTGATTTTCTGGAGAAGTGGGTTTTGAGGGTTTTTTTATGTGTGTTGAGGGGGTTCTTTTGCATTTGATGGTAAATGTGTCATGTTACAGAAGCTTTGAAGCAAAGCTCCTGGAGGAAATGGAGCATGCCCTGACAAACTGGGGTTTTTTGCTCAGAAGTAAAATTTTGCAGCTGTTTCTCCTGTTGCCTAATTTCACACTTGATTTAGAAAGCATCTTTTGTTTGTATAACATTCTGCTCTGGTTTGATGTCAGTTCAGTTTGACCGAACTCTCTGAAGCTTATGGAAGTCTTTTGTTGTGACTTCAGCTCAAGTGGGATTGTACCCTGTAAATGCTCGTGAGTTCAGTCATGGCAGTCAAATATGGTAATGCCTGCGTGTTTTCAGTAGTCTCTGGCTTCCTTCCTGCGAGGGTGTGCTAGAGTGTATGTGAAGAAAAGAATGGGTACCTGTACAGGAGGAAAATGCATTACTTTTTCCTATTTCCACTTGTGTGTTTTCTGGTAAGATTTTTACACAGCCTTTAAGACAACCAGCCAAAACCAAGCATACAAAAGCCGGCTTGTTGCCAACAATGTGGCTGTGGGCATCGCTTGAAAATGCAGCAGCTCTGCTGTGTTTGAAGAAAGCTCAGCATTGATGCCGGTGCTGGGATAAGTGCCGAGGAAGCTGAAAAGTGAGGAAGCAACTTCCTCCCCTCCCTTTAGTCTCATGTTTAGCATTCACCAGTATTTTTGCTTAAACATGTGCGTGTGCACTAAAAGGAAACCAGAAGACCTGATGGGATCTCTGCATTTTATTGTAACAGTATTTTAAAAGACTCAAGAGTTTGGCATCAGAGTTAAACCTTGCCTGTGGATTTCAGTCTTCCGGAGTCTGTGGGAGAGGATAACTTGTCTCATGGTGGGGCTGGAGGAAGGTGCAAGGGAAGGCATGTGTCTTCCTTTCTTTTTTGAAACATTATGGGAAGCTGTGAAAAAAATTGGTGCTTAGTTTTCATTGTGTGTAGGAGTCATCTTTCTGAAGACTGTCTAGAAAAGGGTTTCTGTCCACTAGTCTTGGTAAAGCAGGAGGCTTTACAAATAGACTGACTTTGCTCAGGATCATGATTTTGCTGGTGATGATATGCCTAATGACCAGCACGTGTCTTCCAAATGGTACCGTTCCTGTTGCCTTGCATTTCTTATGCTGGCAGGAGTGCAATGGAATTTTCAGTATAGATTAAAAGTGTGACAAGGTATTACTGCAGGATAGATAATGTCTTTTCTATAGTAGTTGATTTCTCCCCCACCCCCAGCTAATTTGCAGGAGACATATCCATACCCAAAACCAATTTTTCACTACTTCTGTTCTTTACCTGCTAGTCTTTCTAGTTTCCATATTTGCAACTTAAAAGGACGAGGGTGAAAGGGAAAGGAAAAAAACCAACAACGACAACAAAAAAAACGCCCACAAAACCCCTCAACCTTGTGGAACTGCTGCCATAGTAACTATACAGTAGAATTATATTGAAAGAGTATATGTGTTCAAGGCTTGTCATCTGTGCTGCTATGGAAATTAGAACAATTACGTGCTGGAGGAATTTCATTCCTTTCAAGTACACCCTGTTCACTGTATGCTTTATGTCTGATGTTGTACATTTTTTTTTTAATTGGAAAAGATTATCTCAAGAAGATATGGCTTGTGCTAAAACACAAAGGTTCTTATAAATACAGTAATGATGCACTACTGGTTAAAAAAAATGGTTACTTTTTAAATAGTTTGTGTTAAAATCTCTTAATTATAAAAAAAATCAGTCTTACATGTATGTATTCTGATTGGTTTATACACCTGATTTATTGAAGTGTTTTGACATTTTTCCCAACACATTCATTTACCTATAATAGAAATAATTTTGTGGCACATGCTGCTGTTTAAAATCTACTGTTCGTATCTGAGCAGTGCAATTTCAAATGCTTTGTTAGCTTGGGCATGACAACTTGGCAAGTAAGTTGTTCCTTTTTCTCCAATGTATGTGAGCTTTATGGTAATCAAGTGTTACTAAACTGTATCAGAAGAATGTCTGCATTCCAGGCCTGTGCCTAACTTCTCTCTTGGGTCATTTGAACACCTAAGTTTTCCATCTGAAAGTGTATTAACCTTTTTTTTTTTAATAGATAAATAAATAAATTGATTTGAATTGTGGGTGGGTGTTACAGTGGGTTTTTTTAGTATTTTCTGACTATCTTTAAAAGGAGGAGTATTCTTGGTCAGTAACTAATATACTGTAATGTAAGGTTCTTCTGATTTGTCAGTGTAATGTCTTGTAAGTTCTGAGTCACTCAATGGCTAATGACTCACCAGATGAACTACAGATTCTATTTAATTAAACAAGAAAAGAAAAAAAGCTGAAGGTACTGGAGTAGAAATGTAACAATTACTGTTCAATGTGTAACAGGGCGCTTTGAAGAAGAATTTATCAAAATGCGTATGGAGAGACTGCAAGCTTGGATGACAAGAATGTGCCGCCATCCCGTTGTTTCAGAAAGTGAAGTTTTTCAGCAGTTTCTCAATTTCCGAGATGAGAAGGTAGGAAATAAAGTTCACAGGCAGACTGACGTTGAGGAATTGTTCCCTACCACAATCCCCCTTCGAACCAAGAGCTCAGCTTTGCAGCTTTCTCCTTTGTCTGCCCCCCTGTGGGCAGTGGCGATGAGCTGAAAACTGCTGGGTTTGCTGACTGACTTAGCTGATTGATCAAAATGAAGCATAAAGTTATTTGTGACGTGTGGTATACTGTTCCAACAAAGACATGATCTTTGAAGTAGCTTTGCTGGTGTTCTGAGGAAAGTTTGTGTCCTCCAGCAGAATAGGAACATATGTAACAACTCTTTTGGCTGCTGCCCTGCTCTGTCTTTGTTGGACTTAGTAATTACTGTGGTCCAAAGCTTCTGCTACAAAGTAGCTTCTGTTAGCAAAGCAGATCTTGTATGTGTCTCATCCTGTATTATATTTAACAACACCCCCACACCCCCCAACAGTTTTCACTGGAAGCATTATGCTGCAGTCTTACCTGGTATAACCAGCCCTTTTTATTATTTGCTTCCCCCCTGCCCCCCAACATTTTCTTATGCTTTTTTAAAGAGGTTTTAATATGTTTACCTTCAGTATATAATGGTTTCTTCACAACTGAGCTCCAGCTCTATTACTAATTTGGGTATCTACCGATGAGGAAGTAAACAGGAAAACTCTGTTGCTTTCTCTTCAAAACAGTCATACTTCTAAATACACAGAATTTGCTCAAAAAGTAAATGATCCTTGGAGGTTTTTAAGACCAGACTGGATAAAGCCCTGAGTAACTAAGGTCACAGCTGCCCCTTTTTGAGTAGGAGGCTGGACTACAAACCTCCCGAGGTCACTTCCAGCCAGAGTTATTCTGTGATCCTGTAAGTAAAGGCTTAATAACGTAGTGAGTAGCAGTCCTAGTGAAGTGCTGTTTGGATGGCCGCTGGGGAGTTGTATAACTGCTAGCTAGTCAGCAGTTCTTAGTGTCTAACTTATGGACGGGTATAAACAGAACAGATGTTGCAATACATGTGGAATTTAACTTTTTATCTGTTTCCACTAAGAACTAAGTATGGCAATTGCATAATAGTCTCATGATCATCTTGAGTAGCTTCTGATACCAGCGCTATTACAATGTGCAGATACAGCTGAATACAGTTTCTCTTACACTGTGTTTCAGTAACATACAGGAAGAGTCTGGTGACCCCAGAATCTAGAAAACAAAGTGTACAAGGGTAAGGGAGGGATAAGAAGCCTTGGCCCCACTGAAACTTTCACTTTAAAGGTTTTAGTGTGGGTGATCTGGTTAACTGCATTTCATTCACTGCTAAACATGCCCTTAAAGATGGATGAATTGTGGTGGTCCAAATTTTGTCCTTTTTTTTTTCTTTCTTTCTTCTCCTTTCCTTAAGGAGTGGAAAACTGGAAAGCGGAAGGCAGAAAAAGATGAAACTGTAGGAGTCCTGATCTTTTCTACAATGGAACCAGAAGCGCCTGACTTGGATATGGTAGAAATGTAAGGTGGTTTCTTTTTGTGTGCACATTTTGTAAGTGGATATACAAAAGATACTGAGCCAATATAAAACTAAAATAGTAGATGTGCATGTATATTAATGGATTTATAGAGGAACTTGTCAAGGTAAAGCTGAAAAATTGTTTGACTACAAGATTTTCATATCAGCCCCTCTCAAACTTGGTGGAACTCCGTGTGATGTCTCTTTGACTTTAGTGTCTGAATACTGATCCTAAAAGGATTTATGCAAAACTAGTTGATGAGAGGGAGCACTGGAAGATCCTGTGGGGTCATGTTTTATATTGCTATGGGAGTATATTTTGATCTTCAGTTGTGAACAGCTCCAAAGTGTGCTAGACTTGCCAAGTAGCTTAGGATAACTGTAGGTGGACCATCACGGAAAACAATGTTTCCATAAAATACTTGTACATAATGAACACACAGTAGCATTCTAATATCTGGAGTCCCTGGGAGGCTATTAAAAATGGAAAGTGATTTAAAGCATCAAATTTCATTTTTTAAATGGGCTACTACCTTTTTTGGGGTATCCTTCTGGAAGTGCGAATGGAAATACTGATTTTGTATATGTTGTATATACATACACTTTTTATGTGTAGTTCTCTTGGTGGTAGACCTCTGGGTTAAAAGACTAGATTTAGTCTGGAGCTTTTATTTCACTCCTTTGGGCATAATTTTTCTTAGCATGTCATGCATACTGCTTATCTTCTATGTTCTACAACAGCCAGCAACAAAAAAACTTGGATAATGTTTTGTGTCTGCAACTGTGGATAAACTAGACAGAAGTGTTTATAGTAGAAAAGCAACAGTGCACTACACTTGGAAGTATCGCTTTAACCAACAGCCAAATGATGTGGTGCATATTAAGGTGTACATAGTAGCTGTGTGGTGGCAGTTCTGTATTGGTAAAAAAGATGGACATTTTTAGGTCACTTCTCCTTCAAACATGAGGTTTTCGAACTTGACCACTTTTCTTAAGTGATATGTTTTATATATGTCCCAGTGGTATAAAAGCTGAAGGGGTGAACCAGAAGGAGGATTTTGTACGTAGGATGCTGGAGAGGGTGAATCTATATTCTACATAAAACTCTGGCAGGGAATGACCACCATATGGTCTGCTAAACAGTTTGTCCCCAAACAGGATGAGGGCAGGCAGACAGCCTGCAGGGAATGCTCCCCAAAGGGTATTGACATCTAGGCTGAGGCTGGCAGTGTGGGGTGGTTCTGAGGACCTATTTGCAAACATTGCAGGGATGACTGTAACACCTCAAACATCTGCACCATGTTTCACTGCCTCAGGTTGCTGTTAAAAGTGTTTATGACAGTCCAGTACCTAAAGGGGGCCTACAGGAAAGCTGGTGATAGACTGTTTATCAGAGGGTGCAGTGACAGGACAAGGGTTAATGGGTTTAAACTAAAAGAGGGGAGATTCAGATTGAACATTAGAAAGAAATTGTTTACTTTGAGGGTGGTGAGGCACTGGCACAGGTTGCCCAGAGAAGCTGTGGAGGCCCCATCCCTGGCAGTGTTCAAGGCCAGGTTGGATGGGGCTTTGGGCAGCCTGGTCTAGTGTAGAGTGTTCCTGCCCGTGGCAGGGGCGTTGGAACTAGGTGATCTTGAGGTGCCTTCCAACCGAAATAATTTTATGATTCTATAAACCAGCTTGTTCAACAGTTCTTAGGTTCTTCAGTGGAAAGACGCTCTTCACTGAAAACAATTTTGCTAGTACTTTGGCAGCCCTGGTCATCCTGGCTTTGATCAAAGGATGGTAACCCTGCGCTGGTTCATGAACTTTTTCTGTGATCATAATACCGTAAAGTATGAAGTACAGAAAATTGAAAGAATGGTTTACTACTGCAAAAATCGGAGTAAGACAAGGGCTTCTTGGAAAAGCCCAGGTTCTGTTTCTGTGCAATTAACTCTTTGGTTAGGGCTTCCAGCTGAGGAAGGAGGTGCTAGTGGGGAGCTGGAAGCATCTAGGTGGTTGGGCCACAGCTGGAGCTGCTGCCCTGGCTCTGGGGAGTTGCTTAGGGTTGCCTTGCTGTGAGAGCTGTTGCATATAGGCTTTGGCTGAAAGCATTTGTAAAGTGTGATGCAGTTTGAATAATTCTCTTTGAAAGTTAAAAAACAGATGTCTAGTTTTCTTGTGTAGGGTTAACAGAGCGTTGCTGTGTATATGGTGCTGTGTTAATGGAAAGTTCTGATGGCTGCATGAAAACACGCTTAGAGAGGGGTAAAAAGGCACATAGTAATGAAGAATTCTCTCTTGAGCATCACTGATTTTTCTTTCTATAATACAACTGAACACAACAGTATTGTCAATATAATATAAAGTTATGCACGTATATTTCCCTAGAAAAACTGCTATGTTAACTCTTATGTATTTTAGACTTTTATTAAAATATGTGGAACAATTATTTTATGTTTTTCCATTATTGTATGAATTTTGCTACTTCTCGTACTCTTAATTTTCTGTCAATGTGGGGGTCCTTTTATTTGTGTTAAGTGCTTTAGGGATGCATTTTCCTCAAATCAGGTCTTGCTGTTCTGTTATTTGATCTCGTTGGGGAGCATATTTAGCTAGTAGCCTTTCTGTTGTGGGTTGTTTTTTTTTTCCTAAAGGTAACTAACTATAGTAAGAATGATAGTCCAGCACCACATGTTTAACGGGGGGAGAAAAATAGAATGAAAAATGCCTGTATCTGAAGAGTGAAATTCTGACCTCACTGAAATGGCAGAGATTTTGAGTAATTAATTTATTTCTCTGATTTTATTGTTTTTAGATATTTTTAAGACCTAGTTGCCACTACTAAACATTTCAATATTGCTTTTAAAGTTAGCATAATATATCTGTTAAATTGCTTTTTCTTTTTGCTTTTTCCAAATGCCACAGAGAACAGAAGTGTGATGCGGTGGGTAGGTTCACCAAAGCAATGGATGATGGAGTTAAAGAGCTGCTGACAGTGGGACAAGAGCACTGGAAGAGGTGTACAGGGCGTAAGTGTCTCTTCTGAACTCAGTAGTCATTTTTGTGTTGCTTTTCTCTGTGATTTTTCTGTCTTTGTTTTTGTTGTTTGTAATTCAAGGCACATCTTAAAACAAAGGAGATCTCAAGTTACTGTGAGGATTGTATGGCATTCTGGTTGCTTCCTGTGTCTGAGAGTATAAATTGTGCAAGTATTTTTGGTGTGGTGGGTTTTTTCTTTATCTCAGAAGTATCTGATCCTTGCACATAGGTTTAAAAATATAAAAAGTTAAATAATTCTAGTAATCCATTTAAAGTGCTCATTTGTCATTTATCTACACTTTAGTGGCGCTGGCAAAGTAGACCTGTCTGAAATCATAAATGACTGCATTTTATTAACCCCTTACATAGGATTCTTGCATGCCAGGAAGAGTGATTTAAAGATGAAACTAGTTCTTAAAAAAAAAAAAAATCAAGTCGGTTTTTCTTAACTTAATCTTTAGCCCAGTTCTCTTTCTCCTGTCTTGTCTCTTCCTTCCCACAGATATTTAGGGTTGCAGAACTTCACACCAAGTCCCTATGACTCTGCCTGGGCTCTAATTTCCTAGTCCACAGCAGTATTCAGTGTTTGTGGCCACCAGAAAGCAGCTATTGAAAGGAAGCAGGTACTACAGCTGAGGATCCTAATAAGAAATGCTTCAGGGCAGGCTGTAGTGTCTGGTGACCAAAGACCTATCACATAAATCTCCATTTTATTTTTTTTAATTTTTTTCTCTTTTTAATTCTCAAAAAACATTATCCCTAGACTTAGGAGTAAGTACATCTCCTAAGTTATCTCTTTGCTCCTTTCTAGTCTAACATTGCAGTTGAATATCTGGGGCTGACCGAAGGGAATGGGAAGTATAGAAGCCCAATCTCTTCTGGTAGTGATTATATTAGACCTTAGTATTTGTAGGATGTTAACTTTAAATTACTTATGTTTTTCCACTTTGAATAAGAGGGTTTCCTTCTACACATCACTGACCCTCCTGCTGGTCCAAAATAGTCTAACACAGGACATGGCTATAACACTGTACAGATCTCGCTTCACTGGGAAACAGATGCCGAGGGGGAAGCGCAGGGCAGGGGAGGGGAGGGCATAAGGTGCCTCAGGTGAGACTAGAAAAATAGTGTTGCTTTGCAGCTACGGAAGCGGTGATCAAAGCCGCCATAGTTAAGAACTGGTTGTGACTTGTGCTTACGACAGAAATTCAATATGTTGTTCACTGCTAAAATTTCCCTAAACTTACAACACTAAGGCTTTAGGTATGGAATGACTATTTTAATACTTACAGCTATTAATTAGCATAAATGCAGTAAGTCAGGTGTGATTGTGTTGAAAATTTTTACTTTTAATTTCCCATACGTCCGTACTGAATAGAAAAAACAGACTGGTCAATCGGGACATGCAGAACTGAAGAATTTCAGTAGTCACTAACGTTTTGAGTTCCCTGTCAGCTCTAGTCCCTACTCCTAGTCAGAAGTATTTTTGGCACTTCCTGAGCAATAGTTACGTGCATTCCATTCCATGATATTTAAAATGACTGACAGTGGAAATTTCTTAAATGCAAGTGAAAAGAAACAAAACGTTCTTCACTGAAGTTTCCACTGGGGATTCAGTAACAAGTTAATGGCCGATAACAGAACTCTAGTACTCTGAATGATACCTGTTGTATAAGAAATACCAGTTGTTAGATTATTTATAACTTCTGGGCAAGAACTTGATCAAAGATAATCAATAAAATTATGCCGTTTGAGGGGACTGGTTTTTTGTGGTTTGGTTTGGTTTTTTTTCCCCACACAAAGGGGTTCCTCTGTGAAAATCAAGACTGTTTAGGATGCTAGAGTAACTAAAAACTGCTATTTACCTGAAGAGTGTACCCTCTGAATACAAATGTTTGGTAACAAAAAGCACATCTGCTTGGGTTTTCTTTCTGTTAGCATGCGTAGCAGAAAAATAATAAATTGCTTTATACTTCTCGGATTGCTTTTTAGGCCTCTGGGGTGGTGGTATTAAGTGTCAATAATGAATGCACTTATCAATCACAGCTTACTGACTTCATTGTGAGGAAGCAATTTATGCATATGTTTTCAATAAATAGATTAAAAAAAAGTTTTATTATTCAGATACTTGCATCAATTTTTATCCCTAGATAATCTTAGTTTTTAGTGCTTTTAAATATAAAATCCGTGATTTGAGGAGAGTTTAGGCATTCTAGATCTGTACAATAAATCCCCTCTCTTAAAATATTAATGAGATCTATTCTCCATATCACTGCAGCACTTCTTCCCCACCCCACCCCCACCCCAGGAGGATAAAGACTGCTCATGAGAGGGAGTCCTCATAGGAGGACTGAGCTAGGAGTGCAGTGTCACTTTTTTCTAGCAGTCACACACTGTTTCCCCAACTGTTTGTGGCTTTTAAGAATCCAGATTGCGATAGCTTTACCCAGTTTTGGAACATCTGTAGGTGGGGAGAGAGTAAGAAAGTGATTGTAAATCACATAAAACCTAGTTGTTTTTGACATCTGCTTCTATCATGTTTTGGAAATGCTGCAGATTGTCTCTCTTGTGGGTTTTTGCTTCTGTTTCCCTATTTTCACCCTCCTTTTCCCCCTTTCAGCACTACCCAAGGAATACCAGAAGATAGGAAAAGCGTTGCAGAGCCTGGCACTGGTCTTCAGCACTAGTGGATACCAAGGTACTTCTATAGCTTCATTTGTACTTAACAGAAGATATTTTAATGTGCCATGCTGCTTTCTTTGCCAAAGATTCTAATGCTTTCCTCGTTGAACTTTAGATGTCAAACATGATTCTATTAAAAAAAAAGAAAAATTAAGAACTTGTTTCCCTGTATATATTATGGAGGTTTTATAGTCTGCAATGTGGTTTTTGTTCGCTGTATAATCATTTGGTGGGGTGGTGGTGGAGGAGTTTAGCTTGATCTCATTAATATACAATCTTGTCACTGACCTGACTGACAAAACATGCTGTGGCATTTTTTGTGATACCAGAGGAAAGGGGAGAAAATGTGGCACTGAAAGTACCGGTCACAGAACTGTTGTATGTCTTCTTGAA
Source organism: Psophia crepitans (assembly GCA_013399095.1). Lineage (NCBI taxonomy): Eukaryota > Metazoa > Chordata > Aves > Gruiformes > Psophiidae > Psophia > Psophia crepitans. Next base: position 235,608 of record VWZZ01007697.1, on the reverse strand, counting down.
ACAACTCCGCATGAGATTGGAAAACTTATGATTTTTGTGTACCCTTATGTGGGCTGGAGGGTTGACTATTGTAGCGTTTTCTTGTCCTTCACCTTTCCTTCTTCAAAAGCCCTAAAATAAAGTCTGTCGTGTTAAGTATGAAAATTGTGGGAGGGAAAAGGAGGGCATTAGTTGCTCAGAGTTCTCCTAAAATGTAGGCAGTTAGGCTGAACTTAAAATCCTGCTTTGCAGTGTTAAGTTCTACTGATGTTTTCTGGATAGCTGGAAAACATTTCCTCATATCCCAGAGGGAGCTAATTGAGGTACTTTTCTCTGGGGTTCTCTGGTTGAATGTTTTCCCCCACCAGACTTAATAGGAAAATAGCTCTGTTCTAAAACCGTAAACATTGTAGCATAGAGACTTGCAGAAGTTTTTCCATCTTATGGCTTTTAGTTGACCAGTACTTACTCTGACTACTTGTCTACCCCTTGCTTTATACCCTTAAAGATTCTTTTATTTTCCCAGGAAACGTGTTAAAATGCAACTACTTCTGAAACTCAGGTTCTCTGCTGCTGGAAACCTTGGAAATAGGCATAGTCCCTGTAACTTGTTCTCATCTTTTGTCCTGTACTTCAGCAGGATGACTGCTTAGTTCAAATTGGTGCATAGCATGTTGCCTGAAATGTTACTTTTGGATGTAGGAACCAAGTAGGGGATTTGCATAGTTACGTACTCTTACCATGGGTTAGAAAACTGTAAATCCCAGCCAGATACAAACTGAGCAAGAATTCTTGAGAAAGGACTGAAAATTGCTTGAACTATAACACATGTTCTTTTGCCAGGCTAAAGGGAAAACAATGTGGCTTAAAGCTAGGATGCAAAACTGCAGATCAACCTTATGAATGAAAGCTTCAATTTGATTTCTAGCATCTTCAAATAGTATGGAAAAAAAATAGATCCCCTAATGCTTGGCATCAAGGCAAGGATGTTTCTCTTTGCTCTTTGTCCAGTTGTACCTGGTTGCACTCTAGTATCTTGCTGAGGAAAATGCCTGTACTACTAGATGCCTGTGTCCTGTTTCCATAGACTTTGCCTCAGGTGCAGGTCTGTGGATTAGAGCAGACTGTGCAAGAGACATAAGCACCTGGATTTAAACAGATAGGATGTGGCTTTCCTCATCTTAATATTTAAAAGGTGGCACTGAACATATTCCTTAAAATAAAGTAATAGTAGCCAGGCTGAGTATGAGGTATGGTTTTGTGGTTTTTTGCTTTTTTTTTTTTCCTTTCTTTTCTTTTCTGGACTATGGGTAAAGAGGAGTGGCTCCTTCAGCCATATTTCAAGGCACTCAGTTCAGTTTCTGTTGGGAGCTGAACCTCCTCTTTTTTTTTCCTATTTGTAAATACTTGAGTTCTGGAAGTTTAAGCATATAGGCCTCTGAAAACTGCAACAAGTGATTTAATGACATGAACATTTCCAGCTACTGGTAGCAGACTTCTCACATACTGAATACACTGTTAGTTGGTTCATTTGCACAGTTAGGATGGGATGTATCTACTCTCCTTGCCTCTTTCCTCAGTGCTGCCTGCTTGCTCTGCAAAACCCTATCCTGTGATGAATGTTTACTGCCTTCTGATTTCCAGCCTAAAATGTTAAAAGATTGTACCAGGCACGATGCACATGTTAATCTGACTCAAGCTCCTTTTCTTATGCTGCAGAATTAGCCTTATCAATTAGTTGCCAGCCACAGTGCGTATTAGGAATCTGTCCCCAGTATTTGCAGAGACGCAGGTACCATTAAAACTATAAAGGAGAGATTGGGAGGTTCTCATTTAACTTGGCTGTGGGCCTCTACTGTTCGACTGGTTTTAAGAACACATGCTTTAGAAGTATGATTCTGGTCCAAAAATGTGTATTGGACAGTTCCAGAATATGCCTGGAAGTGTCCTGTAGCCTGGCACTATGTTGCATATCCTATTGCATCATACAGTGCTCTTAGGTTAACTCAGCCTTAAACTGCATGGCTTCTCTTTTGCAGCACCAAACCTGGGTGAGTCTTTCTCCTATATTAAGCAAATGTGAATCACTGTGGTATGCCATTCAACCATCTTCTAATCCTACATCACCCCTCAGGAATTTTGTGAGGCAGTTATGTGCAAGTTTCACTATCCTCCCAGCTAGCAACAGGCATATTTTGCTGTCCAAGCTGCTTGTGTGTTCTGAACGTTATCAGCCTGAGGTATACTTGTCAAGAAAACTCTTGGTACAAGTAGTTTCCTGGTACATCAAACTTGATCTTTTTCCTACTCCTGGATTTTCTTAAAACATGCTTTGAAAAAAAAAAAAAGAAAACAAAATTGCTTCTTGAAAAATAAGAAAAAAAAAAAAAAATGTCCTGCTCCCCTAATCAAACCTTACAGAATATTAGTTCCCTCAATATGCCGAGTGTCTTCTGTCAGAGGTGATAACTGCTGGCATTTACCAAACAGTTGAACTGCTAAGAGGTGCTCTGCTAAACATCTCCAAAACACTTCTCATAGTTTTACATCTACCTTTGTCTCCCTATGACAGCATGCAGGCCTGTAAATCAATGAAAATACCAGTTTCTCATTCTCATTGGGTTAAAATACCTGTAGATTGCTAGCCATTTTAACTGGTCTTCTTATAACTACCTTTAGTCAATGCTTTAAAGCCCTCTCTGTTTCTCATGGGGATATATATATTACATGCTGCCCTAATCATGTTGTGTCAGCAGCGTGTGGGGCTTTCTGCTTTTCCTTTGATTAAAGAACCCCTGACATCCTGGTGTATCCTTGCACTGGAACCCAGCTCAGCTTTCACACCTTGAGCTGAGAATCCCATTCCCAGCGTCGCATTGGTTCAGAAGCTGAGAATGCTGGAAACTTGGCCCCGAACAAAACTGGTGCTGACAACAGCGATGGGAGCAATCTGCTTCTGGAATTCAAGTTACTCCAGTTGGTGAGCAAGTGGGTTGCGTGCCGTATCTCTGACAAGATGACCTGGTTTATGGAGTGACTGACAGGGTATGACGTGATACTACTGATAACATGTATTAGAACTTGGAGGGTGTGGCAGGTGAGAGATGAAATCTGACTCTTTAAGGCTGCCCTGGCACTACCTGAAAAAGATTGTAGAAGAGAAGAGGGTAGTGTGAGGAGTTGCAGACATTCTGCTGCTTGTGTGCCTGGATCCTATTGTCAGGATCCACTGTCTGGAACAACTTTGAAATATACTATGCCTTGGCTCTCCTATTGGAGGGGTGTGAATGCCTCTGCTAGTAGTAGAAACTCTTGATGTACCCTGTGCCTTCTACAAGCTGGCTTTGTGCCCTGCTGCCCTCAAATGAAAGAGGATTGGTGTTGGAAGGGTTCGTCTAGATTCGTTGAAGCTTCAGTCTATGAAGGTCCTTTGAGTGAGTTCTGCACGGAAGGGGAGGGTTTTATCTTTCTACTCAAATATACATTGTCTTCCTCTTTTTGCTCAGATAGGAAAAGTCATCATCTTTTATGGCATTATGAAACGAACAACAAATTCTAGACCAACCTGGCTTCTGACTAAAGCCACACCATGTTTTGTCCAAAAAACTAGGAGTCAGTTGCCTAAGCAGCAGTTACTTCAAGGTTACTTCTGAGCAGATGTGGGCAATTCTGAAATAATGAAATTGATCTGCCTGAAATTTTTTGTTGTTCTACAACAATGTGAAGGTATCTTCTGAATTGTGTATCTCTTAGATCTCACAATGGGATGTTATGTTCTTTTTATTTTTATTTTATTCAGACAAGCTCAAATAGGAGACAAAGAACTATTTCTCTAGCAGTGTTTGTGTTGCTGGACTTAGTATTACTTAGGATCAGTAGCTTTCCCTCAAAGCTTTTGGCTTGATGAAGCCAGTCTAATGGAAAGTAAGAATTGATCGATAGAACTGAAGCAACATTCAGTCATTACCTTGTTTCCTTTAGGACATGCTAAAATGGAGGAATCCTATCTAATAAATCTCTAACATAGATTAGTCCATATGTTGAAGTAAAAGAAGGTACTTCTAACGTTCAAATTAATCCTTAGTGAAATCAATGCTTGGTAGTCTTTAATTATAGAGTAAAAACATTTTGGTTGTAGTCTATAAAACAGACTAACTGCTGCCTAATATCAAGACATGTCTGAAAGAATGAGAAAAAATCATTTTTTCTTAAACTAATATTTGATACCTGCAAATTGTACCTTCCCCTTTTTCTACCTCAACTTTCTTTCCGCACTGTTGACTACATGCTTTGGACAAGCTAACAAGGATGGAAAAAACCTGTGGTGTTTTGGGAAGGTGAAGTGGCATGAAAAAACTCGAGAATGTAAGGCTTGTTTCCACTTTTGTCCCACGTAGCCATGTCCTGCTAGTGAAACACTGTTACGAGCACTTGTGGTGGTGTCTAGCTTAGGATTTGTGGTGATGTCTGTATTTTTAAGTGTACTTTGTGGGACCCTTTGATTTACTTCATATGATGATGAAAGTTAGAATCTCACTCTCAAAAGCAGCGATTTTTAGAGGTTGACGTTATTATCCAAGAGTTCCCTAAAGGGTCAAAAATCTTGTTGGCAAGGAAAAATTCAGGCCTCCTTCTGCTTCTTCGACCTTCTAACAGTTACAGTCCAGCACTGTTGGGGAGCTTAGGGCTAGCATCACTGCTCCGTAGGGCATCCTGGAGAATTTACTGCTTACCAGGTATGAAAATCATGTATTAAAAATCAGAACAGCAGATGTGTCTTCAGCTTTGTTAGTCTATCTTCTAGTGTCACCCCTCATTCTCCCTTCCCTCCCATTCTAGTAGGCCTCCTGTTGCCCCATGGGGGTGAATACCTGTATATTTAAACTACATATAATTATGAAATGTGGAAGGGAATAGAGCTTGTACTATAACAGAACAGTGTTTCCGTGGTCCCTTTAGCATTCATCTTCTAAAAATTCTTCAGAGTTTTCATTCTTTAATGATATAAAAACCACTAATATTTCTCTAACTTTTTTTTTATTACTGCTGGTTATAAAATGATGACTAGGCATTTATTATTGTAAAATAAGCCATTTTAGAAATTTGCCCTGAATCAAGGCAAGCTTCTTACTGTAATTGACTTACTGTAATTTGAACACTGATGTTTACTTTTAGGAGAATCTGATCTCAATGGAGCAATAACAGAAGCAGGAAAAACCTATGAAGAAATTGCCAGTCTTGTAGCAGATCAGGTAGGACTAGTATGAATGCGTTGGCATAGTGTGTACAAACATACCACCTGTTTGGATCACTTCTGACTTTTTTTTTTCTTGAAACATAACTACTACTGCTGTAGACCAATTAAATGAAATTACTATTAACACTTTTAAATGCACTTTCATCTTCTTTTCTACCATGTGTCAACTTCGGGGGGTGTGAGGGAGGGTATTTCTCTTGGATCGGAAAGATCACATTCTGATTTCTAAAATACTAAATGGTTACTTCCTATTTAAATGTGTATTCTGATGTCAGTGAGCTGTCTTCGTTACTGATACAGAAGACTTGGATTTAATCAAGGATAGGGTTTCTGCCTTCCTCTGCATTCCCCATATGTCTACAGGATCCAGATCTTGCTGCATTTCCTTGTCTGGATATGCAGTTGCCTGCTTCAGTAGAAATCTAGCTTAAATAAATCCTGATTGGTGTCAACATTCAAGTCACAAATTGATGTTTAGTGCAGTAAGCTTCTCATCTCTAAAATGCAGATCCTCTTGATCTCAAAGTTGGGTCTGGAAGTTCTTAAAACAGCTTTCCAAGTCAGGGACTAAGGAGATGCACCCAGGACTGGTAACTCCTCATCAGTGAAAATTTGAGGCAAACTCCCTCACTTTATAAGTTAGTGCTGAGTAAAACAACTAACAGAGGCCTCTGCTCACTGGTGTGCTCAGTGCCTTACTCTGAAGAGCTTATATTTTAAATAAGGACCTTTTTGAATATGAAAAACCTGCAACAAACAATTAAGACTTTTGGTTTGTATTTTTTCTATTCCTTCCTTCCCTTTTTTCCTCCCTCACCCTTTTTTGGTATCATAGTTTCTTTTCTGTGATGTTAGTATGCCATAGATACTTTTAGTAATGCTTACACTTTGTTTATTAGCCCAAGAAAGATCTTCACTTTTTGATGGAAACAAATCATGAATATAAGGGATTTCTTGGTTGCTTCCCAGACATCATAGGAGCTCATAAGGTATGTGAGGGGCCTTTCCCTCTTTGGAATCTGATCAGTGTTTATAAATATCTAAACTGTGGGAGGCAATTGGATGAGGCCAAACTCTTTTCGGTGGTGGGTAGTGAGAGAACAAGGGGCAATGGCCAAAAACTGGAACACAGTAAGTTCAACTTGAACATGAGAGAGAACTTCTTCACGGTGAGGGTGACAGAGCACTGGTACAGGCTGCCCAGAGACATTGTGGAGTCTCCTCCTTTGGAGATGTTCAAGACACATCTGGATGCATTCCTGTGCAGCCTAGTGTAGGGCACCTGCTTTGGCAGGGGGGTTGGACTCGATGATCTCTAGAGGTCCCTTCTGACCCCTACCAATCTGTGATTCCTTCTAAGGGTTGGGCAGTAGGATCTACAGCAACAAAAGTGGTGGTACAGTAACACTGCATTGTGCAGCAGCCTCATCCCTGCTTCTAGAAACACTGAAAGTTTCTGTGAAACTGGCATGCTGATTTTTTAAATAAAAAATACTTAGAGGGGAGGGAAGCCAGAACTTGTCTTGAGATTTGAGAACATCGTGACCTTCCACCACAGCAGAGCGGTAGAAGCTTCATGCTTTTTTTCAGGTTAACTTCACATCCAAATGTGGTGAATAGCTGCAGTGTAAATTTGTAGTATTTGAGTAGCTGATACTAAACCATACAAATATTGTAGGGAAAAGTGTGTGTGCTTACATGACTAGGTTACTGATACATGATAAACAATCATGCACTACCTAGAAGTTTCTTAATACTAAAAACCAGATAATTGGACTAATTTTGGGGGAGGGGAACAAAAACCAATCACTTTGCTCTCTGTAATATGAAATGTAATAAAACAGATTTAGCCATTTTGTCTAGTTTTGGATATATGGTGATTTGGGGGTTTTTTTGGTCTTAGAGTTTTCTTTATGTTCATGTGCCTGCTTTAACATATTTCAGGAAACTAAAAATTTTGAAGTATTAAGTATATAAGTCTGTGGTTTTTACCACTTGGAGTGTTAAATGTATAAAAGAACATACTTCTGAGAACAACAAAGATAAAATCATAGAATGGTTTGGGTTGGAAGGGACCACAGGGATCACCTAGTTCCAACCCCCCTGCCATGGGCAGGGACACCCTCCACTAGACCAGGTTGCCCAAAGCCCCATCCAGCCTGGCCTTGAACACTGCCAGGGAGGGGGCAGCCACAGCTTCTCTGGGCAACCTGTTCCAGTGCCTCACCACCCTCACAGTGAAAAAGCATATCAGATTTGTGTAGTCTTTCTTCAGGACACTTATGGTCCCTCATCCCACAGAATCCTTGGGGAAAAATACCATAAAAGGAGAAGAAATGTTTTTAAAACTTGAAACATAAGCATATTGCCAAGAGATGTGTAAATAGATTCTCTTGAATGTTGCTTGGCACGACTACATTGTGAAGGGGGAGGCGTTTCTTTTTATGCTTGTTGTTTATGCGACACAAGGATTTTCCTGAATCGAAAGTTATAAATTGCAATGAGCTGTAGTCTCTTGGAAAATAGTTTGTTGTCTGATCCTGTGTAACGTGCAAATAGTTTGAGGCTTTGGATGTCTTGTATTGTCAGCTGTATTTTGAAACTCGGTCCTTTTGTCCTTTCTGTATATATCCTTGTGTGTTACTGCCTTTACCAAACTCCATTTCCCAGTAACTGGGTTTGTGCCTGTGTTTAAAGTCACTTTTTGCAAGCTGGTAGGACTCTTGAAAGCGATAAAAAGAAATAACAAATGTCGGGAGAAAATGTGGGAAGGTGGAATCAGTCATTGTGTGTGTGTGTATATGTGTATAGTGTGCAAGCTAAAAATGGCAAGTGACATTTTAGATGATTATAAAGACCTTTTAAGTTGACTACTCTTTTAATCTACTCTTTTAATCTTTCTGCATTTGGTTTCTCCAGGGAGCAATAGAAAGAGTGAAGGAAAGTGATAAATTAGTTGCAACCAGTAAAATAACGCCACAAGACAAACAGAACATGGTGAAACGTGTGAGCACCATGGCTTATGCACTACAAGGTAAACCAAATGTTGGGCTAAATGGTAATGTTGTTGTAGACCTCTGAAGGACCTCTCTTAAGTGACAAACTTTGAAAGAAAATCTTTGTTCTACCGGGAATGATGATAAGAGCTAGGTGTGGCTTTTATTTTTGTGTGTGTGACCTGCTTAGATTTTCCTAAAATTGCAGTTATTTTGCCCATTCTTTTCTTTCAAACCTTATATTGCTATTGCAAAAGGTACATGTTTTGGAAATGGTATTAAAAAAAAAAAACAAACAACCCCACACCAAAACCCCAAAACCCCCCCCCACGAAAAATCAACCAAAAGTCCCCACAACAACCAACCATCCCCAACTGATTCCTTCCTTTTGAAGTGATAACATCTCAAAGAAAAAACATGGGCCCTGGTGCAGGAAACAGTTCATCACATGCAGAAGTGTTTTTCTGACTCCTGATTTAGTCAGGCATGATCCAGATGAGATTCTTTTTTTTTTTTTTTTTTTTTTTTTTCCCCCGGATGTTCTTTGAATGACCTTTCCTCTTCAGGTTAGAGAGGTTGTAAATGCCTGGAAGACTGTGGAAGTGAGGAGTCGGGGCTCAGTCCTGCAGGACGTCAAGCCCTTAAGTGTGTCCTGTTACTGATTTCCAATGGGACCACTCATTGCTGAGGGAGTTGCATCTTTTTTAGCTGACTCAAAGCCAAGAGTTCTCAGTGCTCTGACTTTGTCCTGTAAAACAGCACACAATTGATTTTAAAAACAAACAAGAAAACTCCCCACCCCCTCCTCCTTCCTGGTCACAATGATGCAAGGGGACTGTGCTGTATAAGTGGTAATAGTGGAAGAGACCTCTAGGATGGCTTTTACAGTCTAGAATGTTTCTCCTCCCTCTGTTGGTATCTCAGAAGATATTTACTTTTTTATTTCAGCCATAAACTGTGATCTGACATGAGATGCAGGAAGTAGTGAAAGGTGGTATGGAGTCAGTCATGCTGTTTCTCAGGCTTCTGCTGAAACAGCCTCAGTCAAGAATGGGTCAAACACTACTGGCTGTATCTTTGTATCTTTTTTTTTTAGCTAAATATTTACAGCTGTGGCTTACAACTTAGGTATCTATACCTTTGGAAATCAGAACATCCTAGCCAAATTCTGTTGGAAACACTTCAGGAAAGAGCAGTTACTTCTGTAGGAGAAAATCCTGCTTGTATTCTTTATCAAATCTTTGTACACCTGAGTATTGTAACAAGAGCCTGGCTTTATCCAGGAAGTGTCCGTATTCTAGCAGTGAGTAATTGACACTCTACTAGTCTTACAAACAGCTCCATCATAACTTGGATGCTACAGGTAAAGCAGGTTATGGAAGCACGAGAACAGTAACTATGCTGGCAGGGCTGGACACTGAACTTGTTGTGCAGTGACTAATCTGTATTGTGTGAAACTATTCCTAATTACAAATACTTCTCTTAAATAATTTGCCTCCTGGGTCTAATTGCAGCTGAGATGAATCACTTCCACAGTAACCGGATTTATGACTACAACAGTGTCATCCGTCTGTACCTGGAGCAGCAGGCACAGTTTTATGAAACGGTAAGGTGTAGTGTTTCAGTGCCGTTTCCTGGCACGTACTGTGCTGCTACTTTTGTGAGAAATACTTGCAGTACTTAATCATCTTTTTGTATGAGCCTCTCCCAGAGAGCAGATATTCCAAGAATTGTACATATAAAAAAGTGAAAGAACAGAGAATGAGTTAAAATAATATTTTCCTATAGGTACTATTCCTGTGTACGTGACTGTTGTATTAAACCTATCAACTAGTGTTGAGAAACATTATTGTTGACTTGATTAGGGGTTTTTTTGATGCCAGTACTAAGGTTACAAAGAATTTTAGTTCTGTGATACATAGTAACACAGACCTGCTGCACTGAACACAAACCATTTGAACAAAACTTCTCTCCTATAGAATGGGAGAACAAAGGGAAGCATCTGTGGTTTAAAGCCTGACGTATACAATGTGGAGTGGGAGAACTGGAGTGGTTTTGGTGGCTTATTAAATACGTTAATTCTGAGCACTTGACCTAAACCTTATTTCTCATTTAAAATTGGGTTTATGCATGTATTCCTGGTGGTTTCTAGAAGAAACCTGAGAACAAATTTTCTGATGTGATACGCTGGTAAGACATGTGAGTTCGAGTGTGCTGGAACCTGACTTCTGTCACTGAAAGGAGTAAGATAAGCAACAGGTTGCCATTCAGGGGAGTAAAAGGTGCCAGTGGGGCTTCAGTGGTATCTTCAGTGGATGAGAACTTCAGGTAACAGTCACGTAACCTTGCTCAGTTTCCCCAACACACCTGATGGGGTTTGGCATAGGTTTCTCCTTACCTTCTTTCGGTCTCTTGTCCAGTCTATCCCAGTTCTTCTGGTTGCAGCCTCATCAGTCTCCTTGTACGAGTCCTCTCTCCCCCACTACAGCAACCAGATCCATGTTCACATGTAGAGTGCTGGCTACCATAAGAGCTGTGGGGAGAGCACAGGACCTCCGCTCTGATGCGTGGTCTTGTTTCCGCAAGGAAATGGATTTCATGAAAAAATCTGGCTTTGTTCCTGCAGCCTTCCCTCGTAGCGCAGTGCTCGATAACTGAACAGGCAGGATGACAGCCCTGCCTACAATACTTTCTCCAACACAACCTGAGCCGTGAAAGCACAAAATGAACAAGGCAGAAAGTGTATATATGAGAAGAAAAGTCTTTATAATGGAATGCTGTGAGAGTCCTACATACATAAAACCAGCAGTAGAAACTGCAGGTTTTCAGGAAATGAGGGAACGTGTCATTAAATTTCTGAGCCAGCAATTGTATTTCTGTGTGAAGTGACTACATATTTAATATGTTCTGTTTCTTTGTTTCAGATTGCACAGAAGCTGAGGCAGGCACTCAGCCGCTTTCCTGTGATGTAGAGAAGGAGGAGTAGTCAACAATAAAGAACAACTTTGAAGTGCTTTTCTTATTTGGGGGCAATGCTAATAAAAACTTTCTAGCCTTTGCCAGCCAAAAAAAACCAACAAACCCCACACCAAAAAAACTCACAACAACAAAAATCAGTTATAGAAAAAAAAAATTATTTAATTTTCTTTTATCAGCCTACATCGTAAGATAACATTCTCTTATCTTGAATGCTCTCCCATTTGTATCACTATTTAAATAAAACCAGCTAGATAATGCTGTAAGTTATAGGGATCTAAATCATCAAACTGATACGTTGCCATGGACCTCATGTGGACTTGCATTTATCAGATGTTCTTCCAAAAGCTCTTAATTAACATCAGAGTTACAAATTTATATCTTTTTTTCAAGTGGGAAAGCAGACAAGCTTGAGAAAAGGACTTTATTCAGTTCAGCTCTCTAGCGATTCAATAGCCAGGAGGAATTATATTCGTGTATGTTTCTGGTACATGTTCATGATAATCTCCTGAATGAACACTTTGTTCTAAGTTTGGCTTCCCATACGCAGCCACGGCATACTGCTCCCGTTATGCCCTCTGGTAAATATCCTTCATTCTTCCCTTGCTTTTTTTCCTTCTAACTGAATCTTGTACTTGCGGCGCAATGCCTCAGAGCTTATGTCAGGCTCTTTTTTCTCGCTATGCACTGTGTAAGAAGACAAAGTACAAACAAGGAAAGAGCCATTCGGGAAGGTGTGAAAATGTTTTCCACACCTGACACCCCGTGACGTTATCCCATAAGGTGCTGGTGTCAGGGCCGGCTTCCGTTTTACCCCTCAGAGTTTGAAGTGTTTCAGCAGAGGGGACGCTGCCACAGTTAACCCAAATGGATAGAAGTCCCCAAATTCCAGATGAGCTCAGGTCTTCATGTAGTAGTATGGTTTCCTGTTGGCTTGGGTTTACTTTTTACTGCCTTCTGATGCAAACTAAAAGGTGACAGAAGTACTGAATATCATCGTTTTCAGACAAAATCTGTGCTTTGATCATCGTCTCTTGCCAAGTGGCCCAGCGTCCTCTTTCATACTACTGAAATATCCTTTGAGGCCTGGGCTTTTCAAAAGAGAAAAGCCACCACCAACCCTCTTCACAATGGGCATCAACTACAGTCATTCATTTCATGCCATAAGCAAGCAGGAAAGCCAAAACGCAGTTTTTGCTAAAATGTGCCTAGAAAATAAACACTTTGGCAAAAAATGAAAATATACAAAAAGGCATTTTGCCAATAAGCCATTCTAAGTCATGGGTACAGTCTGCTGGTTGAATAGTTGCCTTATTCTGTTTTGCATTGGTGTTACTTTGGTGTGCTTGAAGGAAAATCTGGGTCTGCCTGAATAATCTGAAACCAAACCAAACCAGACTAAGCCTAAGTCTAGATGCTTTGCAGTGTCACGGGTTTTGTTCATGTTTTATAAACCTTGTCTTTTTCTCCTCCCAATTTTAGTTGTTTGCTTCCAAAATTCCATAGCGCAGTGTTGTTTGATACAGCCATTTAAATATGTACAAATTGTAAAGAATGTGTATAAATGTTTTACACCAAATGTAAGATCTGCTCGCATATAGAAGCAGCTTATATAATAAATTGTTACAACGTGTACAGTAAATTCTGAAATCACTTTTTCAAGCCAGCATTTTTTTTAGCATTTGTATATTCACTTTTTGGTAATGAAATCTCTTTGTAACAGACTCTTAATTTGGGAGGGGGAAGGGGAGGTCTTTTTACCAGTCTTTCAATAGCTCCGTATGCACTAAAGTTGAAGGTTCTTTATCTTGAATAGATTGTTTTGGAATTTAAGTGTAAGCTATGCATTCCCAGTGCAGGGAAGCTATGACAGTAGCAACTGTGTCAGAGATGCAACATTCTGGCAAAAAAAAACTGTTTAAAGACTTCGAGTAAAATGAAGTTAAACTGATAATAAATATTTATATATATCCACCAGCCTATTTTACTTTTTTCTTTTGAAATCATCACGTTGCTTTCTTAACAGGGTGATGCAGTATGAGGCAAATCCTCCTTCTAGCTTTTCATCAGCTTACAGGCACTGGCCAGCTGAGGAATGAGAGAGCATCCATGCATCTTCCATAAAGCAGGCATCGCAACTCAACGGTATAATAGCGCTAGTGACTGCAAACCAGCAAAGGCTATGCGTATGTTGTAAGCTTTCATTATTCAGGTCAGTCCAGCTCGTGGTTGATGGAACCCTCCTGACTGCAAATAAGTAGTAGAGCACAGTGCTACTGTGTATTCCTGGCTTTGTGCTGGCGCGGTGTTGACCCAGAATAGAAATTAGATTGTCTCTGGTATTTGTTTTTTAAATTAGACATGAATAGTGGCATAGTTAGGTTGGGTGAGTTGGGAGAAACAGAAAAATCTTCACACTGAAGATGCAGTCATAAAACTAGAATAACAAGTTAGAGTAAGACTTCAGCAGTGCCCTGCTGAATTTCGTTTGTTGTAGCTGAATAATTAATCTCTGGAGCATCAGGAAGCCTTAATATTGATTCCTGGCTTATGCTTTTCTTCAACGGTGAGCCAAACACTGGCGTTATCCCAGTGACTTTGGAAAAGACATCAAATGCCCCGGCTGTTGGGTTTAACTTTGTATTTAACTGTTTATTCCATTACTGCTAAAATACTAAATTCATTTTTTAACATCAAAAATCTAGCTATGCAAAGGGGAATGATACCTGTATTTATGTTAATCCCACATGGGATTAGACTGCAGCAGCAGACTTTGTTGTTGCAATGCGTGGTATGTTTTTGGAAGAGTGCTGTCTGCCGCAATTAGGAAGAGTACTCTTTAATGCTATAATGAGGCCTAACTTTGCATGAGTGCTGAATTTTTTACATTACTGAGCAATTTCTGTTTTCTATGACAAAGTAGTTGAGAAAGTATTACCATGACATAGAATTTATTCTGTAAGTTCTGATTAAATAATGAACATCAATTTTACTGCTGCTAAAATTAGTCTTGTTTAGTGCAGCAGAATAATTCAGACTAAAGAAAGGGATGCCTCTCTCACGCTGTGGGTTAGGCTGATGTACACCAGACCCTCTGCCAGTCTGGACTGGCCAAAAGTACTCCCCAGCCTCGTGGCGTGCAGCCGGGGCGGGAGGCAAAGCCCTCGCTAGGCAGGCATCCCGTTGCTGGTGCCTCACATTGAGGCCTGTGAGTGTGCACCGGGGAAGGCGGGCTGTGCGTCGGTCTCCAATCAGTTGAGTTTCCCACTCTACATACTTTCCATAGTTTTTTGTAACTCTTCTGATAAGATTAATGCTAATAACTGATATAATACAAACAAGTATGGAACAAGAGAGGTAACCACTTGGGCAGAAAAAAAAAAAGCTTGCTTTTTTGTCTGGAGAATCCCTAACAAACCCAGCCTCATAGCATTAGAAACACATGGACTAGCTGGAGACCAATCCACCCATCCTGTAGTGTGGCAATATCAGTTATACCCATAATATTTTAAAGAACATCTGAGTCACACATTTTCTTGGAATCTTGGAGATTCCACAACATGCTAGCATAGCCCTTTCCAGTAAATCGGCATGTTATTGCTTAAAAAGCTTTCGCTTCATTACTTCTGTAAGTTTGTATAGAAAGTGCTACCTCTAAACCCAATTTTCATTAACTAGAACAGTTAACCAACATACCTAATAACTTTTACATACTAGAAGTCTTTTCTCGTGTTAAAGTGTGTCACCTTTCTTCCCCAGGTGCGTAAGACTAATCTCTTCTCTTGCTCGTGCCATTCAGTCCTGTTAATATGTGCCAGAACAAGGATTGTACTTCTCACCCTTCTAATAAGAGCCCTGCTGCCGCCTCATCAGTTCACAGTATTGCTGCCCACGTTGTCCTGCCTGGCTGCAGAACTTCCCTGCAGCGGTCAAATGCTATACGTAGAGCTTTATGCATCTATCACAAAGGAAATACAATTCCCAACCACATTTTCAATTTATAAGATTTCTGTCTGTATTGGCAGCCCAGACCTGGGGAGGCTCATGCAGGATTTTTTTTTTGCTTTTAATAAATGTATGTTATATTCCAATTAATTATTAGACTTCTAGTGCAAGTTTTCAACTTGATTTATGCCTAGCTGATAGTCACCATATTTAGAATACATTCTCGTTAATTTTTTTCTGAGATTTGAATGTGAGAAACTTGTCAAAATTATTTTTAAAACCCTTCTGTTTGCATCTCTATATCCCCTCCTGTTTTTAATTAGGCTAATCTTCCAATCAAAAGAGGATATTTGACTATTTACACAGATTCTTAACAAACTTGGATTAGCTGCTTTTTTTGCCTTTTTTTTTTCTTTTTTCTTTTTCCCCTGTGGCTCTTTACACATCAGTTGTTGACTTTGGGATCTTTGCTGACACAAGCCAGTGTCTTTGGGACACAGACTTTAAACTGACATAACTTCCATGTTTTATAAAGGTAAAAAAAATGTTTGCCTATTTTTTTAATCTGTCCCTTTTAATCTTTCCTAATTGGTCACGCTTTCTTAAACTATCATAATTTTTTGCCTTCCGTCAGACTCAAGCTACTGCACCTACCACCTTTCTGCTGAACTTTCTGAACTCTAGGTTCTTGTTATCTACAGACTTACCAAGTCTGTCATGAAGTTGTTTAGTTTCTTTGAACTGGTCCTGTCAATCTGACACCAGCTTTCTCATGTTTGCTGAACACTCTTCTTCCCATACCCTGCCCTGTGGCTGTATTCTGTACATCTTTGTACATAACGCATTTTTCTGTCAGGGCTGAAGCAGGAACGTGTGTCATACTATCTTCAGTTAATAGCAGACTTCTACCTTTAGTTTTCCTCTTATGCTCGGCATCTTTATTCACTTCTAAAAATTATTTGCTGATTAACTTATTTTGTCTTAGCACACATTTACCAATTCAAAGTCACTTTTAATTCATGTTGTCTTCTGTTGCAATTAAATCTCAGTAGATCCAAATCTGAAATTGTTACTCCTCGCTGGTACGTTTTATCTTCTGAAACGTCATTCCCCAAACAAATAATTTGATGAACTGTTATTCCAAGAAACAGTTTTTTCTAAAAAACATAGAGTAGAATTTTAAATATGTAATTAAGTTGCTAGCTCCAAGAGGTCTGTCAGGTTATCTCAGCAGAATAATGGCAAACTGCAGGAGTATAAAAATAACAGAAAACATAGAAAGATTATGGAGACTTAAAAAAAAGGTATGAAGTGGTTTGGTTTCTTTTGAATTTTATGTTAGTTACTTGACCTTGGATATAGCCTGTCCCCAAAGACACGGGACAAGCGATACGTGTGTATGCCCGTATGTAGGAACGTGCAGTGTCTGTGCTAGTTAGGGTTGCTGAGCCAGTCCCTGTGGGCTGACAAGTCTGCAAAGAAAAGTGCCAAACTGAGAAATCTGATCTGCCAAGTGGCTCGGTAACTGGCAGGGTTTTTGACCCTCTGACAAGTGATAAAGGGGAAGGGAGAAGCAGGGGATACAGATGAGAGCATTTGTCATGACAGTAGAAGAGCATTGCCTGAAGAGCTTGGAAAGGCAAAGAAAGTCTGTGACTTTGGAGAGAAAAAAAAAAAAAGTAAAGGTCTCCTTTAGTGTTTTGAATTCCTTTTCAGGCTTTCCTGAAAAGATTTGCCCAAAGGTTAGAAGCAATGAGAGAACGGGCAGTGGTTAATTTTGTTTAGCCGTTGGGTGCCTGCCAGAAATAAATGCACTTTGGAACCCTTGAGCACTTTCAACATAACATGTCTCTTAGGAAAATGCCTCTGTGCTGGATTACCTAGAAAGGATGAGCTTCAGCTGTTAGGATCAGTGAAGGCTGGTCCTGATGGTGGTGTGGTGGCATCAGTGGGCTGGGCGGCCCCATTTACATGAAGGGGTGACGGACAGGAAGGCTGTGTCTGTAAACGGGGCATGGAGCAGGGCAGGAAGAGCCCTCCAGCCTCTTCAGCCAATGCCTAACTCCAGAACCGGATGGTTTGCAACCATAAAACTTCTGGTACATGCAAGTAGTACGTATTAAGTTGTTTGTCGTAGCGTCCACCCACATTCACCCGCAATTATACGATACCTCAGTGACTAATGACTTTGATCACCCGTGGGATACATGAAAGTAGTGGGATAGAGACTGGAGTTTACAGAATGGGGGCTGTGCGGAGCATGATCTCATCCCTTCTGGACCGAGGGAGAGGATAGAGGAACTGAGAACAGGACCTTGACAACTGCAAGACAGGCTTTTTATTTGTGACCATTTACAGTAGAATATCTGAAGAAAATCAGTCTGTTAAACAAAAAACAAGTGACAGCTGTAGATGAAAATGGATGCTGAACATAATGGTACTTCTAATGCAAAAGCTAAATATTTATTGGGCTTCTTTCAGATCTGTAATTACATCAAGATAATTAGATTTAAGTTAAGGTACTAGCTGTTGTACTTCATAGCTCTTTGTATAGAAGAGTGGTAGCAGCTTCTAGGACTATGAGTTATCTTGGGACAATAATAATGTTAACATAATTAGCAAATAATATTGCTGTATCAAACACAAAACACCAACTCTTTGTAATATTTTTAAACCTAGATGGACAGAAGTTTATATCTTAATCTTATTAAATTAAAAGATTAAATGCTTCATTATGCTTACTTCTCTGCTTTACAGTTTGGGAGAAGAGTATATCCCTGCTCACACATAATCCTTTGCCATTGCCTGCTCACCTAGACCTTCTGGACCCATAAAAATTTATTATACACCTAACGTAAACTGCACCATGTTCACTTTGCTGGTGTCTCTGAGACCCCAGCTCTCTTGCGAGGGCAGGGGGACGTTGTTGCTTCTTGTTGTTGGACGTTCTTGCCATTCTGTATGACTTTGGGCTTTGGCTCGGTTGTCATCCCTTGTGATACTACCAGCACTCACACCTGCACTAGGAATCAGAAAGATCTACTGGCATTTCTTCAAGTCCATTAAAATGTTTATGTGAGAATCCCTCCTTTTTTTTTTTAAACCTGCCACTATAATTTCCAATGACATGATGGAAACACAGACCTTCAGAAGCCCAAAACAAGACCATGTTGCTGTTTTCCCAATGTTTATTTATTTATATTTGTTATTTTTAATCAAATTCTTTCTAAGCTAGACACAGGATCTTGTAAAATTTAGTGCATCCAATAATACAATGAGTTACCAAATTAAATTATGGCCAAAGGGGAAGGTGCCTGAAAAATTAAGGCCGTACAGGGGTTATCTAATTGTTGACTAGTTCCTGACTGACTAGTATTTTTAAGCTCAGTAAAAATTTTGTTTTAAAACTCAACAGCTAGAAAAGTTAAACATAGCATCTGTTGCAATATAGCAGCAAAATATAAAAGAGGCTGCTTGCTGTTAGGATGGAGCTGCTGAGGTTGACGTTGCCCCAGAAGGTTCCCGTCTGATTGTGCTCACAAGGACGGTGCTGCTCAGGACTCATTATGCCTGTAAAGACAGATGACAAGTAAGGAAACTCTTTATTTATCTTTCCTGCTTAAGTAGTGACACTTTTCTGGCTGGTTCCAAATTGCACCTACCAAACTTACAGCAAGGGTTTTTGTTTGTGGTTTTGGGAAGGAGGTAGGTATAGAATACTTCTTCCTTAGTATGGACATGTTTATGCTTACTTGGCAATAAACAAGCTTTACTGGAGTAACAACTAGTGCCAGTCTAACTGTTCCTTATAGACAGAGTCTTAATGCTTGGCAGAAAGGAAATAACCACCAAAACCCCCAAACAAACAAAACCACAATGCAAGTGTTTGAGTCTTCCAAAATTTAAACCAACTTCTCAATCAGTAAGAGAAGGCTGCGATCCAAAGACTGCCATTCTGTAAAATAAGTCTCCAGGATGGCTGCAGGAGTTGGGATCTATTTGCGTGTGGTGTAAAATCAGCATGAGAAAAGGGCGACTTACAGGTACTGCTGTGGTTCCAGAGGGCATTGAGGGTCTGCTCCTAGAACAAGAGAATAGTTCAGAAAAGCTGTGGTTGTAGGTCTGTCTGGCACAGCTCCTCTCTGAGTGGGCTGCTAGGTTTATATTGTAATTATCTAGTGTTAGTATCTAATAAAAATGACTAGTGGCCTTAAGTAATTTTTAATAGTAAAATAAAACAGCCCTTCCTGAAGGGGATTGTGTGCTACAGGGGAAAAAGCCCACCAACCAGGAAACTGAAAAGGGAGCTTGTGCAGACACCTGCAGCTGTGCAGACAGCACTGCAGAGCTGTGCGTGGTCTCTGGGCTGTTTCTCGCTGCTGTAGACTCAGAGAGCAACCATCAGCTCAAGTTCACTGCTGAACCCTGGCTGGCTCCAGGTGTGGTGATAAACCCTTCTGCAGCATGAAGGAAAACAAGACAGATGAGCACCAGAGGTTGTGGAGTCTCCTTCTATGGAGACATTTAAAACCCAACTGGACATGTTCCTGAATGATGTGCTCTAGGTGGCCCTGCCTTGGCAGTGGGGTTGGACTAGATGATCTTTCGAGGTCCCTTCCAACCTCTATGATTCTGTGATCACTGCCTGGTTCCTCCTCAGCCCCAGGATGCAGCAACACTTTGGCCCTGTGTGGAACCAGGTAAGATCTTAGGGAGCATATTGGACCTTCTCTGTGCCTTGCCAAAGAGGCTTTGCTAGACAGCTGATGGCCCTGAAGATAGTGTGAGTGCAGCTGGCTTCTGGAACAGCAAGTAGACAGCCCTAGAAATCTGCCCCAGGACACCTTACAATTTTTTCCTGCGGGACTCCAGCCACTGGTAAGTTAACAGCCAGCACTAGGCAACAGTTCAATTGCAGATGATCATTAAAAAAATAGTAATCTAATAACTCCAGTCAGCACACATAGGTCTGTTTCTTAAGGCAGAAAGCTGCTTAAAAGTAGGCATTTTATAATGGTTTCTCTGCAGTATGTGGTATTCTGGCCCATCCAGGACTTCTGTTCCTGTATTGGGACAGCCTTCTGAGCAGCAGCTTCTAGGATTAAACCAGGGACATTGTCCTCTAAGAGGCCTTTTTAAGCTCACAGAGCAGCTCTGTTTTTCATCAGACATACTACGAACTCTGTGCATCAGTGTTTCCATGTGGAAAAGACCTGCACCAGTTCTGGCCCTTCCACGCAGTTTGCAATAAATCTCCAGGACCAGACGAAGTCTATTTCAGATTTCTGGAAGGACTAAAGAGAGAATTCAGCTGAACTCCTACCAAAGCATACAGGGAATGTTATTCAAGATAGCTACTCCCTAAGAAGAGCACAGGAAAGCTGTCGTTGCACCCATGTCTTTTTAAATTACACAGGAAGCAATTGCAGGGATAACCAAGCAGTAATTCTCCCTAAAGCATCAGGATCACTTATAACAGAAACTAACCATCAGCGGACCAGTTGGGCAAAAAGCATCAGAAAACAAAGCAGGGAGATGGGAGGGGTGGGGACAAAGAAGAGGAAGGGTACAGAAAATTTTCTGTCAGGAACAGAAAATAAAGTTGGTGATGAGGGCAGCACAAAGTCAATGCGAAGAGGTAATGAAGTGGAGCTCATGAAACAGCATCAAACAGATACTGCATGAGATGAACTCGATCCTCGCCTGCCCCCCTCCAAAGTGTTTTGCATGGCACTGTGATTCTCACACCCCAAGAGCTGGCTGCCCCCCAGATCCACAGCTCTGCTGAGCTCTTCCAGCCACACCCACACAGCCTTTCCACCCCATCCCCCTGCTTTACCAAGCTGCTGAGACTATTTTGGCCTGCCCACGCTCTGTGCTTGCCCCGTTCCAGCTGCACCAGCATATCCAGGTCACTGGTACTACTGGGGTACCTGGAACAGTGGCTGGTACCAAAAGTGAGGACATGTCCTAGGAATAGAGTGCAGACTACAGGGAAAGACGGTTTCTCACTTCCTTCCCACCCTGATAATGGGGAGGGGGCCTCAAAAATCTGGAGCAAAAAAGGATAGTAGCCTGCAAATGAGTTTAGCTCTAATTCCTGCAACTTTCAGTCAGCAGGGCCAGCGAGCCCTAGATGAGCCTGTGCACCTGTATGGACTAATCACTTTTGCTGTGCAAGCCATGACTGATCCTTGGGCTAGCAGGGATTGCATGAGGGCTACAGACACAGTGAAATCCAAACCACCTGCACCCGTGGGGGGGGGGAATGTGTCATTCCTAATCACCCTCAAACTCCCATAATGACTTATATGTTAATGGTGGACACCGCCTGAGTTAGAAGTACAGGCAATTCTTTTGTAAAAGCAATGCAAAATCTTGTTTTAGTGAAGCAGAACGGCACACCTTAAAAAAAAGTCAAATTCTCAAAACCCAAATGCTGACTAGCAAGCAGAATGAAAGCCAACCTACGCTTACTTGTACATATACATAGTCCATGGATTTAATTGGTGCATTAGGAATAAAGTAACATACCAAAAATGTTGTTCAAATAACTTCAAACCATGGTATTTCCTCAGTCCTCCTCTTTTTGTTCTGTTCCCCTCATTCACACACTCTCTGCTACTGCGTCAGCTATCCCTTCACAGCAGCACTAACAGAGATAACACCTTGTTCTACAGTCTTCATTTCCTTTCAAGAAAAACATATGTTATTCATTCTGCATTCACCATAAATTATGGGGCTGTGAAATAGCTTGACTCCTTACCCAGTTTGCTCTACTTTACTGGTTTAGTTTTTCTTTATCCTTCTCAGTTCATGGCTGGTGTCATACTGAGGAACTCCATTAACTGTTCTGATTTGAACTCGTTCATAGTCAGTCTTGTCAAACTATTTGGTCTAAGTCATCTTGTCATAAAGCTGCTGAGAAGGAGAGGAACACCTGAGATTTATCTCCCAGTGCCATTTTTACAAAACTTTTCCAAATTTACAGAAAACAGTTAAACACACACCCCCCCACCAGCTTTCAGTTTCCCACGTAAATTAGTATGTTCTCCTTCCCTCATGTGAATGTGTTATTATACTGCCTTTGCTCTTTGATCTGAAACCCCTCCATAATCTCCAAATCAATGGGCAGGGTTTCCTAAAGCCTGGGGAGACATAATGCCACAAGGCATCTGTTTATAAAATGAAATGAGAGAAACAGGCCTAACTTGACTTTAAAAGCACCACATCTATTGTACTGGAAACAACTGGAATGAAAAAAATGTTGACATGTGATAATAGAAGAGCAAATCTATGCATGCAACACAGTTTTGAGCTGCTTTGAGAGGGTGACCGAAGCCATGGCTTTTTTCTGTGCGGCTTAGTTTCGGGCATAAAACCAGTGGTCCATTATCCAAGGCAGTAGCTAGAAATTCTGTGACTTGCAGAAGATGCAGCAAACAAATCGTGAACGTTACCCCTAGGGAATGTTTCCCATGGAAATATAATATGAGATACATGGAACAACAATATGAGAACTGGGGTTCTGGGTTATATTTAAGATTTTGGAGAAACCAGCCTACTCATCACAGAGATATAAGGCTCCTTCTCTCACTAGTTGTAGGGTGGTGGTCCTGGCTGCTAGATAGCTGTTGTGTTCCACCAGACCACTGCCCCACACGGCTCCTGCCACAGACTGTGTTTAAAGCAGCTTTAAAGACCTGTAAGATCTATTTGAAGAAAAGTATGAAGAAGTAAAATGCTGATAATATGTTCATTTACACAAGATGAAACAAGAGTCAAAGAATAACAATAGACTTTTGTCCCTCCTGTTCTCCAAAGTTCTTACTTCTTTTTTCATTTGGAAAGCAGTGATTTCATGTGCTTTTGTTATAAATTCATGTTTCTGAAGGTAAGCACTTAACTTCTAAAAATCTGTTCATGTCATGGTTTGATTGTATTAAAGTGGTGCTCTCCAAATAGAACACTTTTTTTTTTAATCCCTTTTTTAATTCAAATACTGAAGTAAATCTGAAACTTTTACATGGACAGGTGGTATCCAACTTTTCTTGTGTTAACAGACTTAATTTACTAGTTAATTATAGTAAGAAAGATAAGAAGTTGACATTTTTCTCAATAAAGTGTACTGCACCGTGGAAATTACCCAGATATCTATGAAGCCCTGCTGTGACTTAACTGACTGCATTTTCACCTCAACTTCTATTTTTTGTGTGACTTGGTTAGTCTAAAAAATATAACGTTGTTTTTTACTTGTTTTAATTATTTAGCTTTCAGGTTCATCTTCTGTATCATATCAGCTTTCTGTTGTATCCTTGCCTTTTCCACCCTTGTATTCATCTGTTTCTGTCTGGCCAGCAATAACATCTCAACAGACAAACTCAGAGCTTCTGAACAATCAGGAAAATTCTATTCTTCCTTCTTACAAATACAGAGCATCAACAGACTAGTTCAATTCTTATTTAAGAACAAAGTTAGGAATAACTTTGCTGCACCAGGCAGTCTCTTCCAGTACCCTGTCTCTGAAAACAGGAGCCACTATATACTAGAGAAATGCGACAACAGGCAATCTGGGATCGCCTCTCGCTGGAGTTTTCTTCATAGCTATCTCATGGACGTGAGGAAGGTCTCTCTCACCTCATGAAGACGGTATCTCTTGATATGAGGGAACCATGCCACTCTGCTTTCACTGTTGATGTGTGCGCAGTTTGTCAGAAGATAAGAAAAGGCATATGCTGTCTGAGAAAAACTGCCAGTTTACATGCTGCATCTCTGTCTGTGTAGATACTAAGCAGTTCTCTTTAAATTTGAACTTTCTATTTCATTAAACGTTTTGGTTTTCCTGTCAGGAGTTCCAGAAAATTAGGCAAGAAGCAGTGGAAAACTCCGTGGCTTCCTAGTCCCTTGAACATGTGAGCAGGATACCTACAATTAATCATAAGCATGTCAGTCTGGAGGAAAGAATAAAGATTTTATCTGGTTGTCTGGTCACTATTACTGCCTAAATAAACTCATCTGACTAATGCTGCTCCTCTGCACATAGTTTTGGGATGAAGAAAGTTAAGCTTTAAAACAGCTGCTGTTACTGCAAATAGTCTCTTAATAAGAAAGGGCTGGTATCTGTGAATACAGTCAGTCTGCCTCTCCAGATAGATCTCTTTAATTTAGCAAGCATACAGTTAAAATATAAGTGGAAGAGGAGGTGAGAATTTCCACTGACCTCCCAAAAACACTTCAAACACAATTTGTCATTAGCAGCACAGTTAGCACTCTACCAGAACATTTCTCAGCCTCTTCTGGTACGTGTTCAGAGCTTGAATTCACAGCCCAGTCTTCTGCCAACCTGGAGCTACAGCCTGTAGCCAGATAGGCCCTGACTCAGTCTGAACCTAAAGCAGTTGCCTTCCAGTCCAACTGCCTTAAGCAGTTGAACCTGCACTGTTCATTCACTTGAGAAGTCTCACCCAAGCAAGCAACTGTGAGATTTAGGCTACTGATAAAGTTAGGCATATGTTTTAGTGTCCTGCTGAACTGGAAGTTCAGCTCAGCTTTATTAACTCACCCCTCTCCCTTCCAAATAATTGGTTAAAGAGCAATACTGATCCAGAAATATTAGTATTAAAAGTTTCTTTTTCCTGCTGTAAGGATCACAGACCCCAGGGGCAAGGAGTAAGGGGAGCTTGTCAGAAAAGGTTGTAAACTGGAGTGGAAAGTTGACAATATTGTCACTGGCTTAAGTACAGAAGATATGTCTGCATCACTCTTGCTCATGGCGAGGTCAGATGTTCTTTGTCAAGCTCTGAACACACAAAGGAAGCATACTAATTGTGCTTCTCATGCTCTTCAGAGTGATTTTTAAGTAAATGCTGTTGGCTTTGTCAAAAAACAGTGATCTAGCTCAAAGTGTATCATGCTGTCTCTGTAACAAAGTACCAGATGTCTTTTGCACACAAAGTTCTTTACACAGTCAACCCAAGCATAACCAATTTGAATAGAAACCTCTTCTCTCAATTTCACTGAGGTGGCGTTAAAAACCCACAGCTACCCTCAGAGCAACATTTTGAGCACTTTAGCCTAAAAGTTTCAAATGCTTCTCTGTGGCAAATTCAGCTTCAAATAAAAGTTATTCTAATATTAACTAGAAAATGTGAAAACAATACAAGGTTTTGCATATTAGCAGCAGTTACTAGTTGTTTTGAATGTCACATGCAGGAAAAGCTGTGCTGAAGTATTTCCCCTGTTTCTTCTTTACTTACTGAAGTCAAAAGTTTCTCATAAAAGGCAAAACCCAAACTCTTTTCAGTGACTTTGTGGGCACACACATTTCCTGAGGAATTTGTGACCACTGAGGATATGTGCAAGTGGCCACAAACCTCCAGGAAATGTCATCACAAGTAATCTCTTATATTTAGAATAGAATAGAATAGAATAGAATAGAATAGAATAGAATAGAATAGAATAGAATAATTAAGGTTGGAAGAGACCTCAAGGATCATCCAGTCCAACCGACCCCCCCCCCACCTATTACCCACTAAACCATGTCCTTCAGTACTGCGTCTAACCTTTCCTTAAACACCCGCAGGGACTGTGACTCCACCACCTCCCTGGGCAACCCGTTCCAATGCCCGACCACCCTTTCCGAGAAGAAATTTCTCCTCATCTCCAACCTGAACCTCCCCTGGCGCAACTTACAGCCGTTCCCCCTAGTCCTGTCACTAGTTATCTGCGAGAAGAGGCCGACCCCCAGCTCACCACAACTTCCTTTCAGGTAGTTGTAGAGGGCAACAAGGTCTGCCCTGAGCCTCCTCTTCTCCAGACTAAACAAGCCCAGTTCCTTCAGCCGCTCCTCACAAGACCTGTGCTCCAGACCCTTCACCAGCTTCATTGTCCTTCTCTGGACACGCTCCAGGGCCTCGATGTCTTTCTTGTGGTGAGGGGCCCAAAACTGGACACAGCACTCGAGGTGTGGCCTGACCAGGGCTGAGTACAGGGGGCCGATCACCTCCCTACTCCTGCTGGCCACACTATTCCTGATACAGGCCAGGATGCCATTGGCCTTCTTGGCCACCTGGGCACACTGCCGGCTCATGTCCAGGCGAGCATCAATCAACATTTAGTCTCAGAGCTTTAAAAAAACTACCATTGCTTCCAGTAGCATAATATTGGAGACACACAGGTATTTTTTCTTTGTTTCTACTGTGTATCACCCAATCTTTTTGTAGAAGAGTCGCAGATTGCAAAGATCACTCAGTAGCACGTAAAGACAGACAAATAATACTACAGGGACATTCACCTATTCCATGCCCCAAAGTCTAGGATATGGGGTTCAGACAGCTCTTTCCAGGCGGCTAAACCCAATACACCCTGTTCTCCCCAGTTCTGCTAAACTCTGGTTTGTAACACCCCTGTTGCTTCCCTTCTGATGCGTCTCCAGACATACAATGCCACCTGCTACAATCAGCGTGCAGGACTCTCTTTCATTAAGGCAGTTATTCAGATGCTGTAAACATCGATTACTAGAGAGACCTGGGAGCAGGAGTCATTGTAATACATAGCATGCTTCAGAGGTAAACAAGGGGCTGGGGAGGGGGAGAGGCTGGAAACATGAACCAAGCTGAATAATGACTTGGAAGAAGATACAAGTGTTCAGAAATTACACTGAGCTAACAGCTGAATTTCTAATGATAGCAAAAGAACTGTGCTTAAAAATCTGTATAAACACAGTGTGGACATTCAACACAATCTATGCCACAGGCGAGTTAAGAGAAACTAAACTTTAGCATCCTCCTCCCACAGAGGCTGGCCCTCTAACATGCCAGCGCTGCAATTTTGTTTGAACTGCATTTCACACACTTCTGCAGTCAGCAAACATGAGAGCTTAAAGATTCCTCTGGTTCTGACAGGGAGAGAGAAGGATCTCCCTCCCCCTCCTCTGAAGACAGAAGCTGGAAAAGGAGTTGGAAGGAGAAACGGAAAGCAAAGGAGCACTACTGCTGACAAGAGATATTCCACCCCCCAAAATACTCCCACTATTCTGGGTGTGCAGAATGGTAGAGATAACCCAGCGACCTGTTGCTTCTCTCAGCTAAAGGCAGCAAAGGCAGCCACAGATCACCTCCCACGAGTTAGCTGCGGGAACATTCAGAAAGCAATGCAAAATATCTGTGACTGCTCAGAAGTGGAAAAAGTGATAAAGAACCAAAGATAGGAGTGTGAACAGGGGCAAAGAAACTAATATGATGAAACTGTCGAGGCAGAACATTAAAAGAAAGGAAATGAGCTTTAAACGATGATCTGTCAATCTCACCATTTTCCCTTAAAAATGGACTTTCATGCATTGACTCATTGTCAGTTCAGTTAGATGTAAAGGGCTGGAGTGTCAAAAAATTAGGCAAGGGGGGAAACCTTTGCATACCCTCCTAATATATCAAACAAGGTTCCCATCTGAGCCCTCGCTTTGGACATCATTCTGTGTGAAAGAGGTTTGTAAATGGTAAATCCTCTTCACCATTTTCTGATAGTTGCTTTCTCATTCTTATGTTTCTAAGATTACTGACCTGGGACACAAAGTCTAATTAACTGACTTACTGCTTTTTCAGTAATCACATCATCACATCTTTGAAAATGCATCTTTCCATGCTGTGGAATTTTTGCAGCCAGAACCCTCTGAAAAGACCTGTTTGTAACAGATTAAAAAAGACTCACTCGCAGAGCCACTTATGGAAGCAGTGCTTTGTCATACACACTGCAAAAGGTTTCCCATTTTCCACCTTCACTTGTTTTCCTCCCACATCTTCATCTCCTCATATTGATTTGAGGTGCTGAAAAAATACTATCCCAGCTGCACCAATCCTTTCTCTAGCATTTTGCCCAACAAATCTGACAGTAAGTTTTTTTATTAACAATCCTAAATTGTGTTCTTGGAATTTGCAGTGAAAAGCACTAATGACAAAAATTACTAGTAAGAAGCATGGGCAATAGAGAGTGACACACCAGTGTCCTCCAAGTGACAGTTTACTCTCATGGTGGAGTTTAAAAAGGACTGTGAAGAATCATTTCTCAAACACAAAGACACACGCACACAAAAGCGGTGTGAGTTGGTGTTTGGTTTTTTTTTTGTTATTTTTAAATACATAAGTGCATGATCCAGGGCAACTTTTTAATCATATGTGATACAACTGTCTTAGGCAGCTCTGATTGTTTAAGCGATACCTTCAGTATTTCATCTCAAGTAAGTACTTTTCTTTGGGGACAGAGGTCACAGTGAAAGATGACAAAGATATAAATGGATTCTTGGCCTGCCATTCCCATAGGATAGCTGTAAGAAAGGCATCCCTTTTCTGTTTAAAACAGAATGGTTAATTCGCACTCTTTCTTACACCCTCTAAACCCCCAAACTTTGAGCTGTGCGCTCTCTCACTTCTTTCATCCTGGTCACTTAATTTCTACAGTTTCTGGGTCATTTCTTTTACATTACCCACCACTCATCTCACCCTACATACTGTTTCAAAAATTAGAATCTGGGGGGAAAAAAAAAAGCCCTAGGCAAACCCCAATCCCACTTTCCCTACCAGATCCTTTCAAAATGCTATCTAAGGCGGCACTGTAAACATACCTAAAATTAATCTCCTTTTACTAAACAAATGAAACAGGTGTATGGCAGGAAGAGAGTACCTGTTTTCGGCTTGTTTCCCTCACATTGAGTGGGGGCAGGGACTATTACATTCCACCGGGCAGCGCACAGCCAGGACTGATGTCCTCAGTGCTAATGCCAGACAGCAGCAACAGGCGGCAGTTTGGGTATTTCGAATTTTGCAGTATTCTCTACATATACAGTACAATTCTGCCACATTAACAAATAGAAATTGTGCTTGGTTTACCTGTGTATAAACACTATACTTTCTGCTGGAAATCACAGCAAATTTTCTCTCATCTGAACACACCGGTGTACCTGCCCCTACCTCCTCAATCCATCCCCTATGGCTGAACTCTGGGGAAAAAAAAAAAAAAAAGGGGGACTTAATCCTCTACAGTCTCAACGGGGAATTGCGATGGAAACCCCGCACAGCCCGAACACTCCCCGGGCGCCGAGGCAGCGCCCTGCGCTGCGGGAATCACCTCACCGCCCTCACCCAGCGGCAGGCCCGGGCGGCGCGGGGAGCCCGGGCGGCCGCTCCCCACAGGAAGCCC
>VWZZ01007697.1:186153-205868 GCA_013399095.1 Psophia crepitans | reverse complement strand
GGCCCACCCTCACAGGCACTTGGAGGGCTGCTGAGGTGACTGGTTCCCGGGAAGGGGACACGGCCGTCCCCCTTGCCCGCCTCGCTGGGCGTCCGCACCGCCGGGGAGAAGCGGGCTGCCAGGATCGAGGACCCCGCGCTCGGAGGAGCTCCCGCGGGGGCGCGGGGCTGCTGGCGGCCCCCCGAGCGCCGCGCTCCGTGCGCTTGAGGAGACGAAGGCTCCTTCGCCACCCGCGCTGGGAGTTGCATTCCCCATTCACCGGCACCCCCTGCTCTTTCCTCCCTGCGACCGGCGGCTCCCATGGCTCTGAGCAAAGGGCTGCGGCTGCTCTGGAAGCAGGAGCCGGGGCCGAGCGCCCTGCTGGAGGCGCGCACCCGCCAGGACTGCTTGTTGCTGGAAGCCGGCACCGTGGCGGCGCTCAGTAAGTGCCCCGCGGCGGGCCGGGCCGGGCCCAGCGGCTCCCCGCGCCGTGTGTGTGTGTGAGGCTGTGGCGTGGGGAGGTGGCGTGTCTGTGGGTACGCGCCTGGTACCGCTGTGGTGCCTGCAGGACTCGTGTGGTGCCTGCGAAGGGGTGCCGGGGTGCCATGGCCGATGCCCAGGGGGTTTGAGGCACCCCTGGGGTATGGAGAGGGAGGAAGGGGAGGGTGCAGACCTGGGCCTCAACTCGCTCACCTCACTTGAAACCCCGGCCTCCAGCGTGGCCCTCCAGGCCTGCCTACTTGCTGCAGTTTTGAGGTGCTCCCGGTGCCCTGCCATGCATGGAGGCTTGGCCAGCATCTCCTCCCTGTGCAACCCTAGGCCTGATCCATGTCTGACTGGCTCTTTGCCCTGGATGCTTTTAGCCTCTTCACCAGCAGCCGGGGTGGAAGAAGCAGGAGAGGCCGCCTGCCTGCCTGGTGGCTGTGGGGTCAGGGTACCTGTACTGTGCGAGACTTGTACTCCACAGCTTTGTATGAGCCCTACTGACTGCGGAGGAGGGTCCAGCTAAAGGGATGGGACCTGCTGCCTCCTGAAGAAATTTCTGTTCAGCAACATGGGGTGCTAACCACCAGTGTAGACATCCAGTTCACAGCAGAGATTATTTTGCATGTCTGACTTGAGATTTATGTCCCATAAAGAAAATCCGGCTTCTTGCTGTGGTGCCATACCTGCTCTTGTGGTTTACGTTGTGTCTGGGTACATGAATGTCTGGCTCTTACTGGAGGAGCTGGAGCCTCACCTGTATCGGTGGAAGTCATAACCGTGCTGAGGGTTATCTCATCTTGTGTTTTATTACTTGCCACCTGCGAGTTAATGCAATGCTAATGTTGAGACAGACATGGAAAAATGAGGTGACTGAGAATGTAAGTGCAAAAAGTAATGCAGGGGAACAAGTTGTGCTTGGGCTGCGTTCTTAAATTGTTTTGCGTGTAGTGCTTGCCTGTTCCTGCAATCGTGCCGCTGCTCGCAATGTTGTAGGAGTCTATGTTCAGGGCGCTCAAAGGAAAAGGGGAAGAGTTAAACTGAGAACTCTGTAATAAGACCTGTATATTTGTTGTAGTTTGTTCAGTGTCAGTCACTGTGTCAGCTCAGGATATGGGCCCACTGAGCTGAATCTTCCATGATACACGGTGGCAAGACAACTAGACTAAAATGCCTAATTTTTGTGTTTTGGGGATTTTGTGAGTGAAGAAAGCCAAAAAGGTCTTCCTTTGGCAGCTGATTTTCATGATGGTGGATAAATTTTCACCTGTCATGGTAAAGATCTGTTATTGCTGTGAGTTTTTTTATTTTATTGGGATTTTATACTGGGTGATACTTTGGGGTTTCAGTTGCTTGTTAAATTCATTGGTAATAGTGAATGTCAACGTGTTACATTTTTCTAGGGTATTTTTGGTTAATTTTCAATGAATTGATGAAGTGAAAAGTCTGGTAGTACTGAGCAGCATTACACTCACTTTCACTGATTCAAAAACCTGTTGCATTAAAGCTCTTCGCTGTTATCAGTGGGTGTTGGTCTGTATTTTGTTGCTCTGATACAAAATTAAAGTAGCTCTACTGCCTAAAGCCAATGTGCATGAATAAAATTGAGAGACCAGTATTGATGTAGTGACCCCAAGCCATTCGTATGACCAGTAGTTGGAAAGATTATTTGCAATCTCACTAATTAAGGGAATCATCAACTTGCAACAGATTTTTCTCCCCCGGTGTTTCTATCTCCTGTTTGAATTGCTATAGATAAAATGGGGAATTTATATAGTCTCTTTTAAAATGTGTTAGAAGAATTTTGAAGTAGTTATCTGTATAGTGGCTAGTACAAAAGCCTGTTTGCCATGCCGCTTGAAAGTCCAGTGTCACCCCTTAAGATATCTGTAATCATGCACGCGTTGGCATCCAGCCCGCTCCATGCTAATAACTGTCATTTTATTTGTTTTTTCTTTTCCTGCCTCAGTTGGTTCCTATATTGTAGAAAAAGCTAGTTTATCTAGTCGAGCCTGTTTAGTTTGTTTGTTCTGTTTATGTAGCGAAGGACCAGAAAGGGAGGGAAAACCAGCACTAGGTATTGTGACGGTAAATTTACAGGAATCATGAAGAGGAAACTTCACAGCCAGGGTTGTAACAGAAACGACTTTTGTTTGACTGGCCTTTAGGTTGTTATTAACCATAGAACACTTCAGTGGAAGGTTAATGTGTTGTATTATGTGTGGTTTCAGATATACTGGCCCTAGGACTGTGTTAATTTGGGTTTCTTGGTCTAATTTTCCATTTCTAAAATGAAGTTTTTAAAAAATTGCATGCCTGTGGTGAGGAGGAATTATGCAACTGTGTCTTACGCAAACTTCCACACTGAATAACAGCAGGTATGTGTACCTGAAGTTGCACTTAAGTTGTACAACAGTTTATGCAATTTTGCAGTAACAGCCTCATGTCAATAGAAATGTAGAGAGGAATAATCATGGATGGGCAACAAAGGCCTGAGAGCAAATTTTAGTTGTTGTTCATTATTCTTTTTCTATAATCACCAGGTGCCTCTTTACCCTTGAACAGGCATGACATCTGCATTTTTTTTTGAGAGTTCAATTCCTTCTATAATACTTTTGTACTAGAAGAAACTTGAATTTCACCTAGTTCAAGTGACAGAAGCATGCGAGAATCATGCTAGAAAAAGCGGCCTTACAAAAAAAGACATTAAAAAACCCCATGCACATGTATAAATGCATTGTCTATATAGGCCATAACCTTCTGGCAAACTTATAATTAAAATAAACACTTTCATATATGTAAACAAAAAAATTGATACTGTCTTGTGAATAGATGACTTTATACTTTTTCCTCTCTCAGCACATTATAAAGATCATGATGACAATTTTAGTTGTAAATTGGTTGTATTTCAGAATTTCCTTGGTGACTACAGAGATTTAATACTTTTAACTTGAAAAATATTTGCACATTTTATATCAGTAATGGGAAAGTATTATGGAGATCTTGAATTGTCTGAGATGTCAGCAATTTATAAAGTTCACAGATTGGTAGGGGTTGGAAGGGACTTCTCGAGATCATCTATTCCAACCCCTTGCCAGAGCAGGATCACTTGGGCTGTAACGGAAACCTGACTTAAGAAACTTTTGGAAAAATCAAGGAATCGAAAATCATAGCAGGCAACCTAGCTATATAACCCCAAACCCCTTAACTTAATCTGTGTAGTGATGTAATACAGACAGAAAAGTTTTCTGTTTTATCATAGTGTTTTTGAAGATGAGAGTTTTTCTTCCTCTTTTTGTGATGCCACTGTAGGGTGGAGGGTAAAACTCAGTGTTTTGAGTTTAACAGCACATTTTGCAAAAGGCTTTTTTTTTTGCCACTGTCAGTCCTGAAGCTTCAGTCTTCTCCAGAAGAATGGGTGACAGCCTGAAACAGTTCTTCCAGGAATTCTCTGAACTAGAACATCAATAATTAGATTCTATGGAAGAAACATAGAGTCACGAAGGATGAAGAAAAATTATCATTGATTTAGAAGTTTTTGCTTATGTAAGAGAGGGTATAGATAAAAAGGCTGTTCCTCCTTTCAGCACATTACAGTTTTAATGCTGTATAGATGAAGTGAACTGCACAAGGCAGTCACTGAACTCAACTAAGGCTGTAGTGCTGAAAATGCGCAGGTACCCTCCGCAGAGCAGTTCTGTGCCTCCTCAGTGGCTTCAGTTCCAGGTGTCTGTGTGGTTTTGACTGAGTGAAATCAGAGTATAGCGTTGCAGGGGGAGGGATGCAAAACTAGGAACTGGCAATTATTTACCTGCGTCTTTTTTTTTGTACAGAATGCAGTTTCTGTGCTGTACGTACATTCACTGTTTACAGATAGCTTTAGATATGTATTTAGGTGGATAAATACGCCACTGCGTGGGGTATGGAAATCAAACACCAACACTTGTGTAAGAGTATTGTGAATGTATTTCTAAGCACTATATAGTATCCAAAACAATGTACCCTACAGCATGACTCATTTTTACTCTTACGCTGGAATATTTAGTTTATATAGCTAATCTCCCTATTCTATTTGTATTCCTAAAACTTCTTATTTAAATAATCCAATGACATTTTTAAATGAAGTTTTCTGTAGTTTAGTGGTGTTCAGCCTTTTTCCATTTGGGGATCCCTACAAAACTTCTGGTAGAATTAATCTGTGTAGCAGAAGCCTTGCTTTCCTTGGTTATAACAGCAAGTGTGTGTTATAGTTTCTTTGTTGTTGTTGAAATACGAATCAGGTACACAGAAGAGGGAAAATGTATTGATACAAATGTAGAGTGTGTATTACAGGACTTGTTTTCTATGCTAGGAAACTGGTAGAGGTTGCAAAGTATGAATTCTGCTTGGTGGTTTATGTCTGTAGTGACTACAACTTTCTATGTTAATGTATGTAATATATGACAGGAACCACATAAAGATAATGATCAAGCTCCAGACGAATGACGTAGAGACTTCCCTGTTATCTTTGGTCGTGACTGCCTGCAGTCCACAGGGCTGGCCAGTAGAAATCTGACAGTTTTATGAGTCCAGTCTTTGAATGTGAATGAATATATTAATATATACACATGCAAGTATGAAAACATAATCCTTCACTAGAAGCAGCGTGTTCTCAATGTGATATAGAAAGTCAGTACCTCATCTTTCCACTTTGCTGATTTGTTTGTTGCATTTTCACCCAGAAATATTGCTTTCTAGAAAACTGGTAAACACATTGCTTAATGTTTTGAATATTCACACTCTCTTAACTGTAAATCTAAACACAGAGCTCTTCCCAATTTCATATTAGTTGAGCTGGGGGTTGGCCTCTTCTCGCAGATAACTAGTGACAGGACTAGGGGGAACGGCTGCAAGTTGTGCCAGGGGAGGTTCAGGTTGGAGATGAGGAGAAATTTCTTCTCTGAAAGGGTGGTCGGGCATTGGAACGTGTTGCCCAGGGAGGTGGTGGAGTCACCGTTCCTGCGGGTATTTAAGGAAAGGTTAGAGGCGGTACTGAAGGACACGGTTTAGTGGTTAATAGGTGGTGGGGGGACGGTTGGACTGGATAATCCTTGAGGTCTCTTCCAACCTTAATGATTCTATGATTCTGTGACCTGTATAGTATTTCAGAACACAGTCTGACTTGCATAATGCCTGTGTAGCACAGATTGAAGAGGAACGGGAAGATTTTAATGATAAAAGATAATGAAAATAAATACAGTGGTTTAGGTCTGTCTGAGGATGACAGAAAACAGAATTTGGAGGCAAGTTATTTATCTAAACTTCTATAATACCAGATGTTGGACATATTTCTGAGTAAGATGCTGATGGTAGTGTGTGTGTATATACACATATATATTTTTGTATGTGTGTGAAATTTCTGTTTGATTATAGAATTTCTCTTTCTGGGGAAAATTCACATGTCTTTCCCCAAAATGCTAAACACCACATATAAAGGAAGTAACCTGCTGAGACCGCATGTTTCTGAAAGTACTTGGAAATGCTTCGGAATATATACGTATAGTCGTACCTACAGCTAAGCAGGTGTCTATTTCCAGAATCAGGCTTAAGGGGCGGAGAGGAGAGCCAGAATCTGTAATCTGGTCCCAGACTTTTCTTAAAGAGCTCTTTTGTCAGTTTTATGTTTAAGTTGTAGGTATTTCTGCCCTTTTACTCTGGTCACTGACCTTTCTGGGCGCCATATGTTTGAGATACTGGTTCCTGCTGAAGTCTGGAGGATCAGCCCTGAAGAAGGGTTGAATAAAAGAAACTCTGTATGTCTGGCCCATTCCTGCTAGCCATTAAATTGAATTTGGAGCGTTTACAAGCAGGAAGTCACACTTGGATGGGCCATGTGGTATATATAGTTGTATGTCTTTTCATGGTGGTTTTCTTTGGCTCGGAAATATTTTATGCATAGAAAAATGTCACTTTTAGTTGAGTTTGTTGTAGCTTAGTTTCAGTGAATTATTGTGTGCCCCTTGTTTTGCAAGGGTTAAAATTTTGAGGTAACATGCCAACCTTTATATATAATTTACATCAGGAGCTTTTACCTAGTTGATATTAAGAAAAGTGCTTGCGGAATGTAGACAGTGTGCAGGTCTGTAAAGCTGTTACGAACACAACACAGTTGTGGTTATTGTTGCAGAAGAACAGATACTTGATTATAAGCTTAGCGGAAGGAAAGATTATGAAAAAGATATTAATGTAAAACTTTAGTGGAGTTTGGTAGTTACTGCGTCTAGCGTTTTGTTACCTATAGTTATTAATAAGTAGTAAACATGCACTCAGATGCACTATGTATTTGCAAACTTGACTTGTTCTCCAAGTAGAAAACTTTTTTGTAAGCTTCATCAACTTCTGCAGCAGTATTGTGCATTAACTATATATGTATCTGAAGCTGTCTGGCTTGAAAAAGGAAGGATTTTACATGTGAGCAGAGTATAGCTAAACATCCAGTCCTTGTCCTAGGTTTTCAAGCAGACCGCTCTCACTACCTCTGCTGTTCAGAGTTTTTATGACAGCCATTGCAGAATAAAACCTCTGACTTTGGACCATTTAACAGAGAAACAAGGAAATAATTTTCATGTTATCAACTGGAAAAGTGCTATATCTCTGGACAGATTTAGCTGTCAAATGTTGATGCTTAAACAGTATTTTCAATATTGTGGGAACTTGTCAGATATGACTTGTATTTTCCCTGTTTGTCAACAATCCTTTGGAGTTTCACAGTAATTTTTCCTTTTAACTCTCTTCATCCAGAAAAGGCAATAGCACATCAATTAGTTTTGTTCTCTGTCTAGTCACTCTCTTTCTGATTCTGGCTCTTGTGTCCTTGCACTGTTTGCAGATGCTTTGGGAGATGTTTCCGACCAGGTTTTGATGACAGTTATTTGAGATTTCAATAAGAAATTTTTAAGATTTATAAATACTTCTTTTTAATAATAAGGTAGGAACTTGGCTCAAGCCCTCTGCAGTAGTGTCCTTTTAAAGTCACACTTCAGTCATCCTTTCTGTGTATTGCTTTTTATAATGGTTGTTGGAGATTCCTCTTCCTTTTTCCTCACCCCCTGCAAAAAAATGAAAAAATTGACTGGGTGTGTCAGAATCCAGCCAGGACCTCCCAGTGCTGGAGGGATGATGCCTGTATCCTTGCTTGCACTCTGGCAGGCATGGAGTGAGACAGTGCCATGGTGGCTGGAGGCTGTGAGGGATCAAGGAGAATCCCCCCAGTCATGAAGGCCCTTGTGGAAGCGGGCACAGTGCACGGGAGCTGGTGCCTGACCTCTGCTGCCTGAGGCTCCTCCCTGGCCCACGAAAATGGTGGTGGTCGCAGTCCATCTCAGGAGTTTGTGCAACACCGAGGAGTATAATGGGATAGGAGACTTCAAGTTCCACCAATACCTGTAACAAAAATTTTTTTTATTTTTTCCACACAAATTTGGTCTTTACGCTAAAATACTCTGGCCTGTCCATTTGTGTGACCTCCGAGCGTAGCTGTGTCTGTTTGGCCTCTTCCTATTCTCTCAAATTATCCACCAGTGAGGTCTTGGAGCGTGCTGTGTCTTTAGTGAGTGCATGGAGGTGTCAGTGAATGATGACCTTGTCACTTTTTTTAGTTTCCGAGTCTAAATTGCTTCAGAGAGCAAAATGAACCCTACAATAAATACGAGACTCTGCCATACAGTACAAGTTATTGGCAAGTTCTTAGCCAGCCAAAAAGAGTGGCACCTTAGCCCAGAGTCCTCCTGGAGCTTTGTGTTCAGAGCCAGCTCCTCCCTCCCAGGCAGCTCTGCTGGTACTGATGCACCCTGAGTGATGCTTCTGTGCAGGCAAAGGTTCTGTCCCATGGCCTGCCCAGAACGATGGCGTATTTTTGTACCACTGCTGGCAAAACACAGCTATTGTGTGTTTGGAAAAGTGCTGTGCTGGGAGCCGATGTGCATGCGAAGCTGCAGGCTTGACCTTAGAAACTTTGGTGTCTTCTGTACGTGCCAGTGTCAGGTGCTTCTTGCTGTTAGTGGCATGAGCTATGTTGCTTATTTCCATGCTGAAATAAACTCAGTTCTTTCAGATCATATTCTTACCAGACACTTCTAACAGCCAGCTTTCCAGCCAGCAATTCTGTCTTGAAGAATATCACCGTGCTCTCAAGGTGCCTTTTAAATGCTTTCAGGTTGTGCCTAGCTTGCAAGTTCGCGAGCTCCTGCATCAGTCTAAGATCTGAATTTCCTGCTGTTTCTGTCTGTCTTTGTTTCTTCCTAAAGGTGGAATATTTGGAGCAAGAATTTTGCTTATGGTTTTCCTTTTTTATTGTAAAGGGAACAAGGATAAGCTTTTAAGGCAGAGAACAGATTTAAGAAAAAAGTATGTTGCTGCTGCTCTTTTCTACTTAGTGAAGATGCCACAGAAAGTGAAA
Organism: Psophia crepitans; assembly: GCA_013399095.1. Lineage (NCBI taxonomy): Eukaryota > Metazoa > Chordata > Aves > Gruiformes > Psophiidae > Psophia > Psophia crepitans. The sequence goes on along the minus strand of VWZZ01007697.1, from coordinate 196,969 downwards.
CATCACTTTTTTTAACCTTTTTTTCAGTACATAATGAAGGCTTGACAGGGACTCTTTTTAAAAAAAAAATGAAACATTGTTATAGTTTATAAACAATTTCTGCTGAAGTTTTTTTGTGAAGTGCGAGAAAACTGAGCTTCCAGAGTCTCAGCTCTTACAGGTGCTGTTACTGAATATTTAAATTGTTACTGTCCAGAGGTTTACATTACCCAATAAAAACCCCTTTATTCTCTTTCTCTTGTTTCTGTTTTGTTTCACTGATGTGTGTGGTATCAACATTTTACTAGTTTCTCCTGAGTCACTCTTTCTAAGAAAGCAGAATAGGTAAGTTGTGAAAGTCTGAGAGTAAAAATAAAATTAAGAAAAAATTAACAAGTCATCTTTATTTGTAATGCATGCAAAAATGGAGACAAATGTGTTTTGACTTCCTTTGGAGGTTGCCTCTGCTAAGGAATTTTGTCTTTTCTTTCACTTCAAAATGTCAGTGATAAACGGGATATTTATTTTTTTTCCCATGCTTCTCACTGAGCTACTTGCCTCTTGAGCTTTATAAAGAGAAGTCTGTTTCTTTCTTTTCTGTTCTGTCATCCACTCTGCAGGCAGTTCAGTTTGTCCTTTATATGCCTGGAGGTTTCAGATGTTTTTTAACTGCTGAAGTTTATTAGGAGCATAAGATTGCAATGTATTAGCTAACCTCTAAAAGTACCATGTTGCTGTTTTATCTGTGGTTTGAGAAGTAAATAGACATTTGAGGGTCACAGCCTGTTTTCTTCATTCATGAGGCTAACCTTCCTCCACGTTGGGAAATATATACAAAATGCAGACTTATTCAGGTTTTACTTTGAAGTAGTCAATGACAAGTTTGGACTGTGTTCTGACTTAATATCTAAATGTTTAATTTATGCCCATTCAAGTCAGATGTTGCAGAGATACACAAATCTAACATCAGCATCTGACCATTTATTTGTTTTTAATCAGTGGATTCTTACTTCACTAAAATATAAGTTTAATTCCTCTTGAAATCAACATCTGATGTTGTGTTTACATCAAATCATGTTACCTTGCATAAAATAATTCCAATTCTGTCTGAAATTAGACCATGAAAATGGAAGCAGAAACCATCAATTTTAGCTCGTCCACAAAAGATATATTTTAGCTTATGACCAGACAGATAGTATTTTTGTTCTTATTTTAGAATGGTGTATAGTTTATGTGTGCCTGTATATTTGCTTACTCTGAAACTGATGTGGCATCTGTGCCATAGAACAAGAATATTACGAACGATCAGGTTGTTTGGAAAGGTAATGAGTGCCCTTCTTTCTCCTAGGGTGACATGTGGAGGCGCTATGCATTTCTGTCCCACCACTTTTTAATCACTGTGTTCTTACAGCATTTGAAACCTGCCGTTGTACTGTAGTTTTGTTTACTGAGCAAAATCAACTGGGACGCATTGGTGTAGACAGTAGCAATCTGAAAAATTTGTAAAGACTGGAAAACTAAGGTTTGCTGCCTTTTGTTTTGTTTCTCAGCTCCTGAAGAAAAGGATGCAATTAAAGGACAATATGAAAAACTCATGGATGCTTATGGCTGCTTAGGACAGCTTCAGTTTAAATGTGGTAAGTGACCATCTGTATGACTGAGATTACAAAATGCCCAGACTGCTAAAAGACAACAAGAAGTGGCTAGAGTTGTCCAGTTCCTTAACTTGTGAAAGCTAATTGCACCTTGTTACGTACAGTCTAGAAGAGATGTTTTTCTGTGCTGTGCCAAAAACATGTCACTAAATGATAGTCTAAGATTTTTGGATTTTTTTCTCAGTTTTGTTTTGTCTAACAGTCTTCCCTGCCTGAAGATAATCGCCTTTTTTTTTTTTCTTCCTACCACATTTGTCCGAGGCAAGCTATGATTTATTGCTTTTTTTTTTTTTTTTGGAAGGATCATGTTTAAACACTGATTAATCTTGGTCATCTGAGACTGCAGTACTACAGATTCCCGGTCCTTGCTACAACGCCCAAATGCCTTCAATTGGATAATTTGCATGGATAAGGATTTGCAGCAGCAGGCCTTTAACTTCAACTAATATATTAAGGAATATTTATTGTCATTGCTGTGATTTTTTTGTACAGTTTGGGACTCTTGGTTTTGCAAAGGACTTGCTATTACACTGTCTACAGGAATGTTAATGGAAATAGCATGTTTTAGGAAGACAACTGCAGTCATTGATTTGAAGATAATAGTACCTTACACAGCAGACTTCAAACTCACTAATGAAAAAGATGCATTAAAGCAAAAAGCACTATATGCCTTGTTCAGATGGTCATCTTACAGTAAGCCTTAATTTTGACTTGGAGCAATGATGGGACTGTTTTCCATATAACTCAGTGGTGTGAGCACTGATGTATTTAGATGGGTAGATATAAGTGTATCTTTTTATAGCCTGCTTACCATTTTATGACTTGAGTAATATGACTTGAGATTGATCTGAAAAGGTAACTGCATTCTGAAAAAATTCTCTGTCATAATTTAAAACATCTAGTCTTTTAAAATGAATGTGGGCTTTTTGTTTGTTTTGTTTCTTGTGGAGTTAATTAGGCATTTCTATGGAGATTAATATCCATTTGTTAATGTAATTAAAAATGTAGTGCTTGTGATTAGTTTTTCTTGGCACTTGGACCTGTTTTTCTTCATAGGAGTCTAATGAATCCTGTTGTAATAGTAAAGGAATGTAGCTATTGAATTCAAGCTCTTCAGGCTACGTATGAGGGTAGTTTCTTGTATGTGATGGGAATGAAATATATCCAGTTTCAGTCTTCATATTAAAAGGTGAATGATTTGAAATGAGATGTGAAATACTCAGCTTTATTTTTTCTCTTTTATCCTTTTATTTCTGTGCTTCCCATGTCCTTAATTCTTTTTGAACAACACCTGCTTAACTTCAGTGCCCTTAAAGTGTGATGTTTTTTCTCTCCGAGCTTTGTCACTGTACCTCTGTCTTCTTTTAGCATTAAATTACAAATCCTGGTGCAGGACTTCCTTTGGAAGGGCTTGTTAAAAAATGTAATGGTAATTGGATAAAAAAGTTAGCTACTGGAGGCAAACTTCTAATTATGATTGAAGGAAAAGTCAGGATGGTCAGGCTATACTGGTAAGCAAAGGTAAGCAAAGATTTTCTGCTACTGAACATGTTTAAAATAAAGCAAAGATGATTGTGTGTCTGCTATCTTGCCATTCAAGAGGTAGCTCAGGTTTTTTGTCTCAGTTAAATCTTCCATCTCTTTAGCTGGTGCTTACATAAAAGATTAACACTAGAAAGGAATGCCACGTAACTTTTTAAATACATATAAAATGTATTCTAACAGCTACAAACAAGGGAATAATTGGCCAGCATCTTCACTGAGCATCATAGGCTTTGTTCAGGAGTATCAGTGGATTTTTTTTCTTACTACTGGAAACCTGCAGACCATAAGTACTAAATTAACTGAAAATATTTGTGAAAGTACATTCCACTGGGATATTAAAAGAGTATATTTGTAGAGCAGAAGGGGAGGCTTTTTTTCAAGACATGAAAGATGTCTCTGAGCACTTTAATCTGTAAATATCGCTACTCAGGAATCCAAATAAATCATGCTTTATGCCTGCCAAAGTAGATCGTGCCTTTCACAAGGAAGTAGATGAAATATGTGAAACTGACTCACAAAGTTAATGTTTCCCACCAGTAATAACATTCACTTCTATGTGCTTATGTCTGTTAACATGACTCACTAAGCTCTTCTGCTTTCTTTTGTTAGATGGATGGCAGCAGAATGAATTGTACAGTGTTTCTGAGCTGTATCTCAGCCAACATTTAGCTCAAGATGTAGCAGTGGCAAATACATCTTAAGAAAAGTGTTAAAAGAACTGGTTTTGCAGTGTTTGGTTTAGACACTGTGATCTCAGGAAGGAGTTTATATCTAAGGTAGTATTTTGACACCATCACCACAGAGATTGTTGAGTTTAATACAGCTGCTGTATTTGGGAAGGCACTCTGAATTCATTTGACTGCATATACCCTTGGTCTTGCACATATATGTTGTGTAGTTGAAAGGAAGAAGTTTCAAAGGCCAAAAGGGCAACTAAGTACCTGTTTTCTATTCTTTTTGAACATTTCCTAATATGTAATTGTATCTAGAAGAGGAAGAAAGAGTATCTTTGAGACTAAAACTGTAGTTTGGAAAATCTTTGAAAATCTTTTCATAATTCTGCTATAGATTTCCTTGGAGATTTTCAGCTAGTTGCTTAGAATCAGCTCTGCTGCTGGGTTCTGTTGCTAATTTTGAAGGCAGGTGAGAGGCAAAAATACCTTGCAAATTGCTTTTCAGTGGACCATAAAGTGAAGTGGAGGTATGTGTGGAGTGGAGAGGGAACAGGCTAAGGGAACATAAGGCAACAGCATGACTGTGTTGGACCGGAGAAAAAGCAAAAACTGGAGCAAATTCATTTTTAAAAGGAAAAGGCAGTCTTGAATGAAGTATTTACAGTTAAGAAGGACAAAATAAGAATTGAATATTGCCTCCTTTTAACTGCAGCTCATAATAGGCAACTCTGAGTCATCCCATAAACTGCAGGGGAAACAATTGCCTTGAGTCATGTAGACAGGTTAAATACAGAAACTTTAGCTTATTATTGTAGGGTGTCACGTACCAGAACTGTGTTTCCTGTTCAACTTGGATTAAGGCTGTTGGTTTCATGAGAGCCTTTGAATAAATAGATGCAAGTTATTTTTGTCTTGTTTCAATGCCAAGTATTCTCCATCCTCTGCCTCCCTTGTGTAACCTGATAAAAGGGCATTCAGCACATATCGGTGTGAGCAAAACATTTCTTGCGTTTCTTCGAAAGTTTTCTTTACAGACAAGTGTGGTGATTTATAGCTGTAGTGGGGCAAAATAATGATCTTGGTCACAATGCATGAACATTTATACCTGTCTATCTGAGATCAAAATTTGGTGCATAAGCTTTGAAAGATTTTTTTTTCTCTTTAGTACTTTCGCTATAAGAGCAGGTCAGGTTCATGATCGTCTGAGGAACCTGAGTATACGTAAGTCTATGGGACCTGACAAGATGCATTCCAGTGTCCTGAGGGAACTGGCTGATGTAGTTGCTAAGCCACTTTCCATGCTATTTGAACAGTGATGGCAGTCAGGTCCCCAGTGACCGGAAAAAGAGAAACATTGCACCCATTTTAAAAAAGGATAGAAAGGAGTACTCTGGGAACTAGTAGCCTGTCAGCATCACCTCTGTGCCTGGGAAGGTCGAGGAACAGATCGTCCTAGAAGCTAAGCTAAGGCACACGGAGAACAGGGAGATGATTCAAGACAGCCAACATTGCTTCACCAAGGGCAAGTCCTGCCTGACCAACCTAGTGGCCTTCTGTGATGGAGTGACTACATCAGTGGACAAGGGAAGAACTATGGATGTCATCTGTCTGGACTTCTGTAAGGACTTTGACATGGCTCCCCACAACGTCCTTCTCTCTAAATTGGAGAGGTACAGATTTGATGGGTGGACTGCTCAGTGGATGAGGAATTGGTTGGATGGTTGCATCCAGAAAGTAGTGGTCAATGGCTCAGATGGAGATTGGTGACAAGCCCTTAGGGCTCCATAATGGGACCAGTACTGTTTAATATCTTCATCAATGACACAGTGCAGTTGAGTGTGCCCTCAGCAAGTTTTCCAACAACACCAAGCTGTGTGCTGTGGTTGATACGCTAGAGGGAAGGGCTGCCATCCAGAGGGGCCTTGGCAGGCTTGAGAGGTGAGCCCACACAAACCACATGAAGTTTAACAAGGCCAAGTGCAAGGTTCTGTACGTGGGTCAGGGCAATCCCAAGCACAAGTACATGCTGGGTGGAGAATGGATTGAGAGCAGCCCTGAGGAGAAGGACTTGGGGATGTTGGTGGATGAGAAGGTCAATGTGAGCTGGCAATGCGCATTTGCAGCCCAGAAAGCTAACGGCTGCATCAAAAGAAGTGTGGCCAGCAGGTCGAGGGAGTGATTCTGCCCCTTTACTCTTGTGAGACCCCACCTGGAGTACTGCATCCAGCTCCAGAGTCCTCAGCACAGGAAAGACATGTTGGAGGAGGTCCAGAGGAGGACCATGAAGATGATCAGAGGACTGGAGCACCTCTCCTGTGAGGAAAGGCTGAGAGAGTTGGACTTATTCAGTGCGGAGAAGGAGAAGGTTCTGGGGAGACATGATAGCAGCCTTTCAGTACTTAAAGGGGGCCTGTAAGAAAGATGGGGACAAACTTTTTAGCAGGGCCTGTTGTGATAGGACAAGGGGTAATGATTTTAAACTGGAAAAAGGCAGATTTAGGCTAGATATAAAGAAGACATTTTTTGCAATGAGGGTGGTGAAACACTGGAACAGGTTGCCCAGGGAGGTCGTAGTTTCCCTGTTCTGAAAACATTCAAGGTCAGGCTGGATGGTGCTCTGAGCAACCTGTTCTAGTTGAAGATGTCCCTGCCCATTGCAGGCGGGTTGGGCTAGATGACCTTCAAAGGTCCCTTCCAACCCAAACTATTCTATGATTCTATACTGTAGGTGGGTCTAGCTTTTTCATAAATGTGTTGCTGTAGAAAGCATGACCAGTAAGGAACACTTCACATCTTGCTCTAAAATTATTTCAGAGATTTCTTTAAAACATTCCAGATTGCATCCTAAGGAAATGAGGGACATTCTCACAGGTATGATCATCAATTGCAGTTGTAATGTTCCTAAATCACTTTTTTCCATCTATGTGCAAAGTTTAGAAAGGCTAATATGAAGCAGGATTGCACATTAAACTAATCATAAAAGCTGGTTTGGTTTTTTTTCTTTTTAAAAGTTGTTTTCCAAGGTAGAGTGCCCGGTAAATAGTCTGCAGCTAATGTGGTTGTTGGTACAAAGTGGGGTGTAAGAACCAGACCTGGAGCCTTGATTACTTCACAGGAAAATGTTTTCCATCTTTTTGGGTTGCTTTTTATTGGCCTTAGTGCTGACCCCATTCATCATGCACTTTACAGCTGTCAGTGAATATAACATGCTTTCTGCTACTTTACTGCACATGAAATCAAGGGAAAATTACCGTAAATTTTCCATCCAGTGTACTTTCATTAATTGTTTTTTTTTGTTTTAATAAGAACTGTTGGGCTCCTGTTTCAAGATAAAAGAATGGAGTGTGGCCTGTCTCCTCCTCGAGATATGCGGGGAGCTTCCATAGACTAGCTGCAGTGGTAGTACTGGCAGGGCCACTGACTTTAAGGGATTGATTTAGTGTTAATTCTCCCTTAGATCTTGAGGATGCACTGCCAGCATTTTAAAACTCAACTTCTTGACTTATTTGCCCTTACGCTTAAGGGGTGACTGCTCATTTCATGGCTCTAGTTTTTTTGTTTGTGTTTTTTACAGTGTTGCTATTGACGTTCTGGACAGAACAAACATAAATACATTGAATACTGTTTAGATCCTTTCAAAGGTTGTAACCCCGTAATGTGCTTCCTAAGATTGCTGCCAGGTGAATTTGACTGGTCCATCTGATGTACTTTTGTTGCGATTGGTGTTCGCCTGGTACTTGAAGTGCTACTTGCATGAAAACAGTTTCCAGTTCACTGGGAACTTAAAAGGAACAGTATTTTTAATATAATTGCAGAATTGGAAACGGTAGTGAGCTACAGTTTTGAAAAGTTAAGGTTGCAGGGATTAATGGAACAATCTTGACTTTTGAGGGGAAATACCTTCTAGTTTTAAGGAATGTCTGGGCTTTTCAATTTGATCTGTTTCATTGAAGTTGTGATATTTTTCAGTTTGCTCAGTAAAATCAGTGTGTTTAAAAAAATCCTCTTTCTCTTGTGCCATGGCCTCACAAGTCCACTTACCATAGGAAATTTTATGTTGTGTTGACAGCAGGGATGATTTGTGTTTGGTTTTTTTGCTTGTTTGGTTGGGGTTTTTTTGTTTGGGAGTTGTTGGTTTTTTTGAGGGAGTGGGTTTAGTAAACCAGGAATGCAATTTCTTGCATTCTTTTGTGAGGTAATAAAAATGAATTGTTTAGAAACTAAAAGAATTCTTCTGTAAATTCTTGTCAGCTAAAAATGTTGTTTTCCTTGCAATGAATGAACAATTACCAAGTAACTTAGCATCTGCAATTTTTAGAAATAGAGAAAGTTGGTTTTAATTTACTTTTTATAAAAATGACTTGCTTCAGTAGCAGCATCCATCATGCTTGAAGCAATTGGAGCAATTTCTACCCTTAAATTTAAGTGCATTTAGGTAGGGTTGTGGTTAGTATAGCTGTTTTAATGTTAAGTAGCTATTTTCAACAGGAAAGACTTTGATTTGTTGACATTTACATACCAGAAAAGAAACCACATTGACTTTTAAAAGCTTAAATTTACAAGTAAATGGACTGACTTTTGGCTTTAATATAGCCATAATAATAATCAGACTTTCAGTGGCTGACAAATAAGCAGAAGCATTTTTCCTGTGGCTGGGAAGGTTAGGTTTCTGCCATATTAGGTACTACAGGGATATGAAATGCTATTGTCTTATTCCATGGAATAGCATTTTCAGTCTGACAAAATGCCGACGTGAAAACATGAGTGGAGGTAGCACAATTATAATTTCCAAGACAAACTTGTCCAATGTCGTTATCAATATGTTTAAAAACGTCAGCCTGGGTTGAGGGGAAAGACACTGGGTCAAGACAGTGTGAGAAAAAAGGTTTGGGATTCAAAGAAGTTCCCAGATGTAAATTGATGTTGCTGGCAAAGAAAGGAAGAGGAGGAAAGCTGTGTTTCCCTGTATATAGCTGTATATCTTAGTGGTGGGTAATTTCTTAGACCTTGATGGAGACATGATAAAAAAATGAATAGCAAAGTAGTTTTTTAATACTGTTAATTTTGCTGTGGGACATTCTAAAAAGGTGAAGGGCTGACAGGAGCCCTGTCTCTGCTCAGGACCCTGTGACTAGCATCGAAAGCCCAGCTCAAGTGCATCTGTCCCAATCAACGCAGCATAGGCAACAAACGAGAAGCTGGAAGCCATTGTGCGTCAGAGTAGCTATGACTTAGTCGCCATCACAGAAATGTGGTGGAACAACTGTCATGATTGGAGTGCTGCAATGAATGGCTATAAGCTCTTCAGAAGGGATAGGCATGGAAGGAGAGGTCGTGGGGTGGCCCTGTATGTTAGGGAGTGTTTTGATTGTATAGACCTTAGTGATTGTGATGATAAGGTCAAGTGCTTATGGGTAAGGATGTGGGGGAAGGCCCACAAGGCAGATATCCTGCTGGGAGTCTGTTACAGACCACACAACCATGATGAAGAGGTAGATGAAGCATTCCACAAGCAGCTGGCAGAAGTCTTGCAATCGCTAGCCCTTGTTCTCATGGGGGACTTCAACTTACTGGATGTCTGCTGGAAATACACCACAGCAGAGAGGAAACAATCTAGGAGGTTCCTGAAGTGTGTGGAAGATAACTTCCTGACACAGCTGGTAAGTGAGCCCACCAGGGGACGTGCCTTGCTTGACCTGCTCTTTACAAACAGAGAAGGACTGGTGGGAGATGTGGTGGTCGGAGGCTGTCTTGGGCTTAGCAACCATGAAATTATAAGAGTTTTCGATTCTTGGCAAAGTAAGGAGGAGGGTCTGCAAAACTGCTACCATGGACTTCTGGAGGGCAGACTTTGGCCTGCACAGGACACTGGTTGAGAGAGTCCCTTGGGAGACAATCCTGAAGGGCAAAGAGGTCCAGGAAGAGTGGGCATTCTTCAAGAAGCAAGTCTGAAAGGCACAGGAGCAAGCTGCTCCCATGTGCTGTAAGACAAACTGACAGGGAAGATGACCGGCCTGGTTGAACAGGGAGCTTTTGCTGGCACTCAGGAAAAAAAGGAGAGTTAACCACTGTTGGAAGAAAGGGCAGGCAACTCAAGAAGCATATGGGGGTCTTGTTATGTTNGAAGAGTGGGCATTCTTCAAGAAGCAAGTCTGAAAGGCACAGGAGCAAGCTGCTCCCATGTGCTGTAAGACAAACTGACAGGGAAGATGACCGGCCTGGTTGAACAGGGAGCTTTTGCTGGCACTCAGGAAAAAAAGGAGAGTTAACCACTGTTGGAAGAAAGGGCAGGCAACTCAAGAAGCATATGGGGGTCTTGTTATGTTATGCAGAGAGAAAATCAGAAAGGCAAGCCCTGCTAGAACTCAATCTGCCCACTGTTGTAAGGGATAATAAAAAATGTTTTTACAAACACATTAACAACAAGAAGAGGGCCAAGGAGAATCTCCATTCTTTACTGGATGCGAAGGGGAACATGGCCACCAAGGATGAAGAAGGCTGAGGTACTTAATGCCTTCTTTGCCTCAATCTTATAGTCAGACCAGTTGCCCCTGGGGCATGCAGCCCCCTGAGCTGGAAGATGGGGATGAAGGGCAGAGAAAACCCACCATGATCCAGGAAGAAGCAGTTCATGACCTACTACGCCACCTGGACACTCACAAGTCTATGGGCCAAGATGGGATCTACCTGAGAGTAGAGTGCTGACAGAAGAGCTTGCCAACCTACTCTGCATCATTTATCAATAGTCGCAGTTATCAGGGGAGGTTTCAGACAACTGGAGGCTTCCCAGTGTGACGCCCATCTACAGGAAAGGCCTGAAGGAGGATCTGGGAAACCTCAGGCCTGTCAGCCTGACCTTGGTGCTGGGGAAGATTATGGAACAGTTCATCTTGAGTGCGTTCATGAGGCACGTGTAAGACAACTGGGGGATCAGGCCCAGCCAGCATGGGTTCATGAAAGGCA
>VWZZ01007697.1:104513-186077 GCA_013399095.1 Psophia crepitans | reverse complement strand
GCTGGGAGGCTGAGCCCAGAGAGTTGTGGTGAATGGCCACAGTTGGTGGCCAGTCACAAGCGGTACTTCCCAGGGGTCAGTCTTGGGGCCAGTCTTGTTTGATATCTTTGCCAGTGATCTGGTTGAGGGAATCGAGTGCGCCCTCAGTAAGTTTGCAGATGACACCAAGTTGGGTGGGAGTATGGATCTCCTTGAGGGTAGGAAGGCTCTGCAAAGGGATCTGGACAGGCTGGATCAATGGGCTGAGGGCAACTGTATGAGGTTTAACAAGGCCAAGTGCTGAGTCCTGCACTTCGGGCACAAGAACCCTAGGCAACGCTACAGGCTTGGAGTGGAGTGGCTGGAAAGCTGCCTGGAGGAAAAGGACCTGGTTGACAGATGGCTGAGCATGAGCGGACAGTGTGCCCAGGTGGCCAAGAAGGCCAACGACATCCTGGCTTGTATCAGGAATAGTGTGGCCAGCAGGAGCAGGGAGGTGATCGCCCCCCCGTACTGGGCTTTGGTGAGGCTGCACCTTGAGTACTGTGTCCAGTTTTGGGCCCCTCACCACAAGAAAGACATTGCGGTCCTGGAGTGTGTCCAGAGAAGGGCAATGAAGCTGGTGAAGGGGCTGGAACACCAGCAGTCTTATGAGGTGCGGCTGAGGAAACTGGGATTGTTTAGTCTGGAGAAGATGAGGCTGAGGGAAGCCTCTCTACAACTACCTGAAAGGAGGTTGTAGTGAGGTGAGTGTTGGTCTCTTCTCCCAAGTTACAAGCGATTGGACAGGAGGAAATGGCCTCAAATTGCTCCAGAGGAGGTTTAGATTGGATATTAGGAAAAATTTCTTCACTGAAGGAGTGGTCAGGCATTGGAACAGGCTGCCTGGAGAGGTGATGTAGTCACCATCCCTGGGAGTGTTCAAAAAGTGTGCAGACAGGGCTTAATAGACATGGTGGTGTTGGCTTAATGGTTGGGCTTGATGATCCTAGAGGTCTTTTCCAACCTTAAAGATTCTATGTTTCTATGACTACATTTGTGCTGTGTTAGAAATGGGGCAGGGCACAGGCTTGAGTATTGTCAGCAGGATATTGTGATTAGCTTGCACCCTCTGCCAAGAGTGTTGTGCGCATCAGGCAAGGATCTTCCTCCTGCAGAAGATGCAGTGATAGCCCGGAGCTGATTCCCTGGGACACTGTCCAAATACCACCTGGGATTAATGTGAATCGGGGGATGGGGCTTGAGACTTCTTTCCAAGGTGCAGAGTCAGACAGATTTGTGTTAAACTGGGGCTGTGCTGTTGTTGGGTTTCTGCATTCTGGCTGTTTTGTAGCATATCCTGAGCGATTTAAGCAAATCAGAGACATTGGAATTGATCTGAAGACCACCTCAGCTCACAGAGCAGTCCAGGAGGACAAAGCAGCAAAGCAGGCTAGCTTTATTGTAGCTTAAATACATTTGTCTCTTTTCCTCCTTTTTATCTTTCTCCAGTTTTCTGGGCTGTAAGTGTGAGGAGTAACACTGTAAACTCCTTTGCCAGCCTGCCTCTGTTCAAAGGCATCATGAGACGTGCATGAAGGATGAAGGCTGCTCCATAATTTGGAGTACTGTAAGGAGTACTTATTCTGTGTATAAGAATCACAGAAAGGTTTGGATCAGAAGGGACGTTTAAAGATCATCTAGTTCCAACCCCCCTGCTATGGGCAGGGACACCCTCCACTAGACCAGGTTACCCAAAGCCCCATCCAGCCTGGCCTTGAACACTGCCAGGGATGGGGCCTCCACAGCTTCTCTGGGCAACTTCTTCCAGTGTCTTACCACCCTCACTGTAAAAACTATTTTTGTTACAGACTGTAAATCTACCCTCTTTCAGTTTAAACCACAATGCCTTGTCCTGTCACTACAGGCCTTGGTAAAAAGTCTATCTTTATTATAAGCCCCCTTTATGTACTGAAAGATTGCAATAAGGTATTCCCAGAGCCTTACCTTCTGCAGGTTGAGCAATGCCTGCTCCCTCATGTGGGGTTACTGCACAGTGGCAAGAAAGAGTATTACAGCTTCAGAGATCCATCAATCCTTTGATGCTTCAGGGACAATGCAGTAACTTCTTAGCTGTGATTACTGTTTTTGAGCTCGTTAGCTAGTTATATGGGGTGATAGAGATGCTGGACATCTGCATATGTAAATGTGGCTTCCATTTTGGGGGTGAGTGGTTGAGTGGAGGAGACAGTAAAAAGAATCTGGAGTCTCTGCAGGTTTCTAGGTAAGGCAAAATGGTGTGTAGTTTTGACTGGCTTTTCTGTCATGCTTTATTCCTACTCATTGCTGCCTTAAACTCAAGAATTGCTTTATTTAGATCCAGTTATTTTTTCACCAGTTTACAAGCTCGAAGGACAGAACCACAGATAACAAGCCCACTATTACTAAAGTTTTGTTCTTTTTGACTATTTTAATCTTGACTTTCCCACTCACTCTCTTCTGAACCCTTGTAGGAAAGTTTAAGGTTACTGAAGCTAATGAAAATGCTTGTATTCTTTGTCTCAGTGTCCCAGCCAGCCAGCTCTACTGGTTTTCCGTGCCTGAAGCTGACGGATAGTAAGGGATGTTAATAGTGTTTCTGTACGTTGCTTCCGGATTCTCATGAGTGAAACTTACTTTGAGCTGCTCGGGTTTGCATGGTTTCAGCAAAGTCAAAGAAGCTATTAGCTGTCCTAACCCCTTCTGGAGGCTGAAAGACAGTATTTGGTGAGGTACGGACTACCATGTTGAAAACTGATGTATCTCCTCCTCTTAATCCTTTATAATTATGCACACTCATGTGCAAAGAAGGAATAAACTATCAGGTTGTATGTATTTCTTAACCCTCCAGTACGCTGTCGTCTGAAGATGTTCTTCTAAACACGCAAGAAGGAGAACACAGCATACCCTTGTTACAGAAAGAAATGTGGTGAACAGGGCTTTTTTGTAAATACCACCTACACTGGCCCTCATGCAAAACGGGAGTCAGCAGAACAGAATGAATGAGATCTAATCTCCCACCTTGTCCTGCCATTCCAGTCCCATGTGCCTACGCAAATACTCCCTGCTGAAAACCACTCCTAACTCAAGTTTCCGTGGCCAACCTGTGATCTGGAAGCAAGGACTCCCCTGCTGGGGTTTCAGAAAAAAAATAGTCATTGCATGAGAGTTGGTCTGTGTTTTCAGACAGCGGGCCACTGTGGAGGGTTGAAGAGTGGTCCTACAAAGTATTCCTTTTGCTGTGTGAAACCGTGCTGTCCCAGATTGTCTCTGTGCCCTTAGCTAATTAGCTGGCTCTTGGCAGGTCAGCTGTTGTTTCTGCAATAAATCTTGGTTTGCTTCCACCTTTTCTAACTAACTGGCATGAATAGGATGACATTGTCTCTATTAGAGGCCAATTTCAGTGAGTCAAACAGTTTCTTCCTAGCAAAACTGGTGTTTTAAGAACAATTGTTCTACTGTTTCTTAATTACCATCTTAGAGAGAAAGAGCAGAGGCTGAAATCCTACTGTGTACATAAGATCTGGTTAGAGCAGTGCTCTCAAACTTCAAAATTTATCTTTTAGTTTTGGAGCCCTGAAGTTCAGCTGCTTCATGATTTCACACTTTGCTTCCCAGTCATGAGAGCTGGAATTCTTTTTAATGATAAGTGAAGTTGTAATCTAATTATGTACACTCTTTTGTGATATAAAAAGCGAAATCTCAAGAACTGGTGATACTGAAGCTTTCTGAATGACTGAACACACCCAGCTTCAGTTGAAGCCAGTAAGCAATCTGAATGCGTCGTATCTTTAAAATTCAGCAGTCAGCTGAAAAATCCATAGCGAGGAATACGCTTCGTCAGATAAATGACCGTCTTTAAATACAGTAAAACTGTATGTGCTCTAAGGTGGTGAAATTTGATTTTTGAGTAGTGTCCTAACAGCAGGCTCATTCTACTTCATGAAGTAAGTGAGAAAAACACATTTTAATGCAGCAAAGTCTGGGAATGTATAAGTATTGTGAGTATTATGCAATTGCACTCTCTTACCTGCAGCCAGAAGGAGTTCAGAAATATAAGCAAACATAGGCCCAGTGTTTGGTTGTATTTGTTTTCTTCTAAAGCAAAGATAGTGGCCTCTGCTGGAGCCCTGTCAGCATTGCATATGACAGGACTGATAGGAAATGGCATAGCCTGAGTCCACCTGTAACCCTTTTGTAACTATCTGTCACCTTCTAGGTAACACTCGGCTGCACTTTCTGGTCCTGGTGACAGGCTGTACGTCGGTGGGAAAAATCCTGGACGCTGAAGTTTACAAAATTACTGCAACAGATTTCTGTCCTCTCCAGGAAGAAAGCAAGGAAGAGGAACGTGTTACTGCCTTGAAGAAAATACTGAACTCTGGGATGTTCTATTTCTCCTGGCCTAATGCAGGCTCAAACTTTGACCTGACTGTGCGGGCTCAGAAGCAGGGTGATAACGACTATGAATCTGGTAACTCGTTCTTCTGGTTAGTACTGCATGTTATACCAAAGTCTTCTGTCATCCCTCCCCGTATCTTATTGGTCAAACGTTCCCCGAGGGAAATAAACACCTGCGTTTCAGGTGCACTTCCTTTCATTTCCTTATCGTCATTTTACAGGGCATGTGGCCTTAGTGAATTTATGGTAAACCTGGGCCAAACAAATAACTTTTATTTGTTAAAATTAATATGATAGTGAAATGCAATTCTAATAACTGGACATTTTGTGATTCTAAGAAGGAAATACAGAAACTAGATGATCTTTAAGGTCTCTTCCAACCCAAACTGTTCTATGATTCCATGTATTGCTCACACTACAGAAACATGTCTCTGTATGTCATGAATAGTTTCCCCTGCAGTTCTTTTTAATAATTTGCTTTAAAAGTTATCTAGTAGAAACCTGCACTTGAACTGTTCATAAATCCCATCATCTGTGCTGAAGTATCTTCATTTTCTTAAAGCGTGTGTGTTTAAAGTCTGTAGTTTAATGTTTCAACATTGTGCCCTAGTTTTTATGTTGAAAGCATCAATATTAATGTGTTTGCAGCTCAGTGTGTTGCACAGAAGGAAACTCCTGTGATACACTGCTCTGTATTTCTTACTTTCTTGTGCTTATAAAGCAAAGAAAAAATATTTCTTGTTGTGGTAAGTATTGATTGGGTGGAAGGGAAAACACACAAATGCTGGGTTTTGTTTTCCCTAGGTGGGTTTACCACTGATGTGATTCAGTTTGTTTGCTTTACAAGTTCGGGCAGAATGCTTGAATTCCTATACCCTCAGTTTTTTCTTTTCAAACAAAAAGATAGTCACACAGGAAGCAAAGCTGTACTGGAAATAAATGAGGGTTATGTGATGTAGGTGGAAAATAACTGGCAGAGATAAATGTGGGTGTGCTGCTAGAATGTGTGATAAGTCTTGTGGTCCAAAGTAGGTGAATATTAAGTAAGCAAAAAAGGTCATAATGGATGATAAATAAACATCAGAGAGCAGTTCATTCAGGCTAACTAATCTTTCTAGCTATGATGTGATTGTTGTCAGGTAAGATCTAATGTTGTGAGTTTAACTTGGAAGAGAGATACATAAAACTTGCTTTCAACTGTGCTAATTATGCATCCCTCTCAAAAAGCTCTCCAAGCATGTCAAGCCAGACACATGGGACAAACAAGCTGTATTCCAGCGATAAAACTCCTAAGGTGGTCCTTCATAAAGAAACAACCCATAAAGCAACTCCTTTTACCTATTCTGTCTCTTGAAATTTTCTTCTTGGAAGGTAAATGTTTGAACTTTCCTTCTTTGCTGCTTCTGGCTAATCTAGAAGCAGCCCTTGAAAAGGTTCCATTCTCCTGTATGTTGTAGAGTATAGAGGACTGACTGGTGACAACATCACACTTAGGGCAAAAAGATGTTCCAAGGAAAATTTATTTTAAGGGAGTTATGTGATATGGGAGATTTCAGACCAAACAATAGATTCTTGAGAAAAGTAAACAGCAGGATAAATAGTTACGTGATGAAAAGTGCCAGATGACCTTAGTGATAAGCAGTACAAACTACCTGTTAAATGAATTGTGACAGCAAAAAAATTCTACTGGAATTTGTCTGAGCGAGGACTTCCGCTGTCAGCAGAGCTAGGAAAAGGAAATGGAGGTGGAAGAGATACCAAAAATTGTTTGAGAGCTGCTTTTTCAGTTACATATTTAGTTTAAAAATGTAAGAATGACTTGCACCTTTTTCAGAGAAATGCTATTCTCTAGAAGAACAATTCTTCAGGTGTTTTGCTGGATGTGATAACTCTTGGACAGATCTGCTGTTGAACAATAAATGATCATAAAAGGGCCCTCATCTGTGACTAAGGGCACATTTTGAAAAACGAAATGAGGAAAACTGTCATAGAAGAGACTAGTATCACTGTTAGCCAGGCATGATAGGTTTCTTGGGTTGATGGTCATAAAATAAATAGAAGGTAAAAACGGACATTCCTCTTAATTTTAGTAGCACTTTTTGCAGTATCTCTGTTGACTTACCGGTCAAGTTTCTGCTTGGAAAAATTTTCCTGAAAATCCTAGTGTGTTTTAAAATGGCTCTTTATCCTGTAGTGTATGCTAAGGTCCAGACAATACAGGTCAAAAAGTAATTAACTTGACAGCATTGTAATTTATGAAAAAGATTGCTGAATATAAATGTATTTCTGGAGCTGAAAGCAGTGACATTTGTGTCTGAATTTGTAAGAAACAGGTACAAGATATAAGGACAGCACTCTGTTGGGAGCTGTGCTATTAAAATTTGCCATGTTCTGTTCACTGTAGTAGTTCACGAGGATTTCTTCCTGGTATTTCCTGGTTTTGGGTAAAGTAAAGGCACAATAGAAAAGGGATCACAAAACATTAGTTACTTAAATTAGTGAGTGTTGTGGGGTGGCATCCATGCCTGTCTGTCTCACTGTGTTCATGTTGTTGAACCTTTCAGGAACCAGCTATTGCATGTGCCCTTCAAACACTACCAGGTGAACTGCTCTGACTGGTTGCTGAAAGTGATCTGTGGCGTCGTAGACATTCGCACTGTTTACGCTTCCCACAAGAAGGCAAAAGCCTGCCTCATCTCTCGCATCAGCTGTGAGCGAGCTGGTGCCCGGTTTCACATTCGAGGGGTCGATGATGATGGACATGTGTCTAACTTCGTTGAGACAGAGCAGGTAAGCAGATGTATCCAATAGCTTTGAATAATTAATTCCACTCAAGTTTAATTGAGGCAGAGTTTCCAACAAGAATTAAAGGAGTTCAGCAAATGTTTTTTTCCAAGAATATTTAAAATATTGTTGCGTGACAGATCTATTTGTTCTTGCCTATTAAGCATTTCTGTGCAATCTGTGTTTCTGACTTTTTCCATGCACGCAGTTTTCACTAATACTTAATTTTTTCCAAATGTGAAAATCTGGCCATTTGCTATTGTAGTGAAATATAGATACAGGTTTTTAAACCATTCACAGAGCTCTGTATATTAATTCATGCCTAATCAACGTGTAACAATAAGTTTCTCAATTGCATGAAACTCGCTTAGAATTGTCAGTCACAAGGCCCATGTATTAAACAAAAGATTGTTTTCAAATCTGTTCCAGAATAAGTGTCACACTTTTATTTATTCTGCATGCATTTTAAAGTATATTTTTTAAAAAAATTCGTCATGTTTATGATGTTATAGAATGTTAGAGAAGAACTAGTTAGAAAGATTTTCTATAAAGTAGTAGTCTCTACAGTTCATTTCTCTTCAGTTCATTTTAAGTATCTCTGTTAGTCAATACCACCAGATTTGCTGGGCTAGCAATTGAAAGTCTCTTGCACTACAATGGCATACTATTGATGTAAAAGAATTGAGTTAGGGATGCTGGGGGTGATATTCAGCAAAGACTAGAGCTGAGATTTGCTTTTGACCCTAAGGAAGTCACTTAGAATCATACAAAATCTTTATCATCATAAATATTCATGTTTCAAGTTACTCCTGTCTGCTGTATTGGATTGAGGCCATCACTACTTTTTACAGTAAGTTTTTCTGCTATAAAATGAGGGTGATTTTTAACTTGCTGCCTCACAGGACTTTTGCAGACCAGTGAGGACAACATATATAGAAGCTAAGTGGCGTATGCTGTGCTATGATTAAGAGCTCTCAGTGCTGAAATGTATCCTTCTAGTGAAGAGGAAACTGCCCAGCAGAGGAGCTGTGTTCACTGGGATCAAATAATCTTTGGCTAGTAAAGGAAACAGAGAAAAACCACCGTGTTCTCAGAGTAAGGCAAATTCCAGTGCAACTCATTTTGAAAGAGACTTTGCTTTATATTCCTATTAGCTTTGTTGGGGATTCTCTCCAGTGAGAGGTGGCATAACATGGTTTTTACACATACATGGTAAAAATCCTATTTCCACCTGATACTGAGACAAAATGTATGGGTGAAATGCATTCAGCAAGCTTCCTTGACTGACCCAGCCAAACCAAATAACAGACTCAGCTGGTTTTATTACACATGGTTTAGCGTACTATCTTGAAAATGAACAAAAAGCAGTGAACCCAAGAATCTGAAGTCTTCTGTGCCAGCTGAAATGAGTGCTTTATTATTCAAGTATAATCATCTTTTCCTTTTTGAATAGAAGTAGTAATTACTAGCAGTCAGAACCATCATACCGAAATGGATATCTCTATAAGAAGAATAGATAAATGGCTGGTAGTAGTTTTCAATAAAGGACAAGGATCTGCTCCTAAAATTTTGTTGTTTTCAGTGTCTTCTGGGAAGATCTACAAAACTGTATATGTAGCATAGATTGTTTTTATATCTATATGTCTGTGTCTGTAGGTGCACATACAGTGAAAGTAGATTGCTTAGGTGGTGTTCATAAGAGGAGACTGGCGAGACATCGGTACATGAGACAGTGAGTGTAGCACTTAGGCTGGCTGTGTCATTACTTGCTATGGAAGAGTCACAGCTGTGTCACTGTAGGATTGTGCTTGCCTGCTGAGGGTGGCAACCACCCCCAAAAGTGCTGATACTTTAGCACCAGTATTTCCTTGCGGCATTGAGTGACTGTAGCGGCTCACACTCACTGCTGTCCTTTCTGTTATCCCACTGCATGAGGTAGGCATGCCTTCAGGCAGCTGTTTGTCCAAAATCCAGCAATGTTTGGGCACTTTCAAAATGTCCTCTAAGATGTTACATTGGTGGTACAACTTTAGCTTCTTCAGCTGGTTCTGCCTAGGAAAGCTGCCTTAGACCTGACAGTGCTGCATTGCTCAGCAGAGAGCCTGGAGGAGCTGCTGACTGGTATTCCCCAGTCTGCTGATGAGTTTTGATCCTCAAGTCATGCTCAAAGCATGCACAATGTTAAACGTGTGACTTTCTGACCAAGGTTCTCACTGGAGGATGTGGGTGGCTTTTTTGCTCATGTCCCTCCTTTTCCTGGTTTGCCTGCATTTCCAGCAGACTGGCCTGGAAGCTTTCCATTTAGTGTTCAGGCATCCACAAATTCTGTTTGTTGGATGCCAAACTCTTCCCCTGCAGTGCTTGGGTCTCAAATGTCAGCCTCTGAATTCTCTGCTAATAATTCCCTTTTGTGCCTCTGCTCCAAAGCAACTGCAAGTCAAGTCCTGCAGCATCTGTGTCTTTCTAGAAAGTCTGTTAGTGCATTGGGAGATGCAGTTAGGTCTGCTCACCAAAAAGCGGAAGTTTCCCCTGGAACTTGGGAACAGAAAATGGGAGGTATATGCTATTTTAAGTAATAACTTGGTACAGTCTACTATTTTAGTTGAGAGCCTTCTCACAAGCGTTAGTGCAAAGTACGTCACTCAGGATTTGAAGAATGTTCTCCTGCTGAAATACAGAGGAAAGAAAATTTTAGAAAGGGTTGTGAGCTTTCAGATCAGTCTCACATTTGCAGCACTGCACTTAGCTGTTGTCTAATTATGGGAAATACTTCTGCTATCCTGCTGACTAGTTCGGTCAGAAGTAACCCATTCTATTTAAATATATTTCTGGAGTATGTTATGTTGCAAATGATTAGCATGAAAAACAAGATGGCCTTTGCATCCCGGCGGAAAACCTGAGGATTGGCTCCTGGTGAGTGGCAAAGCAGTACTTGGTTGGTAATGCTTCCCTTAGCTGGGGCTAGATCAGGCTCTTCACAGGAACTGCTGTGCTTTGTTCCCGTTCAGCCCTGAAGTGGGAGGACTGAAAGCTGTTGAGTGTTTTGCAGTTGGGTAGGCAAAAGTGCAAGAGTGAAATGGTTATAGGGTGAAAGGCTGAAGTAGATTGAAAATTACAAGAAGATTTGCAATTTTATAGGATTGTGTGTTTTTGTTGGATTTTTCTTTTTAAGGGAGCAAAGAAGGTTGCTGTTAGTAATGGTGATAAACAGTAGTTTTACCAAGCTGCATGTCCTAAAGAAAGCAAAGTTGGACTAACCACTGTGGTGCCTGAGATCCAGTTCAAGCTAGCATCCACTTACCATTAGGAAGTAAGAGTCCTAGAATAAACTCTCTCCTACTTTCATAGTAGACTACTGACTAATCGCCTATGAGGTAATATCTTGGCTGAGTAACATTTTGTTTCCATTTGCTGCAGCCTGTACAGTATAATGGCATGCTGGCTGTGTGCTTTCATGGATAAATAGCACCCTAGGATTCTGAAAAGCCAGGACTTTTCCCCCCTTCATAGGAATTACTTCTAACATTTTTCTGTTTTTAGAAGAGGGAGAAACAATTAGTCCTATCTCCAGGCAGCTCTTTTATGTATAGATGGTATGCTTTTGTCTCCCACTGAGTTAGCGGTGTGGCATTTTAGCTCTGCAATGAGTCATTTCTGGTGGGCTCACTTAACTGCTGTGACTCACAGTGTTTGAGAAAAAGGGGGAAAAAGTTAAATATCTCACTTCACTTCTGCTTTAAAAAATACAACAACCCAACAAAAAGCTACTAGTAGATCTTTCAGATATTTGATCATTTCACTTGCATCATTACAAAGAAAAAACAAGAAAGAATGGTAGGAAACACTTAAAGAAAAATGAAGGGAAGAGAAAAGAGGATTTTTTTGAAATCCCTCTAATGTGTACTTCCAGATTTGCTGCCCATATTTTGTAATGGGATGGCAGCCTTTTCTACTTGCATGTTGTAGTTAATCCTCAAGTAATTTTAAAATCAATCTCTGTTTCCCAGTGCTAGCTTAAATGTTTCCCTTCAGTCTTTCTTCCTCCCCTAGTAATCCCCTAAAGTTGAGACTGTATCACATTCTTTTAATTCTTTTCTGCTGATAGCATTGAGCTATGAAAGCATAGCGTGCTTTCTTCAGTTAGTGTGCCTGTCGATGTTTGTGTTTCAGCTCCTCCTGCAGTTATCCCCCAACAAGTCATGCTAAACTCTAAGTATCTTGGTATGTGACTTACGGGGAATAAATCTAATTTACCAAAGATAAATGAATGGTTTTAGTCATTTTTCCCTTTATGGAACTGTTCCATAAAGAAAATGGAAACCTTGATGAGGCATTAAAAGGAAATGCCATGAATTTGGATTAACCTTCCCTTTCTTCCAGTTTAAGAAAAAATGTTGGGCATGGATTAAGAAAAATGATCCCTATTTCACAATAACTCCTAGACCGTGTTGGATAGCTCTCCAGGAGAGGAATGGATGCAATCATGTGGTTAACTTATTTTCTGGATCAAGTTCTAGCATGGCCCTGGTTGGGGCAAAGAGGATTATTTTGGCAAGTATATCCTTGCATCCCGTGGTCTGAGTTAAGGGGGCTCACAGAGAGGTATATTTAGACCATCTGTTATCCACGCTCTTTGTGGGTTGTGTGGCAGAGCTGGGGATCCCAGAACAAGCCGTGTGAGTATCTGTTTCATCATGGACTGTGTCTCTGTGCCTCTTGAGTCTATAATGAATTTTGCTGTTTGAAGTTGTGACTGGATAATTACTTCCTTCTAATGAAGCTGAGTGATTATTCCAAATTATTCCAAACAATGAATGGGAACAGCATGCTGGGGTTAGAACACCAGCTGGTTGTCGTAGATGTTTTCTTCTTGCTCAGAAACTTACTAGCACTACCTGCATAGGAAGCTTGTGTTACCAGGAAAGGTCCTGTGTCACAGGAGCAAGGTCTGGCCCTATGAGAAAGACTGAGAAATGTTCTCTTGAACTGTCAGCACTATCGGCCTTGATCCTGGAGTCAGAGACAGAGACAACAAAAAGAGTTTAAGACCGTAGAAGTCGAAAGAAAAACACAACTAATTCTAACACCAGAGGTCAGAGGACAAGCTATCTATTATCAAGGCAAAGAGGTCCTCTACATAAGTATCCAGTTGCTATTATGTTGTCTGTGGGAAATATGTCTGAAAATCTGTTCTGCTGACTGGGTTGGTTTGTTCTATGGGCCAGACCGTTTGAGATTAATGAAGTACTCCTTGAGCGTCGTTTTGAGGATTTGATAGGAATGAACATTCTCCCTGGGGCAAGTAGGCAACAACTTGCTGTCGTTTTGGGTCTAAGACAAAAGATAAGACTCCACAATAGTTTTATGAAGCCCAAAGAAAAAGATTTAGCAGTATGTATCAACCCTAATGATGAAAGAGTTGTCCAAAATGTAACTGATAGTTATTGAACTTCTAGAGGAAAACCCGTGTGGTCTTGGATGTGTTTCTTGTCCATGAGTTAAGGGAAACGGAGGATGGGAAAATTCTGGAAACAAACTCCTGTTTATTTTTCTTTAAGTTTCTTTTCTTAAAGAACCGTTCATCTTTTGTGTAGTGCCTTAAATAGGAGAAGTGGATCTACTAGAGGACAGGGTCACAAAGTCAAAACTAGAACAACAGAAAAATATTAGATATGTGCTTGTAGAAAATATGACATTGTGCACAAAAAATTATCACGGCTTGGAAGAATATGAGAAAAGAAATTTTGTACTTATCCATGCAGAAATGCTGGAATTGCATAAGCAACAAAGTTGGAATTTTTTATTTATGAGTGTAATTTTAATCTGGATATGCTTATTTAAGATTGTAACAAATAAGCTTTCTTATAGTATATATAGGTGTTAAGATTATGTCCATTCGTGAACTGGAAAGTCGTCTTAGTCTCAGTCTTTAACCCTCTTGCTTAACAAGTCTGCTGGTAGGAAGGTTGTTGCCACTGTTACTGTAATGCTAAGGGCAATACATAGTAGAAGGCAATGAATTCACTTCCTTGAAGTGGTGAATGAAGGATAGTGAGTATTACTGAAATTCAGGGAAGATTTGCACAGTTGTAATGCTTAATGAAATGGTTACAGTCTGTTTAGGAAGGAATGACTGGCAGAAGAGGGTGTTATTCTCTCATTAAAAAATAATGTCTTCTTCCAACTCACTGGCAGTGTGGAAGAAAATAATTTTGCATTCATCTGGGTCATGAGAATGAGGTGCGAGGATTGTGAAAGACCACAAAATTGTTCCAGAACAGAATGATGAACCCTCTAAGTGAAAAAAACCTAAAAAATGTGCTAATGTGGAGAACTTTTTTTGTGTATGACTGTGTTAGAGAGGCCATGCTCCTAGGTCAAAAAGCTCATCTGAATTTCTGAAAGCTACATGACAACGTGCATAAAAATGTCAGCTTCTCTAAAATGCCCTATGATCATAGGGGAGTTCTGTTTTAGACCTCATTCTGACAGATGACATCCCCAGACTGTCACATCAGGATGGGCATCCTGTTTAGATCACAGAAGTGGTCCCCAAATAGTTTGAATTTTTGTTGTTCAGTTTTCCAAACATACAGCTTAATAGAGCAGAAAACAGAAGAGGTAATGGGTGTAAACCAGTGAACAGAAAATGTGAGGGATCGTAATAACAAACATCTGTTAATTCTTACAGTGTTGAATCACTAATAAGTGGAAATATGAGCATCTGTTAATGCAGAAAGGCAGAAATGTTTTGTCAGTATTTTTCTTCTGGCTTTGGCATAAAGAACGCAGGTTATATATTTATGGTCTGTAACTGTGATGAAATACTTTCCATATAAGCTGTAGCTCAGGAAGATGTTAAACTCCAGGTATTAAAATCGTTGTTGTTATTATCATCATCATCATCCTCATCATCATCATCATCTCTTAATCAGTGAGTCTAGAGAATTTACAGGTGAGCCTTTTAAAAGAGCTGGCCAAAGAGATACTTGAGCTGTCAATTTTTCAGTTAGCGATGGAAACAGGATGTTCCAGAAGATTGTAAAGAAAACTGATCCTCTGCAGCAAGCTGCTTGAGTGGCCAAAATGTAGTTCATATGAAGCTTTGTCTGTAATCGTCATCATTAGATGTTTCGTTACAGCTCATTGCATTGGTGAAGGTGATTATTTGTGTCAAATTTTGAAGTGACCCAGTCCTGGCTGTTTTTTCCATGGATTCAGGACCTGATCCTCATTTAGTATGAGTCAGGATAACGCTGGGGCTGTCAGTGGAGCTACACAGATTTGCTTTACCTTTGAATTGGCTCCTCTGGGTCCATGACTGTGAGTGAAAAGATGATTCAGTGTTTAGAACTCACTGACTCATCCTGGTGCAACCTGTCTGAGGGAGGATATGATAAAGAGGAAGAAGGTGGGTCTGCGCGCTCCTGCTGTAGGCCAACTGCAGGGCAAATTCTTCTGAGCACAGAAGTGCAGAGAAAGGTGCATCACTGTGTTGCCATGGTAATTAGCTCCTGCACTCAAGGTAAGGGCAATGATTAGAAAACTCGACTGGGAGAGTGTGTTTTAGAGCCGTGTTTCTCAAGCTGTGAGGCAGGCCTCGCAAGGAAGCGTCTCTGAGCAACCCCCTCTCTTGCAGAGGGTAGTGCTAGGATGAGATGCCACAGAGAAGGCTTCTTAATTCATGGGTGTGAGGCTGAAAGCATTGAAACATAGAGTTTTGCACTATATCTGGGCTGGCTTTCATTCTAATACTGACATTGTGTCCCTGATGAAGCCACTTACATTTTTCATCTTTGTGAAATGGTGATAGTTCGAAGTGCTCTGTAAAAATGTTGTAAAAATCAGTTAGGTAAAACTGGTGACAGAATATTTAAATACCTACTGTTCTGGTGTAGCTATAATTCATCTTTTCACACGTGTAACTCTAAAAATTTTATGTTTGTACTGATTATGAAGATTGAGAGGTCAAGGTAAATGAAGGCATTTCCCCTGACCCACCCAGCCAGCACATCCAAATTTTGGCAAATCCAAAAGCACAAACCACATTAAAGCTGTATGGCAACCTATTTTCATGTTCTTTCCTATTTTGGGAGCTGCTAGCCAGCTGGCAGCAGTCGGGCTAAATGATATGATGCGGTTAGAGGAGCAGCTACCTGAATGATGGGTATGGATACCGTTCCTCCACAGGGCTGCTGAAGACTCATTGTCATGCATGAGATAACAGAGATGTGTATCATGTATCCCCCCATGGAAAACAGCCAGGATTCCACTGCTAAGTATAGGCCAGGGGAGTGAGCTGGGCTTTGCACAGTTGCTCTGTGGTCATACTGAATCTGAAGATAGCACCTTTTGTGCTAAGTTAACATATAACCATAACGTTTTGCTCAGGGGCTGGTGGAGGGGGAACGCAAAGGGGGACGTCAGTCTTTGCGCAGATTTGACTCAAGATCAGCTTGTTTTCAGTGAACAATACGAAGGGAGAGTTTGAGGTCTGGTTGGGAAAGGAAGTGGGGTGTTCAGAGCCTCTCACTGTAAGTCTCCTGGAAAAGAAATCGATCACGTGCTGTTCACTGTATCTCAGAGTGGGAGTGGTGAAGTTGCTGGTTTCACTGAGATTTATTTGGACACTGACAAGGCATAGCATGCCGTGAAATAAGAAATAGTAAATAAGGCAAGAGGTAAGCTTATCCCACACCTGACATTACCCATCATCAGTCACAGGGCGCAATGACATTTTGCACAGTTAAGTTTTGTGAGACAGACAGAGGGAGAGCATATGGCTGGTCTTCCCGAGTGTCTCCACCAGTAGATCAGATCCATCGTCAGTGTGGATGAAAGATTCCTTCCTTCTTGCCAGTGGTGGCGTTACAAATTTTCTCTTATTTCTGGTGAGTAGTGAATTGAATCTGCTAAGACGACATGAAAGCAAATACGCTGTGCTTTGTTCCACTGCCTGTGAGACTATGGAAAAGTGGCTGGGCAGTAAGTGGATACAGTGAGATACACTGTTTACTTTTTTTTTTTTTTTACCATTTGAGTTCAGTGTCTTAAACTGTCACCTGATGAAGGGGTCATGGACTGATAGATCTAACTGCAGAATGCCTTCCCTTTATTTTGCTTTCGCAGACAATTTACTTGGATGATGATGTGTCTTCCTTCGTGCAGATCAGAGGTTCTGTTCCACTGTTTTGGGAGCAACCGGGTCTTCAGGTAAACAAATAATTGAAAATGAAAATATTTTCCATGAAAATACTGAACTCTCTCATTTTAGGTTTACCTTATAGGAAGTTTTGCATGTTTAGATAAATCAGGCAAATGGCTATTGTTAACTGAAGTTTAACATTTTCATGTGTTTATGTGCCTCTGCAGGGGACTATTTGTAAGGGACTGTGTCCTAATGTCCTAAGATGAAGCTTATAGCAATATATTTGTAACATGTTTGATTTGATTTGGAACAACCTTTCCTTCTGAAATGACCAGTTGGCTTGATGATACTGACCTCCACAATAAAACTGGAGTATGTAAGGATCCCAGGAGCACATTACCTTCAAACAAAGTATAATGTGCAGATAGCGTGTTTGCTAGATTTCAGTCAAAAGGGTGATGATCATCTAATCTGGTCTTCTGCAAGGCAGAGATGTAGGGTTTCATAGGAGATTATTGCATCGAGTCTAGCAGGTTGCATATGGTCTGTGACTTAGAGTTTATATACAGTAACAAGCTCAAATAAGAATCGCCGTAGCACTCTGCATTTCTGAACAGAGGGATAAGCAAGTGAAGTGAGTATGAACATATATGCATATATGGTAGTCGAGAGAATAAGTAATATAACTGCTTTTTTAGATTCTTTAAAGATTATTTGATACTTTTTTAGTCATTAAATCTAGCACCTAGGTGCCATTCAGAACTACTGGATTTAGCGCAAAAGGAAGATGACTGCAGGATCTGTGGTGTTGTCTGTTAGCACCATCCAGTGCAATCCTTGCTTCTTTTTATAAAGCAGGTCTGCCCGTGTGGTTGTGCACACATCTCGCCCACAGTGTAGCTGTATCCAGCACTGTTCTCCAAGTTACGAAGCTATAAAGCTTTTCCCCAAGTATTTTTTGCTAGTGGGTAGCATCTCTAGTTAAACACAATTGTCAGCTTTTTAGTAGGGACACAGTCTGCTTTTTTGCCTAATCTGGACTAGATTATGCAGCTTTCATTTATGTTGGTGACTACTCATAACTGTCATTCCTTGGATGCGAGTGTGTTGGCACTGGTGTTAGAAAGAATTTCGGAAACCAAGCTCATGAAAAACAAAGGAAGATGATGAAGCACAGCAAACAATGCATGATCCTATAAATAATAAGCAGTGTAGTTTTTGGAGAGGAAAGAAGCCTTCTGCATCCTGTAATAGTAGCTCGCATTCAAAAGGAGCTTGTGGCTACTGTTGTTGACATCCATATTAAAAGTCTTTATTAGATTGATGGCACAGGATTTCATCCTTCGTAGTTTCAAAGGCCTGTTCTGTTGCTTTTTAGTTTCTGTAAATAATGAAAGATGAAAGAACTCGGGACACACAAGCCATGGAACTGGCATAACTGCAGCCTTTTCTGCTGAGGGAAGGGCAGGAAGAATGCTGGGCACACAGCATACTCATGTGAGGCGGTGTGGGATATTTGCTAGAGGAAACTGGCAAAGGAATGTGTTTTGTTTGGCCATAAAAAGATGTGTAGGTATCCCTTTGCTTAATGATAATTGTGTTTTCACTTGTAATTGTAAATGCTATCGTCTAATAAAAGCTGTGGCTTTTGTATTAGGGATATTGTGTATGTGGGTGTGAGGAGTGGGTTCAGAGGTGTCTGGTGCTGTTAAAGAGATGTTTTTCTCTGAAAGAAAAAGGGAGACATCTAGTGATTTAGGACTCTAGCAGTTTAAGATGTTATTTTTCTCTTTCTTTTCCTTCCAATATTTTATTTTAGGTGGGTTCTCATCATCTAAGGCTTAACAGAGGTCTGGAAGCTAATGCTCCTGCCTTTGACAGGTAAGCTTCATTCCACTTTGGCAATAACACAGCAGCCTGGCATTTAACCAAGATTCCACAACTTTGTCTTCCTAGTAAATCCTGAGAGATGCAAAACATCTTGGTGAAACATCTTAGTGAAACGTTTCTCAGATGATGTAGCCAATCCCCCAGGTGTTGTGGCTTATTAAGTGGATTTACTTAATTTATTCACTTATTTTTTGCATTTTCCTTTCTGTTTTCAATAGTAATTGAATTAATTTGGTCTCCTGGCTTGTTTCTGTAAAAGCTAAGAAAAACTGAGTGATAACACAAATGGAAGGTCTGCGTAACCCTTTGTGAACCAACAAATGTGAATTCATGCTTAAGGGACACAGAACATGTGTTCTTTACCACTGCAACCCAGGTGATTTTTAAAAGTAAACACTGCTTCCACTCCATTCTGGATTTGTTTTTTCTCCTCATTGTTGTGCTGCAATACAGAAATAACAGTGTCTTCTTCTATGATCAGTGTTGTATGATGCTATTATACTGATGCTTTTCTACTTTACCCAAAGACTGGCTTGAAAACCTTTTTAAGCCATCAAGACTCTGCTTGTCAGATGGAAACTGTAAAAAAAGCCATGTATTCGCTTGATTCCTTTGAATGTCTGACTGTGAAGTGCTATCCTTTAAGGGCAAACTCCCATGGATATCAGTGGGAACATTGCCTGGAAAGGACATGAAGAATTTGGCCTGTGGGAAATTTTCAATCTGTAAGTGCCAGCTCATGTGACTAATTTCTGTTTTGGTTTGGTTTTGGCAAATCAGAGTTTATGTTGATTTTGGGTAAGGCCTCTTAATTCCTTGGTTTCATTTACTGCAACTGTTAGCAAACATGACATTAGTGACTGTTAACAGTTTTGCAGCACTGATGACCCCAAACAGGGATTAAAATCTAAAGGGACTATGCACTGTAGCAGTGCCTGCTCTGAAGGGTCTTAGCCTACGTTCTCCAAGCCTTTTAAAGATCTTAAATCCTACTGAATTCAAACGCCTTTGAGACTCATGGTCTTGTGGTCATCTGGTGCCGTGATAACTTGCCCTGCCAGTGTCCCTGGAGCTCCATCTTAGAAGTTTGCATTCTACAGTTTATGTAAGAAGAAAACAGTAACTTATTCAGCATCCCCATGTGCTGCCCAAGAAATTGAGAGTCCCTCAGCAAGAAACAAGTCAGTAAGACCATTTAGCTCAGAGAATCTTTTCTCTATGCCCCTGATGCAGCTGGTGGATAGCTTTCTTACAAGAAGCATGAACATGAAGATCAACTTGCCCTATTCATTCTTCCCCTTGTGCACAGTAAAGCCTTTAGGTTAGGTGAAGTTAGGGATCTTTCTGCTTACAGATCTGCAAGACAGCCCTTTGGAAATGGGTGAGGAAGAAGTGACTGTTTATATGGAAAAAGGCACTGAAATTAACAAGCTGCTACAGCTTTTCTGAGAGATTGGCAGACTGCATTTAACCATCTGAGAGGTTAATGTGTTGAGAAGGTGCTGAGAGAAGTGAGTGGTAATCTTGTTAGTGGATCTTTTTTGTCCCCTTTCTCTGAGAAATCCTCAGGGAGCTCTGCTTACAGAAGTCAAGCAGGTGACCTGAGCTTCAGCCGTTTTGTTGTAAGGAAGGAGCATTGGTAGAGAAGTAGGATCTTGATGCTGGGATGAGATGGGTGCAAATGCACGGCAAGAGTTGGCCTACAGAAAATTGGTTGCAGAAACAGATACGTAAATAACACTGGAAAAGATATGTAGCCATGTTTCTTGAAGGCCATGCTGATAACTTTTTCTTTGTTTTCTACCCTTCCGTGTTTTCTGTGTGAGTCATTTCTGGTTATAGGATTTAAAGATGCATGCTAGAAGGTGTGTACTTGCTGTTTTTCTGACACTTGCCATTGCGTGTTGCTTTGCAGCATGTAATAGCTTTTAATTTTTGTGAGTCTTTATTTTATTTTTCTTGTTTATTTCTATCCAGTTCCTCTTAAGTACTACTACGATGTTGTTAGTACATGATGGAAGATGGCTTTAAGATCTAATTGTTTCTTGATGAGCCAGCACAGCTCCTGTACCAGATGCATGCCAACTTGAAAAAAAAATGTATTGTGGAGAGAATGGTTGCCTCTGCAAGCCTGCTCTTGACTTGTGAGAGGTTGGGGATACATGCCAAAAAAAACCCCCAACTTAATACTTGTCCTATTTTGTGTTTATTCTGAAGAATCTGGGCCAGGCCACTTGCTTAAAAGGATCTTTGGTCTGACCCAGCACAGCAGTTCTTACGCTTACTAACCCTCCAGCTTAATTCAATTAAGTTGAGAGTGAATGTCTCAATGTTGCAGTAGCTTGGAGATGTTTGAACCCTGTCACCTATGACGTGTGTTTGTGCCTCTCTGGCCTGGGCACTGGAGTCCTTGGCCCCACTGTTGCTGCTGCCTCTCTGTAGGCTCAGCCCTGCAGGATACTGGGCAATTCCTGTTGAAGTGTAATATGTTTTCCTCTCCTCTTGTCTTTCTTATGTAGCTCCCAGGCTGAGAGCCAAGAGGTGGGAGCATACAAAGGACGTTATCAAAGCTAACAGTGACATAAAAGATCGGGGGCCTTTTGCCTAAAATGCTTATTTCTTTAAGTTCAGTACAATATACTGTGCCAGTTAATTGCACACTTTCACCATTTGTACTTTCATAATTGATTGCAAGGAATCTGAGGAAGATGTCTGTAGCTGCTGTGGCTGAAATTCTTTCTGGATGGAAAGACCAGTGATCTCTACTTCTGTATTTTGAAAAAGGTAGTAGGCAACATAACTTGGTTTTGTTTAGTACCTATTGTGGTTACTTTTGCTGTAGGCATATGATGCTTCTGAAAGAGCAGTATGGAAAACAAGTGATCGTTAACCTGTTGGGAAGCAGAGGAGGGGAGGAGGTGCTTGACAGAGCTTTTAAGGTAAAAGCAATATTATTTTTTTTAACTCCTGATTTCCCCTGAGCCTCCATGTTCTTCTGTTTCCCTTCCAGCCCAATAGATGATGAATAGTATATCTAAAGAAATGATGTTATATCTTTACTAGATGTTACATACTGAGAGAATGGTGCTTCATAGTCTCATGGCTTATTTTCCAGCAGTGCCTTCCTGCTTATTTCTTCACACATCTATGCACATTCTCTTTAACGAGACTTTTTAAAAAAATGCCCTAACTCTCCTAAGAGTAGTTCATATTTGCAAAAATGGATCGTGGTCAGCTTTGTCACAGTATGTAGTCATCTGTGCAGTCAGGTGCCTCATGGGATTGCCAGAACTGCTTGGGGGCCAGGCCCTGACCCTGGCTCGCTGAGCATGAGCAGTCTTGCTCTGATTGTAATGGGAAATAGCTATCTTGCACCGATTGTGAAGGGAATTGGCTGCCTGATCACCGGATGACTGTCTGGTATGTGAAGAGAGGTTTTCCTGGCCCCTAAATGTCCCTAGGCACAACTAATACCTGAAAGCAAGGATGTCAGACATTGTAGAATTGAAGCTTTGCTGAGTTCTAGTGTGGTATTCTTGTGGCCAGATTTGTAAAACTAAAGTGTACTTGAAGACACAGATTGGCACTGAGTGGGATTTGCAGCAGCGCAAAAGCTGCCTAACTCTGGCTGGAGGTTGGTGGAAGTCTGCCTCCTAAGTGCTTGTCGTTTTAGAAATCTGACATAGATCCTTTGGAGTTTGTCTTCCTAAGAATAATATGAAGAATGGTTTAAGTACACACCCAGTGCAAGTGTTATGTATTTATTATTGGTAAAGGATAAATACAACAGTTCTGAGTTTAAATGTTTACTATGTGAAACTAAGCAAAGTTAAAACTGTAGTTTATAAGTAATAGCTTCTGATTTGTTTTGCTCTGTTATACTCGAGACAAGGAGTGCCTTGACTTCTTGGCAGTTTTTTCTGTGTAACCTCCTCCTCCTCCAAAAGGTTTGGGGAGGTCTATCAGCTTCCCCAGTGGAAAGTGACAAACTGAAAGTCTTTCCCTGTACAGAATATGGCCAAAGAAAGTGATCATGAGTAAAGCTTGCAAGGCAATGAGGAAGGTACAGAAGCAAAGTCAGGCCCTAGCTTCTGTTTTCAGCTTCTTACTGAATTTCTGCCCGACACAGCTAAGCCTCTAGAATCCCTTGGTTTCCCAATGTTGTAAAATAGTTTTGTTTATTTTGCAAAAAAGTTGAAATTTAAGGGTAAGAGGTAATCTCTTCTGAAATGCTTAAATAACTTAGGAGGGTACAAATCTGATATTTCATCTGAATATAATATTGATATTTTATAAAACTATCATGTTGTTGAAGACCATGTTCTGACCAGTATCATACAACCAGAAATTAAGTGAAAAACAGGGCATATCTAGAATAAAGACCTTGCATTTATTCATTTAATTTAAATAAAAACCTGTGTTGTTTAAATTGTTAACCTTTATCCCTGTAGAAGAAAATAAGTTTGACAGCACTCTGAGCTGAAAGAATTTAGACTGACAGCACTGAAAACTGAAGTTTTGTACCCATTCAAACAACCACTTCTTGGTCTTTACCTTTTGTGTTTTAATAAATGGATGTTTGGAAATAATATATAGTAATTTTTTACTTTGAATTTAAAGGGCTTGAATTAAAAATAAAGTAATTAATAGGGGAATGATTAGGAATGAAAACTTTTCTCCTCTAATTAGCTTATTTCTTTGTTTCACATCTTTCTTTGCTGGTATTACTTCCTCTTCTCCCAATTCTTGCTGCAGTCTTTGTAATTCTTAAGAGTTGGTTCAAAATATTCTTGTAATTGCTGCTGCTGGTTTTCCCTGATCATAATGTCACCACTACCATTCATTTATTCAACAGGAACAAATGAAAAATTGTAAATGTCCAACTTATCTTCAGCTGTTACCTGAGCCAGCTGTTACCAGACCAAAAATCAATACTGTTCCCAGTGATGGTCTTCCTCTCATAAGCATCCCCTGTAATAGATGTAATTATGTTTACAGTAAAAGCAGGGCTGTAGTGTAGTTAAAAATACTCTGAGAATGATTTCCGCCCAGGCAGTGGGTAAACGTCATGCTTAAGCGCATTACTAGCGCCAGCAGCTGTAAAGGCAAGTTGAGGTGTTTACAACAGAGAAGCAGATACCAAGTGCTTTGGCTTTTGTAACAGTAACGAAATATATTTTGCACATCTCAACACACCATGCAACACCTTTAAATTTGTTTCTGCAGGGAAGCATCAATGGCTTGCTTCATACAATTATACTGTTGTAACTGCTGCATGTCCAGTTTTATGGTAATATAAGAATCGTTTGTTCAGTTTTGTGTCACAATCTAAGTGCAGAAAAGCATCTGTCTCTTGAGATGCAAATGTGCAGGAGGGAAGGGAACAGACGAAGACTTGCATAGTTAGAATTAATAGACCAGTTCTTTCTGGCTTTGTCATGGAGAGCAGAACGTATTAGTGTCATATCTGTTATGGATACCTTAACGAAGTTTGTAGTGATTACAGAAATGCTGTGAGGTCATGGAAATTGGAGATGAAATAATGAGGCTATTTGTGCCTCTTCTTTCAGTTTTGTGGCTTACCACAACCATTTTATAGTACCTTCCCTGGGACATCATTTCTTTCTACTTCCTCTGCAGGCACCCTCTACCTAAATTTAGGGCCATGTTTTCCCATGTCTTGCCGTTTCAGAAGTGGTTAAATACACCCATGCACTGCTGTGCTCTTCTGCCTTAAGCAGCTCTGGACACCCTTTCCATCAGGGACCCGTCCCAGGCCTGCCCACAGCATCACTGTTGCTGTATGCTTTCGCGCGCAGAAGTAGCAGCCCACTGCTGCAGGGCTGCCACTAGCCAAGGCGCAGAGAGCAACAATTCTGTTGTATGCTTTGCAGTTAACAGTTTGAGTTCCCCCACAGAAAAATTGGGATCTAACAGTCCAGTTTCCTTCTGGAAAGAAAACAAATGGGGAACTTCAGTTGCTTTTTTTCATGTCTGGCCTTTCAAAATTTCCTATGAACTTCTCAATATTAAAAACATGCTAAACAGTCAAAGTTTAGTAACGATAAAAG
Organism: Psophia crepitans; assembly: GCA_013399095.1. Taxonomy (NCBI): domain Eukaryota; kingdom Metazoa; phylum Chordata; class Aves; order Gruiformes; family Psophiidae; genus Psophia; species Psophia crepitans. The sequence goes on along the minus strand of VWZZ01007697.1, from coordinate 161,786 downwards.
CACGCTGATATCAATCCTTACATTGTGGCTTGAGCAGGATTTGTTTTCTTTCATTCTCCATCTAAACAGAAACTGCTATGGGCCTCTTCCCATGCGGCAGACACTCCCATGATAAACTTCGACTGCCACCAATTTGCAAAAGGTGGAAAAACTGAGAAACTGGAAAATTTGCTGAGGCCTCAGCTGAAATTGCACTGGGAAGACTTTGGAATCTTCACGAAGGGCAAGAATGTAAGTCCATGGTGAGTGTCCCTACTGCTCTGTCCCAGCACAGCCAGGCACCACCTGTCCTGGCCTTCACCATGTTTGGACCACGGGTGTAAATGACTACGCCGAAATACAATTTTGAGACAAAATGTAGTCTTGGTGCTAAATAAATATTTGGTTTAACTGCATCTCCAATGTTTGAAATCTGCAAAATGACCAGTGCATGGATTTGCTAATACAGGGTTGCGGTGGTGCCGAAGTCATTAGACATGTTAATGGAATACATTGTGCACAATGTGCTTGTACCGCCAAAATGTGGGTGGGTATATTCAGGCTGAACATTTGATGATCTTGTTCAATCAACTCATGATTAGATGCTATGTTAAAATATACCTTTTTTTCCCTCCCTCCTCTTGCGTTTGGTTACCAAAGTCTGCAGACGGGTACTTTTCGAATGAATTGTTTGGACTGCCTGGATCGTACTAATAATGTACAGTCCTTCATTGCACTGGAGGTGAGTTTGTCAGAGGACCTTTCATGGATGCCCGTGCTGCATACATTGTCTGTTCCATGGGAGAGACAGGACAGAGCGCATAAGCCTCAGTCTGTCCTGCCATCTCTATGGTACAGAATGGTGCTGGCTGGAATACTTAAACTAAAGATAAAAAGCAAAAAATCAACTTAAGATCAATGTTGTTTTTTCTCCTTCTGCACCTAATCCAGATCCTGCTTGCTCAATTAGAGAGCCTTGGGTTGAACTCTAAATCTATAGTTGAGCGCTTTGTGGAAGCCTACAAAGTGATGTGGACTCTCAACGGTCATAATCTGAGCAGAGTGTTTACTGGCAGTCGTGCCCTTGAGGGGAAACACAAGGTAAAGAAAAATGGTAAAACTGTTTATTCACAAGTAAAGGAAGGTGTCCGATTTACTCTTCAGTGACACTCGCACTGATGATTTCTGTCTGATGTAGGTTGGGAAACTCAAGGATGGCGCCCGCTCCGTATCTCGCACCATTCAATCAAATTTCTTTGATGCAGTAAAACAGGAGGCCATCAACTTGCTGCTGTTGGGTGACTTCTTCAGTGAGGAATATGCAGACAAAGGCCAGATGCTCATGGACCACACTGCACTGCTGGGTAAATCCTTCGCTTTTCTTTTGTGTATGTTTTTAGCTGTCAGACATCAGCAATTGCATCCTTTCAAAAAAATCAATAAATAAGCTACTTTTGCACAAATGTGTTGTTTAAAACACTGCTTTCAAGTGACCATAGCACAACTCTGTGTGTTTTAATTCCACTGTGCTTATTTCTCATGTTCTATTTTGGACTTCTGAGTACATTTGTCTGTGCTTTGTTTGATGGTCTCCTCTGTCAGTTTAGAGGAGTTGGACTAGAGGGAAAGATTTTAGGTCTATATTCCCAGCCTGGTCCTGTCTGAGTTTGTCTTGAGAACGTTTCTTGAGCTCAGAGTTTTTATGTCCTTATTGTTGGCCTGCAGTTTGCACATGCTTTTAGCCATTTAAATCTTCAAAGGCACATTTATATTGTTATGTTGGTTCATTCCTTGCTTTACTCCAGGGCCCTGTTGGTACACAAGATATAGACGTTTCTTTGCACCCATGTAGAGTAAACCAAGTTAGCTTTCTCTGAGAAGACAGTTGTGTGCAAAATACAGGATAATTCACCCACAAGCAGTATCGCATGGTCAGTTTGCTCCAGAGAACTACTGGATTTTAACAGGATAGCCTCAAACCATTCAGCACCACTTCCGTCCCGGGGGTGTTCTCTGATGCAGGCCACAATGAGAATACAGATAGCTTCTCTATGCCTGACTGCCAGTGCAAATCAGATAGGAAAGATTAAGGTTACCTCAGTTGCTCACACAAAAAAGCGCACTGCTAATTTTCTATACTTATCAAAAATAAGTGAATAGAGCAGTTTCCTGTGAGGAGTTCTGACCAGCCTAGAGAGCCCCTACAGTGCTAGATTTGGGCTGATGTGAGATGTGTGCTGCTCTCCACCTTTCCCTCCACACTCTAAACTTCTTAGGACTTCAATTTAAGTCCTAACTTGTGACATGCTTGATCGCTGTAGGCTAAACTGAAAAGATTAAAGGAGAAAAAAAGAATTTGCTTGCTTATTACTTGAAGATGTATGCTGAAAGTGAGTGACCAGCCCTTCCCAAGCTTTCAAAGGGTTCCTGATTTCTGGAGGAGAAATTGCTGCTGTCAACCCCAGTTATCTTGTAGTTATTGCCATTGGAGTTATTCCTTAGCTTTGGTGGTGGTGTTGCTGGGGTAATGTCGTTATTTCACAGTGACCGTGTCGCTGCTGTTCTTTTACAGCACATTCTTCTTTTACACACCCTCTGTCTCTCTCCCCTCTTCCATCAGTAACTCCAAGTATTTTGAAGGCCATGTCAGAACGTCAGTTGGAATTCACAAGTTTCAAGCGTGTTCGTGTTGCCACGGGGACCTGGAACGTGAACGGCGGGAAGCAGTTTCGAAGCAACATCCTCGGTACCAGCGAGCTGACGGACTGGCTGCTGGATTCCCCCAAGCTCTCTGGAGTTTCTGAATTTCAGGGTAATACTTCACAGTCAAAATGTGTAAGCAATACTTGCTGGCATCCCTAGAGCCAGTGAGTTGGGACACAAGATTTGACCAGCTATTTGTTTCAAAGGCAACGCATCTTGGAGGACATTTTCTGTCAGGTTTTAGGGATCTGTTCAGCTCCATGTAGACTTGTGCTGCCTCCCTGCAGCAGTAGAATGGTGTGTGAAGGGCTCCTTACAGTCAGAGCAGCTCTCGGGTGTACACCATGTGACTGCTTTGAACCTTCAATAGGTCAGAATTCAGAGGTCTCTTTTCATGCCATCGTGGACTGTATCTGCCTAATCTACATCCCATATTTCATTTTCTTCTTCTGTACCTCTGTTCTTTGTTCTTCATGGTAAGCAGGAGCTACGTGCTTAGGTGCCCTCAGAACATCTCCTTGGCCGTTATCTGAAGCTAAACATATCTACAATCTGAACTCTGAGTTTGTCTGGAAATGTTACTATTAAAGCCTTCAGACAATAAGGTTTATTTTGTTGAAGGCAATTTCCTTTTTTTCTAGCAGTATAGAAAGCTCTTGTGCTTGTGGCTTACTTAAATTGGCTGCTGAATTTCTTCTTCTGTTTACAGAACAAGGTCAGGTATTGTAATTGATTGACAGATTTTATTATGGAAAATGAAAAGTGGATGTTTCGTCATTTAAAAATTGAGTGGTTGCAAAGCTATGGCAAAATCTGTGCTTTTGTTGTTACAGTAGAATATTTGGGATAGTCCTGTGCATAACCTTGAAGCTCAGCAATGCAGTCCTCAAATCCTTGGCTGTTTATACAAGGTGTCTTGTTTGAACCCTTAGTGCTTGAGTGCATGGGTATGTGATTAGATGCAGACTACTGTACTCTGAATAACTTAGGTGAGTGATTGGTCCAGTCTGTTTCAGGAACAGTTTAAATGTGTTAACAGATGACTATGGCCATGATACTAAAATTTTCTGAGCGCCTGTGATGTGCTAGCCTTGCCAGACCCTCCCCTGAGAGGACTGGAGGAGCAGGACTATGTGGTACAGGCAACCATAACATGATAGGTCTAAGCAGCTTCTGGAAAAGAGCTGAGTTATGTGAATGAGCAGGGCTAGGGTATGACCATGCAAGTATCTGTGTTCGTGGTGATGTCTGTGCAGTGCCTACACAAACGGGGTATGTGTCAAGGACAAATGTCCAAAATTATTAATAGGAAACAGACGTGTGACAGTCCTTGCCATGTTAAGCCAGTAAAGGAGGCTAGCTGTCATCTGCTAGTTTCACCCTTGTGTCTACACACCGTTGCTGCGTATTTTGCTTTTCTTTCCATTCTTATTTTCTGAGACAGAACTGATTTAGGTTCCTATGGTTGTATACTGTTTAGGTCTTCGTGTTGAATTAAGTTACTGTTACCCTGGCTGTATAACAGTTAAATAAATAAAATCCTTCTAGGCAATGGACAAACCTGATAGGTCAACAGATATGCTTCACACTATTAGATGAGAGCATGTCTTTGGTGTTTTACCAGGGTAATATTCACAGGCCTGGGCCAGGGAAGGGAGGGTCACCATGCTCTAGACTGACCTAACCTAACTTTAAGTGTGGACGATCTAAGGATGTCTTGGAAGAAAGAACATAAGAAGAAACTTTGAAGGCTTCATTAAACTAGTAAATAAATTTACTAAAGGCATTGAGATGGAAGTGACATACTGGTATGTGGACAATAAATTCAGTTACATAGGAATCAGAGTCAAAAAAAGAAAAGGAAAAGCAACTTGGGTAAAATCACAAGTGGGTGAAATATGGTAGATTGTGAGATGTTGTGGCTTTAGTGATGAGTGGGGTGAGGGAGAGAGAACATTGAGTATTTTCTCATCTTAACATTGCTCCAGTATAATGCTCTGTTCTGAACTGCTTCCTGCAAGAGATGGAGACCAACTGGTGGGAGAAAAGCAGGAAGAAAATTCAGAGGAACTGCAGGGGTTGTTTTGTGAGATTAGATTAAAGGAGCTATGAATATGTATAGCTTGGCAGGGGTACACAAGATAGAACTACAGGAATGATCTCTGACAGAAATTAGAAAAGAAATGATTAGAAGAAACAACAAAATAGTAACTCTTGTATGACTTTTGTCAACAGATGATGAGAACTGCCCTCCTGACATATTTGCAGTGGGATTTGAAGAAATGGTTGAATTAAGTGCAGGGAATATTGTGAATGCCAGGTAGGTAAAAAAACCCCAAACCCAAAATAACATAAAAAACTCAACCAACAACTCAAAACAAACAAAACAACCCAAAACAAGTGCCCTCTCCCCCAAAGGAACCACCCAAACAAAAGCCTCCAGAGTTACTGTCTTTTATGGTCAGATGTGTAGAATACTTCCTTCCAAGTCTGTTGCTTGTACTTATAGCTGGAAATATGTTTTCCCTTAACAACCGGCACCGGGATGATATTGAAAGTGCTGTTTCTCTGTGAACTTCTGTACAGTAGAATACACTGTGTTTTCTAAGTCCCTTAAGGCTTTATGTTGGCAGAGAAGAATTCTGGTGGTTGACATCGATTTAACGCTTGTCCTTAAACCCCTGTCTGATGTTGGAAAAGCGTGCTCAGTCACTACAAACATAATTGGCGTAGATCTGGAAATTCTAAAATGAAGAAAATGTCTCTGGGGTAATTATATTTGTGAAAATTATAGCTAGAGAAGGAGTCTCTAGCAGTGCCAGAGCTTGGCATGTCAGCATGTATGGTAGGCTTTTGTGTATACCAGTCCTTTCGAATCTGAATCGGAGTGGAACCCTGAAGATAATGTTTCCAGTGCTGATTCACAAGGCTGACCAGTTAGTTACTTGTTTTGGGAATGACAAGTTACAGCAGTGGTTAGCATGGCTGCTGGGTTGGCGATGTATCTGCATGCGTCAGTTGACTTTAGAGATACAAAAAAGCTAGGTCTGCAGAAGCCAAGGTATATGCACCCACCCACAAACCTTCAGCTAAGAACAGACAACAGCTGTGGCTAGCCAGTCATCTCCCAGCGAGAGAAGATCTGGAGAAGATCTCTTGTCTGTGAGCTCAAGAAATCTTACAAGTCGTGAGACTGACATGGATTTTTCTTTTTATGAATATGGTTACTACAGTCAGCTTCCAGTTATCCCCAGTGAGGGGAGGTATCAAATCTCATGTGAGCATGGATCTTTCTAAGCATAGTATACATAAATAACAGTATTTGTGTGCTGTGCCTGGGCTCACTGACCCTGATAACTCTGGGCTGGCTCACAAGGAGCTATTATCTGTGTCTGCCATGCATCCTACAGCATTTCCAGTTCTACAGCCTAATGGGATGTCTGTAAACACAGTTAATCTGCTCATTTTATCGACTGTATGTGGTTTGGTTTGGTTCCATTAAATGATTTTATGTTTGTTCCAGTGCAACAAATAGAAAAATGTGGGGAGAGCAGCTTCAAAAAGCTATTTCCAGGACTCATCGCTACATTCAGCTGACATCAGCACAGCTTGTTGGTGTTTGTCTTTTCATCTTTGTACGACCGTATCATGTCCCCTTCATCAGGTAAAAAAACCCAACAAAAACCAACAACCAAAAAACCCCCAAAACAAACCCCCCAACGTGTGTTTTCAGTAACCTCTGCTGTTGGAGTGTGGCCAGAGAGGGTGGGAGTGATTTTTCAGCTTGGTGGAAATAATGCAAACCTGAATTATGGTCTCTGCTCAGTGTGGGTGACACAGATGTTGCCAGGCAGCAGTAGTCTGGAGTCCATCCTCTTGGGTAGTGCAAAGACCAGGCAGCTCCAATATTTTCCTCCGGTTCAGCTGAGAAGCCACGTGAGCTCCAGATGTGCAGTCGGGGTGTAGCACCTTGTTTGGGTGCTGTCTTACTGGAAAAGAAATGTCCTGTGCTTGTAAGTCCAAGAGCGTTTGGAGCACCAAGTGAAGGCAAGTGCCTGCCTCTGCCCGAAGGACAGGTTTTACTTTCTAACCCTCTGTTTAGTGTTTCCATATGGAAACAGGGCTGGTTCCAGGCCTGAAAAAGAATAGTGGAAAGGGAGGAAAGAGACCTAATTTTGTCCCCTGACATTTTATAGAGTCGAGAGCTATAAGGACCTGTTAAGTATTTGTGTCTCCCAGATGTCACAATAACCAGAACTATGTGCCTAGTCTGGAGGGTTCAGAGCTGTGTGTCCTCAGCTTACTAGCACCAGTGTCCCTGGGAATTGACCAAACCTCTCTTGCCCCTAGAGGATTACCAAACCACAGGGATATCTGCATTAGAATGCCTTTGGCCTGGGCAAGAATTATGCCAGCTAAGTGTAAATGGTAGGAAATGAATAATTAGCTAAAACTGTTTTTGGGCATCTCTCTGACCTTAAAGTCTAGAGTGATCCAAACAGTGCCCTCTACTCCATGTTAGGGCACTGATTGACTGCTGCATTTTGTGATTAAAGTATCAAAAGCTGCATCTTTCTTCTCTCTGATCTCATATCTACTCAGAAGATCAGTACAAAACGTTGATGGTCGTCTTGTGCCTCCCTGAGGGTGTCTTCTGATGTTTTTCTGCCGTCAGGAAAAGAGAGGAAAATAAAGAGGGAGAACAAAGATAAAAAAGATGGGGGGCAGGGGGAGGAGGGAAGAGAGAAGAGAATGAAGTGGCAGGAAAGAGAACCTGTAACATCTTGCATCATTCAGATCATGAATGTCTGACAATAACTCAAATGAGACTTGGTGGTTTCCTGCCTGCCCCTTGGTTAAAATCAGTAATATTCTAGTCCAGGTCTGCTTGACTTCTGTCTGGAAAGTAAAATTTTCTCACTGCTAAGGACATGCAAGGTCCTGGGGTTGGTTAGAACAGTGATCTCGTCATTTACTTATCTGATCAGACAGGCATGCTTTATTCTTGGAGTAGACTGGCTATCTGGGAGAAATTATCCTGCAAGCAGGTGGTCTGCTTTGCCAAAGCCATCTTTCTGTAGTAAAGTGTATGCTAATCATGACATTGAAATACTATATAATTAACAACATGGAGGCCCTAAGCAATTTGTCATTGGTACAGAACTTGTTTTAGGAATTAGGTATAAATAGTTGTATCTAGTATCCACTGATTTTATTGCTTCTGATTTAACAAATTCTGGGTTGTGACCTGTTGCTCTTTAATTGACTGAAAAATCCGGCATCAACTGCAAAACTGGGTTTCAACACATAGTAACACTAATTAAATTGTTAACTGTCTGAAAAGCAGCTTCCCATATGTTCAAAAGTAAAAGGAAACGTAATAGTAGAATTAGTTATTGTTGCTATTTCAAAGATCATCGTAGACGTAAACTTGAAAAACATATTCTGTAGAAATTCCCAATATTTCAGAAATAATGTCCCTTCTGAACAATACAGCAAGACAAGAAGAGGAGGAAAATACTTTCAAATAGTTTTATTTCTGTACTATTATATTATACTTACTTTGAAACATAAGTACACGAACATCATCAAGAAATTTCACAGCGTAAAAGCTAGTGTCTAAAAGCAGGAAGTGTTCTGGATGGAAGAAGACATGGCATTGTAAACTGGCTTTTCCTTTATGTTGCAAAGTTAACTGTTTGTCCCTGCAGCCCTTTACTCTCTTCTCTTTCCATTTCTTTTTAATACAGGGATGTAGCAATAGACACCGTGAAGACAGGAATGGGAGGAAAAGCTGGAAATAAAGGGGCAGTGAGCATTCGTTTTCAGTTCTATAGTACCAGTTTTTGCTTTATCTGTAGTCACTTAACTGCTGGGCAGACTCAGGTGAAAGAGAGGAATGAAGATTATAAAGAAATCACACAGAAACTCAGCTTCCCAATGGTAAGTGTAGGTGTATATATGCTAAAAACATCAGACATAAAGGCTGTATATTTACATTACGAAAGTGCATCTCAGGCTGTCTGATGACAGTTCATCAAAGAAGTGATCTCAGTGCCATGGACAATGGACATAAAAGAAAATGGTAAAGATAACATTTCAAAAAAATGAAAAAGGAAGCATGTTTCACAGGAGACCAGACACCACCCAATATTGCACTTGCTTTACAAAAGTTCTATGCCTTTCAAAAAAGGTAGTTGCTGCAGTGCTTGGTAAGTCCTCACCTTTGAACAGTTCTCAAATCGATCTTTCAGAATGGTGCAGCTTAACTGACAAATCTGTAAGGCCTCATGGATAAGATCTAGGTGACCGGTGTTAGAGCTGGAGAGCATGATACTGATAGCTGTTGCTGGCACTAGTTAGCGTGGGTTCCTAATAGACCATCCGTGCTACTCAGCGCATCAGTGCGTTAGTTGCTGCTGCTTGGGTATGATCTATCTGTTCTTGGTCACTGGTACGGTACTTGCTGTTGCCTTTATTGTGTCCTCATGAATGCGTCACTGTCAAGCAACTGTTGGCTTTTCTCGTAGTGTAGCAAGTAGGCACTATTGGTCTGAATGAATAATTTTTCCCCTAGATGGTGTCAAATCAGTCACCCTAGTGTTTTATTTCACGCTTGTCTCCTCGGGCCTGCAGATAACCCATGGGGTTTGATAGCAGTGCTTTCTTGCTTCCCTTAATGCTGGTTGCTTTAATTTCCACAGTGCTTTCTTTCTCAGACCTCTCTGGAGAGGTCCTAAAACCAGGGAGGGAACGGACCGGTTTGTGTCAGCAGAAAATGGCATTTAGTTTGCAAAGCATAACATTTTAACTCCCTGTTGTTTGCAAGGTTTAGAGGCTTGGCACATGCGGCATATCAATCAGTTGTTTTATAGAAGAACTAATACTGACAGTCTGAACGTCCTGCATAGAATGTCTGTTCCAAATGGCCATAAAGTTGTGCTTATTGTTAGGTTTTTCCTTCTAATACCTCATTAACTATTTAATGTCCTTTACATTTACAATAGCTGAATGTACCTTGTGTGTGTAATGCATATAAAGAGTGCCCTCTAGTGCTGTGACGGCCACAGCTCTGGAGCACTTCCTTTACGAATCTCTGGGTTTTAGAGGTTTATAGCTTAACTGGAGGAAAAAAAAAAAGACTGATTAGAGGATAGGATGTTAAACTTAGAATTGGAAAGAATTTGCAATGATCTTTTTATTTCAGTACATTTACAAAACTATGACATGCACATAAGATCAAATTTGGAGCTCGTTCTTACTCAGGACCTTTGTTGCTGAATGTGCCTTGGTACCAGAAGCACATTTGATGTTACATTTAGAATATATAAATACATGTTTGTGAAACATGTTAGGGAAACGAACATGAGTTTTTAATATTCATGATAGCCCAATGATGAATAGGAAGCTGAAGTCCCAGCTTAGACATACTTCAAGCCACAGGGCTCAGAGTCTGACACTCTTGTTTACAAAATTCAGCTCAGCGGGATGCAAAAGACAGTGAAGGAACCATTCCGTTTTAGCAGAAGATGGATTTTAACAGATAGAGTGTGGCAAGTAGGTCTGGTATTCAGTAATTCAGAGAGAGTGTGTTATGCATTTCAGTGCATTTAAAAGGTGTTTTCATGACTCAGATTTAACATTAACAGTATTGTGTACCTCTGAACTAGGGGCGAAGCGTGTTCTCACATGACTATGTCTTCTGGTGTGGTGATTTTAACTACCGCATTGATCTAACATATGAGGAAGTCTTTTATTTTCTCAAACGTCAAGATTGGAAGACACTTTTGGAATTTGATCAACTACAACAGCAAAAATCCAGTGGAAAAGTAAGGCAGTGTGTCTCATTTTCTTGAATACCTGCATGTTGGCTTGGTCTGATTCCCTGAGAGAGTGAAAAAGTTGCATTTTCAGACCCTTGTTTGTAGTACGTGAATGCCGTAACTTGTTTAAAAATCAAAATGTTGTTTGTTTGAAAGAAAGTTGATACATCACAATGGCACCTACCTCATCTGTAACTTAGTCAAAGAGATGGTATTTCTTTTCATAGATTTTTAAAGACTTCCATGAAGGGACTATTAATTTTGGACCAACATATAAATATGACGTTGGCTCAGAGGCTTATGACACAAGTGATAAGTGCAGAACCCCAGCTTGGACTGACAGAGTACTTTGGTGGAGAAAGAAACTGCCTTTTGAAAAAACAGGTGCGTGGTCATTCCTCCTCCTATATCTGAAAGTTGGTTTAGATTTCATCCAGAACCCACGTAAGGGGATTTAATCTAGTGAATGGTGAGGAAGGGAGTTAGTGAGTTCTGGGCTGAGACTTGTCTTTAGATGTGTCCCGTGGGCTTAGTCAAATTGCAGTGGCTTTACTCAAGCGGATTTTCTTTCAGATTCACTGGAGTAACTTGCAGAGACAGAAGGAGCCCTTTCTTCTAGAGCATGGGAAGAAAGGCTTCATGCTACAGACTGAAAAGGTGCCAGGAGCTTGCTGAGGAACTGAAAACTATCCAGCTGTAGCAATCTAGAAATTATTCTGTTGCTTTTCAATAGAATCATCAGTCCACATAAAGTTCCTGTGTTATAACAGCTAGATTGTTTTAAGTGTTGTTCTCAGTCAATGTATAAGCACTTTTCTGTAATTTTTTTCTGCCTTGGAACATCTCTACGAGTTTCTGGAATTGAGGGAGATTTCATTAATTAGTGTTTTCATAAAGTACTTTGAGATCGTGAGGGGCCACTACAACAGAAGGGCTGCTTTACTTGTTATTCAAAAGCTACAATACCAAAATAAAAAGTGTTTCTGTGCATATCTAGGAACAGTTTTCATAACCAGTCTCTTAGTCTGCAAGTACATCTGTCTCCCAATGTTTATAAAACGTGAACAAGTGCGTATTAAAAATGTAATCACTGGAGAATTAATTTGGTTTGTGCCTGCAGATGTGATTTTTCACATGCCTGCCTGGGAACTACTTGGAATCCAGGTCATACTATGAGTATACTAAGTGTAAAAACTGCAAAGCAAAACTAAAACCTAAAACCTTTCCTAGTACTGACAGCAGTATAATACCTCACTCTAGCATAATGTCTCATGCACTTTCTGTCACCTTAGTGCATTGCAAAGGAAGCATTTGGAGGTTGGATTTGCATGGGCTTGCTTTCTCCCATCTCTTGTGTATTATTTCTCCAGTCCCTGTGTATTATTCAGATTTGCAGTGTATTTTGCAAGTACCGTGTTGGTTTCTATGGTCAGTAATGGGCCAAGAGGAAAAATACTCATATGATTCAGTCAACCCAGACTGTACAGGTAATTAATTGAGTGACATTCAAGTTAACCATTTTTCAGGTGTCTTATTCTAGTGATCAGCTGTCTCTGTTGCATTCCCTGTCCTTTCTGTATTTTTTTTTCCTAGTCTCTAACTTGTAAATCTTTAGGATACAAGCTCTTCTTTGAATGGTATATACAAGAAAAAAAAACCAAAACACCCCAACTTCCACTGCTAGGGTCTGTGAAGTGCATCCTAATAAAATAGCTGTTAACTGTTAGTAAAACCAGCTTTGAGTGAGTTTAAAATCATATTTTGTGCTTCACAGCTGGAGAAATCAATCTTCTAGACAGTGATGTGAATGCTGAAACTAAAGTCAGGCACACCTGGACCCCTGGGGCCTTGATGTACTATGGGAGAGCGGAGCTGCAAGCATCTGACCACAGGTAAAGTCTTCAGCAAGTAATCAGAGAAAGGACTGCTCGGTTAGAATGTGCCACACTGAATTACACCTTCAGAGTGAGGGCCCGAGTCTGACTGTAACAGGAATTACACCCTTATTCTGTGTTCAGTATCTGTGGTTTAGCTTTTCCCCCCCCTCACGGTGGCTTTTATACCAAGGGGCAAGTAACCATGGTCCTGTATTGTTTTCTCTGCATCGTGATCTCCGCAAGGGTTGGATAAGTTGCAGCAACAGGTATAGCAAACTAAGGGCTTTCTGTTGCTTGGTTTTGGAAAGCTCTGGTACCAAAACAAGCTGCTCTGATGGACTCCCACCCAGCTTGCTGTGGGAGAGCAGGAGGTTGGGGCCGTGTGGCCTGAAGAGGTGTAAGCCATGTACATACGGCCAGGGGTGAACTTTTCAGAGGAGCGAAGCATGGGGCTTCTGGGTTTCCCTTAGAAATGGAGATGGGAGGAAGAGATAAAAACAAAGACCAGTGCCTCTGGTTGGTCCATATCACTAACTTCTCTTTAGAGGTATGAATGACCTTTCTTTCTTAAACTTGTCACACTTCACTTCTCTGAAACAAATTCTGTAATAAATACACCTTGAAAGCTCCCTTGCATTCAGAATAATCTTTGTCTTGCCCCATGCCTGCCCTATGGAAGTGCTACAATATTGTTTCTCATAGCAGCACTCAGTGACCCACAGTAGCTGGCTCTGTGCTTCTCATGGCGCTCTTGCTTGCGAGGACTGTTCTGTATTCCTGCAGCAGTGGAAGAACATGCCTCTTGCAATCAATTTCTCTGTGTCAAGGCTTTGACATTGCTGTGTTCCACAAAGCACAGCGGAACTGCTGCACTCATTATATAGGACCCTGAGGATGCAATCTGTGAAACAAGGCTGTTGTACATTGGTTTTCTGTTTCAGCAAACTTGACTGCAAAACCTGCTTTTTAATTACAGTCAGCAGGTTTGCTTTCCCAAGGTTTGTGCTGGAAAAAGGGCTTAGCTATATCTGCAACATACAGAGATGCATTATGATTCATAGTGCTTATAGAAATGGTTAACATTTCCTATAGGGTTTTTCTACCCTTTACTATTACTTTCTAGCTATGCTGCTGTTGCTTTCATATGTCCTGGTAATCTGTATTCCAGGGCCTGCTCTACTGCCAGTAGGAGGCAGTGGTTTTGACATAGTTAGAAGAGCAACCATTCCAGTTACTGCTCTGTGTGTATGTGCAGGTGAAAGTCTGAGAGTGTGGATTGCATCCACTGAGATGAGACAAGCTTTACTCTTCAGACAGCTTTCTCAATTTGATTTAGATCTAACACAGAGAGAGGTAATTTGTAAGAAATAGCTGAAGAAGCAAGGTTGCAGTGTTGTCTGCTTATAATGTGATGGATTGACATGTTTGCTACATAACCATGTTACACACCTAGAGTACCTTGTCCTTAGTTTTTGGAAGAAGACATCTTTATGTGGCCTTGTCTAACAGAAAATAATGTATTGCCTTCCTGATCTATAGGTGTTTTGGGAGACAGTTGTTTGATAATGAGTAAAGTATCCTGGTCTGGCAAACCTGCAGCCTAAAAAGAAGTGCTGCACACAATTGTTATTTGAATTCTGTTATGCTGTGTCCTCACTGTTACGTTCAGCTAACGCAGGACTGGTACATATAATTAACAGTGCCCAAGGCATGATCTCCTACTGCAGGAAAAATGAAACAGTCCCCCATGCTCTGAACTTCTGGGTTGTATTGCCAGCCACAGTGCTTTTTTGCAGTGAGACCTGAAGTAATTTGTTCCACTTCTCTTTCTGTATAAAACCTAATAATCACTTCCTTCTAAGGTATAGCAGGCTTAATGAAATATTTGCAATGAGATTTGACATCATGGAAGTGATCATAGATATATAAACAACACACTTTGTCCATCACAACTAATTTCTTAGTTTTCCTACTGCTTGACATTGATTTTAATTTTATATAAATTCAATTTTATAGAAATTCCTGTTGGGTGATGTTGATCTTAATTTTAAATAAGCATTTCTCCTTTGTTTCATGTAGGCCAGTGTTAGCTATTGTAGAAGTGGAAGTTCAAGAAGTTAATCAAGCTGCCCGTGAGAGTGTTTTCCAGGAAGTGTCATCTTTCCAGGGACCACTGGATGCCACAGTAGTGGTAAATCTGGTATCACCAATGCCTGAAGAGAAAAATGATTTTCCTGAGGACTTGCGTACGGAGCTTATGCAAATCTTTGAGGATTATGGCACTATTGTTCTGGTCAGGTAAGTTTGGGATCTGAAATGGCATGTCATCTATTCAAAAACACAGGCTAGAAATTCCCTTTGTGACCTGACAGAATTAATTTTGTATTTGAAAATAGTATGCTGAGTTCCTTTACTGCATGTTGAATTCTTCATTAGAAATTGAATACAAATGTTTTGAATATCTTTTACTTCTCATCAACCTGTTAAAGACATAATCTAACATCTCTTTTGGCTGAGTGGAGGAGAATTTTGTTCAGTACAGCACCATAAAGCAGAGGCTTTGATGTGAATCATCACCTTGAGATTCAGGCTTCATTTCTGCCTGTTGCTTCAGCTGACAGGTCCTTGGCAAAACTGGTCAAGACCTGACAGCTGACCTGAGAAACAAGACCAGAAGCTTGTTTATGTTCTATTTGATCCATTTGTTAACGGAGAAAGCGGATGACCTGCCATTGTGTGGTTTTATGAAGTATCACATATAAGCTGACGGTTCAGAAGCAGCTGTGCAGGAACAGCAACACCTTGCTTGTGAAGAAGAGGAACAAGAAAAGACCATGTTTTGGTGGAGGTTTTTTTGCTTTGTTTTTAATTGCTTTACGGCTTGATGGTATACTAGGCTTTGGGAAGGTCACATGTCCTCTGAGGTAGGGGATATGCAGAGCCATGGACATTAGTACAGCGGGACCGTGGATGTCAGACTTGGTTATCCCATCAACAGCTGCTGACATGTTTGTTCTACTGCTTCAGGGGTGACAGAGTAAAGGGTGGGGTACTGGGGTCACAGAAGGGAGGATGGGGGAGAGAAAGAGCCCAGCTAGTATTTATAGATCACTTCTTCCTCCGCAAAAAATAGAGCTGTGAGGAAAATATCACTAAATCCAGATACATAGCTGTACAAAACTATCATGCTTCCCTTCAAGGCTTTTTATTCAGTGGTGGAATAAAATGCACTGTTTTCTCTCCTCTGCCTTTTTTTACTAGGATCAGTGGAGGTCAAATGCTGGTGACATTTGCAGACAGCAAGTCAGCTCTTCGTGTTATGGATATAGATGGTGTCAAAGTAAGATTCTCTCAAACCTATAATAAATATAATTTCATAACAA
Organism: Psophia crepitans; assembly: GCA_013399095.1. Lineage (NCBI taxonomy): Eukaryota > Metazoa > Chordata > Aves > Gruiformes > Psophiidae > Psophia > Psophia crepitans. The sequence goes on along the minus strand of VWZZ01007697.1, from coordinate 146,021 downwards.
ATTTTTCAAAAGTTCCTTAGAATGAGATGGTTATGCTTCTAGCTAAATCAGGTAGCATTGTTTTAAGGGAACTTAGTGCTCATGAAGTACTCAGCTTTTCACAGCTGCTGAGGCTTTTAATGCAGTATTTCAGTTTTTGGAGGCCAGGAGGTGACTTCTTGGAGCTCCTAAGCAGCGCTTAGGATCTGACCTCTGATACCACTACAGAATACACGGACTTGGTCATTGTTCTGGCACTTGAAGCAGCTCTCCTGAGATTATGTGTGACTTCATGCTGTTGCCAAAGCATCCTCACAATTGCAGTTTGGAATTTTTTTTTTGTTTCTTTTAAGTGTATCAGATAAACTCCTTCTGCCAAGCTGGAACAACATGATTCATTGGCCTCTGTGGCAAATTCAGCATTAGCAGTAGGTGTTTACCTTCCTATCCTCTGCTCCTGCTCTTCCTTCCTACGCACATACCCTGCAATTCATCAACCCCCTCATTTATGCTGACAAAATTGTTTATGGGGCTGCACTGTAAACTTAACACTAAAGTAATGGATTTTACTCTCATTCTTCTTTCATATTTGCAGCTTTGTTGTTTTAATTTGGCTCGTTTCATTGATGTAATTTATCACACAGACCAAAACACGATGTGTGAAGGTGCTGGGAACCTGGGTCACAACCTTCTGAATTGATTTTGCTGCCAAAGCTGCTGGCTTGGATACATCTCACCCCAAATGTCATGGAGCAACACATATAAGCAGCTGTGGTCCTAATCTGTTTAATAATATACTTTCCATATGCATCAACCATCATACTTAGGATTTTCTGAGCAGAAAGTCTCCTTACAGATTGCAGGAGGTAGCAAACTCTTGTATGTTTTGAAGCTACTGACACAAAAATGGAACCCTCGCACGCCATTATTACTGTCACGGTATCGGTTTGACAATATTTGATGTGTCACCTGTTTCTCAAGTATTTCCCAAATGCAGTGCTTTTGAGCTGTGAAGCTAACTTTCGCTCAGGAATATTGTTCCAGTCTGAAAACTTGGTTATGGGAGTAGGAGGAGTGCTTCCTTTTCATTTAGCTTCTGAAATGAAGCTTTAGTTGTACCAGCTTCTGACGCAGTTGTACAATAGACTGGCAGCACTTGCTTATTCTGTCCAGGTGTTCTCATTTTGTGAAGTTGCTCGGCAAAGGGGAAACGTCTTTCTTTGCGTTAGGTCAGAGGCAGAACGGTGAAGATCCGGCCCAAGACCAAGGACTGGCTAAAGGGCTTTCAGGAGGAAATTGCTCGTAAACGGGACAGCATTGTCCCCATGTCCCCCACAGCAAACTCCTGTCTTCTGGAAGAAAATTTTGACTTCTCAAGTTTGGACTATGACTCAGAAGGTGAGCACTGGGTTTCTAAGCTAAGTTGTGAGAAATTTCTTCGCTGACTTTGGTTGCGCCCAGAAGGTGCAGTGTGAGTGTCAGCGGTATCTTAATTTGTAAGGAAACCGCGCTCCTTAAAAAGAGGATTGTAACTAAAGCCATGACCCGGCACTGTGCCTGCGCGGGGAACTGTTGCTTAGATCATCCTTTCAATTTAGCGTTCTCTGTTAGCAAATCCGGCGTGTGGTACAGTCAGCTGTATAGAAACAAACTGTAATGAAACACATGGGTTGCCCAACCCATATATTAAATTCATTGAGAGAGACAGAGAATGCATTTGCTCACTAAGTCTTTGTTACCTATTATTTTAATTCAGGTGATATAGTGGAGGATGAAGATGACTATTTAGACGATGCTTTGTGTCAAGACCTAGTAACAGACACAGCAGAAGATACACCTGAGGGCTGTGAGCATTTTGCCTCCATAGATCATTCAAACAAATCTGGACCAAACCCAGGGCTGTATAAAGGTAAATTATCTACATTCCGTAAAGTAAGACCTGAAGGTCTGTTGCTTGTTCTCCTTTTATCTGTATTTCCCTGTTCATTTATATTTTTATTGTGGCTCTTCCAAAGATAAGGATAATCTTTTTGGTACATGTTCATACACTGCTCAACCCCCCCTTGAGTTCCTGACTGTAACTGAGGCCCTCGGGCATAACAGCAATACAAATATCCAGGCTTAGATCCTCCTTCTCTCTAGCCCAGGGCAAGGCAGGAGTGCTGAGAAATGCTGATTTCCTTTTAGTCAGGAGAAATTAAGTTTTTTTTATCCGTTTATGTTGTTTGACACCACAGCATACAACAAAAAATTGTCCATTATTTTCTAATTGATGAGGCCAGAGTGAAATCAAACCAAAGGAATGCTGTTGAGTCAGTGATGATGGCCCCGTACTTTGAGCAATAGCTGTGGTAGTGCAGTCAGGTGTAAGCTGGACAGTCCTGGAGGTTGTTGTGTACAAATGACTTACTTCAAAGAGGCCAAAAGTGTCTCCTTTGTTCCTATTTGATTGATTTCTGAAGAAGTTGAGGTTCACACAACAGATACATTCATTCTTTTAGCGCTTCATAAATGCGTTACCTTTTTTCCTGGTCACCTGGCTTGATTGTACGTTATTGTGAAATGACTTGGTAAAGAGAAGATAAGGCTGTGAAAAGAACACAGATAAAAACTGCAGGAAGGACTAGCCAGACCAGTGGTGGTCTTATATTGGGATGGGATGAGGACATGCCACGGTGACCAAGCAACGACAGGCTGGGTCATGTATTAAACACTTCATCATGACAGCAAGTGATTCAGTAGCTGTCTTTCTGCGCTCCCTCCAAAGTGCTTTGTCTTCTGATATAGAAGTGAAAACTTTAATACCTTCAAAGGTTGAGTCAAAGGTAGAGTTCAAAAAGATTAATGAAATTCGTAAGTTTACACAGACAGATTTGCCAAACAATCAGAGTGATATACAGCTTTCTTGCCCACCTTGAGTCATGCGCTGGGTGCAGTGCGGGCAGACCCAGAAACCTAGCCCTGAGCCAAGGAGTAATCTGTCATTATTAAATACTGTGAAGCCAATCACTTTGTATTATAGGATGCCTTGCCCTCCAAACACCTCTGGCCTACTGTGTGATGATTCATTAAGCTGCAGAGAATTGCAGTGATTCTTTTCACCCACACCAACTCTTCTCCACAAAAAAATATCACAAAGTAAATGGAGATTATAAAGTATAGTTTGAAGGAGGTCAGGGTAGGGTCGTGATCTCACACAACTCAGAATATGATGTATTCGATCCATCTCGAAAGTCTCTGCAATTTCAGATGCCTCCATAAGCTTCCAATTTTGCCTGAGTAACTCCTAATTGAAAGTATGATGATTGTATAGCTCCTGTTAGACACAGATGGAAACCGGTGATGGGCAGAGCAGTGTGTATGTGTGTTTCTGAGGTCAGAGAAGGGCACAGCCTTAAGAAACTGATGTCCCTGGGAGCCGTTGCCTAAAACCAGCAGCCTTTTAGGGGAAGGGATAAAGTGGTGGAGGCTGTTCTTTGTCTTGTGTTCAGTGTTACTGCCAGAATTTCAAGCCATGCTTTTAGGCGCTTGCATGACTCCTTGGATCCCACGGATGAGCCCAAATCTGCAGCTTAGAAGTATTGCAGATAGGGGGGGAGGAGGGCGGGTTGGGCAGATCACAGGCAGGGTCTCTGTGGCTGCCATCCGCTGCTGAGTGGGAGTAGGACACGGTGAGGCAGCTGGGTATTCCCTGCAGAGCACAGCTTTCTGAAAAACAGGAAGTTGTATAAAAATGCCTGAAGCATGATAGACTGCTGCTACCACAGTTCCTTCCCCATCGTCTCCAAACCACAGGGACAAAACTAAACCTGGTGGATTTTGGAGCCCAGAAGACCATAGCTGCATGGCTGGGCAGCCGTGGTGGTGTGAGAGAAGTGAAAGCCCTCACTTCATCAGAGTGGAAAACTAAAGCAAACCCTGCTGCTCGCCTCTCCAGCTGTCAGAAAGGCTTAGATGGGATGAAAGACTGTAACTACCTCATCACGTAAGGTGCAGCCAAGGGCTCTCAGATCCAGGCAGGTGTACCTGCTAGGAGACAAAGCTGGAAAGCAGAGATGTGATGAGTGAACCATTCAGACAGATTGTTTTCTGGTGTAAACACAGTTCTCCTGAGCAAGGAAAGTTGTCTAATGCTCACAGGGAATTCCTCTGCAGGAAGGAAAAGCAAAGGATTGACTGTGACCAGACTCCTCTTGGCTGCCATGGCGCAGTTTGAACGAAAGCAGGTTGCCACCAAGTCTGGCTGCGAAAGCTCAGAATCTTAACAAGGTGACTGGTCACCCTGAAATTAGATGCAGGCAGTCTTTGTGTCAGCACAAACAGTTAAAAAAATGCTGGAAAAAGAGAGAGGAGTGTTGACAGAAGGGTAGATGTTCCTTGTAGTGGGAGCACGGAGAAATTTGGGGACAGCAAAACAGTGTGAAGAAGCCATGTCATGTTGCTGAGATACCTGGTTGAGGTTTGCCATTCATAATCACCTCTCCTAACCACCCAGATATCTCACCCCGCGGATACCTAATACAGACCCTGTCTAAAATTTCCCCAGATGATACAGACCTGGCCCATTTGAAGCAAGAGCTGGAGGCAGGTGGGGAATGCAAGCGCCGGCCTCCAAGCAGGTCTCTGTCCACTCCTACCCGGCCTCGGCCACTTCAGCCACCACAGAGGCCTCCCCCTCCTGGTGAGTTTAATGCTCTTTAATGTTGCATTGGCCCCGGCTGAACTGCTTTGCCTGCTGTTTCTGGGTGCCTAAGAAAGTAATATCTTGTCCTGACATGGCTGGCCGTTGAGGTACTTGTACTTGCCTCCCAGTCTGTTTCAGCCTGACTGTGGCTGCGGTGAGCAATGGGAGAAGTTTGTCTTTAGGATGACAGGTACTCCAGAAAAAATGCCTGTAGGGAGGATGGAGTGGCCCATACGTTTCATACGAACTCATCACTCAGGTCAGCAATTTGACCAGTTGCTTTGTGGTAATAACTATCAGTATTTATGCCTGCCAACTTCCAGGGTCACCGAGTGGTTTCTTACAGTTTCGTTTTTTCTGACTTAATTGGAATCTTCCTTTTACAAAGCTTTGACCAAACACTTGTTCTGGACAGGTTTTGTCCTCTCCTGGTTTGCAAACAATTCTTGCTCCCTTTTGTGTTTATGAAAGAAATGCAAAGTGGCTTATGATTTTCAGTGAGGCACGAAAGGGGAAGTGATGCTCTTTACCTAAGCTCTGCCCACCTGAGATGCCATCAGCGCTACGCTGCTCCTGTTTTTATGGCTACTTCTGGATGAATGCTGATTGCTAGATCAGCATAATCATCTTTGCCTTCTGTATGACACAAGTTATACATCACATTTTCCTTGCAGCCCAAAAGTCTCTCTTCCATGTATATTTTCCAGTCTTAAATTAAAGTCTCTGTCAGACTCCCTGCTGGAAGATGAGTTCTTTGGGATTATTCCTATTCATTTCTGATTCTGTTGCACAGAACTGACAAGGCTGGTGTCTGTGTTTGTGCCTGGAATGCACCGTTAATGCTCTGCTGAGGTTATTAAATTAATTAAATGAAAGCAAGACTAACTAGGAAACTGCTTCCTGATACAGTTCAAGATTTCAGCATTTTCTTCTGTGTTGAGATTTTTTTTCACCGTAGATTAGACCAGTAGCAGTTCAGCCCATCACTCCTGCTAGATTAAAGTGTCTGGCTCCTGGCACTTAGGCAGAGGGACTGAAGGTCCCCGTTGTCCTACAGGAAGGTCTTGCCTAATATGTCTGCCCCTGAAGGAGCAAGGAGAGTGACAGCATCTCTCTTATTTGTCACAAACAATTTCAAAGCATGTTGGTTTTGCTCCATTGTGGAAAAAATGATGTAGCAGCTCTTGAATGTAAAAAGCCATTTTTATTCCTCTTTCAGCTGGAACATCAGGCAAAAAGTCCCCCTCAGATGGTTCCCTCTCTGGAGGAAGCCACTCCACCTGCTCCATCCTGGCAATGGCAAAGCTGCTACCCGGAGCCCCTCAGCAGCCGGTGAGCCTGCCACTCAGCGTGGCCACCTAGCATTGTCCTCATCTCCCCCACCTGCGCAGACACTGAGCATCACGTATGTGATGTGCCTGTCATACAAGGAAGTCTCTCTGTCATATGCCTGAGCTGGACTTCTTGTGCTGTAATACTAGACTGTAGGACCTGCTCCACACCAGAGAAATGTTAACAACCTGCCAGAAATTAGAAAGGACAAAGAGGGAGAAAGAGAATGGTGCAGGAGCAGGGCACTGTTGGTTTGTTCCACGTGCTGCCAACTTGAATTTTCAACACTATAATACGCTTTAATTCTTTTCTCACCTCCTTTTCGATGGGCCATGCTAGTACCAGCCTGTAGGAAAAGTCTTGACCCTTGCCAGCAAGGCTGCTAGCCCTCTGAGTAGAGCAAGGCTGGATGTGGAAACACCTCCCGACTCCTCTTTTGTTGGATGACAACCCTAATGGATCAAAGAAGGGATGGCTAAGGGTCTAGCTGTGGCAGTCAGCCATCGGCCTGTCTGTCAGTGGGTGACAAACATGTATTCATCTGCCAAAAGACTCCCCACCATTTCTGTAGTGCGTAGAGTGCAGAATGGAGCTGCTGGAGTGAGTTCAGAGGAGGGCCACAAAGCTGATCAGAGGGCTGGAGCACCTCTCCTATGAGGACAGACTGTGGGAGTTGGGCTTGTTCAGCCTGGAGAAGAGAAGGATCCGGGGAGACCTAATTGCAGCCTTCCAGTACCTAAAAGGGACCTACAGGAAAGCTGGAGAGGGGCTGTTTACAAGGGCAGGGGGTGACAGGACAAGGGGAAATGGGTTTAAACTAAAAGAGGGGAGATGTAGATTAGATATAAGGAAGAAATTCTTCCCTGTGAGGATGGTGAGGCACTGGCACAGGTTGCCCAGAGAAGCTGTGGCTGCCCCTTCCCTGGCAGTGTTCAAGGCCAGGTTGGATGGGGCTTTGGGCAACCTGGTGTAGTGGAGGGTGTCCCTGCCCATGGCAGGGGGGGTGGAACTAGGTGGGCTTTGAGGTCCCTTCCAACCCAAACCGTTCTGTGATTCTGTGAATAGCTACTGGCAAAACAAGAACTTTCCAGGTGTGTGAGCTTAGCTGTAAATTACGGGTGTATGAGGAAAAAAAAACCACCAATTTTCTCAAGATTGCTCATTCTCATTATTTTTTTAAAGCCTAAAGTCCGGACTGGAATAAGTAAGCCTTACAACGTCAAGCAGATCAAAACCACCACAGCTGAGGAAGCAGAAGAAGCTATTAGATGTCTTATGGAAGCTAAAGGAGGTGAGTTCAGCTTTCTGACTGACTTCTGAAAATCCCTATTTATAGAAACCTGTAGGTGTATTCATCCTTTGCATCACAGCCCAAATGCACGCATGAAGCTCACCTGAACGCTGCCGTACACGTTCTTGCAAGATTGTACTTAGTGTTCTCTGTTGGTTTTGATAATATTCACCTTTTTTTCCCAAGATGACTCAAGTTCTATATTTTGTTGTAGAGTCTGTTACTAGGAGCACCTTGGGTTATTTACATCCAGATTTAGTCTGAAAAATGAAAAGATAAAGATGGGATCTTTCTAAACTGCTCGTGCCTGTGTTAGCTCAGAGCTGCACAAAGGAGAGTTGCTGCTCTGTTTAGCAAAAACTCACTGTTCCAAGCAGGGCTAGAGAGCAACCACAGCTGTGGGAGAAATAACCTGGATTCTGTTTGCATTTGGCCTGCAAGGATAGTTGTAACCCAGGTAGAAGCTTGCACCACGTCACCTTGGATAGCTAAGCTAAAAGGCTGCTCTGTGTACAGGCTCTGCATAAGCCCTGGAGAAGAGAGCTTCCTGAAGGCAGGTTAGAGCAGGAAACCAGCGGGGCTATTGAAACGTAGGCAGTGTGAATAAACCCTCCAGGGCTGCAAGTGGTCTTGCTGCTGCTGCTGTATGAAGGAGAACGAATGCAGTGTGACTCCGATAGCAGCCTGAGTCTGCAAGGCGCTCGGTTTAGGAGAAGAACATCCCTTTGCATTTGTAAATAACAGCAACTGCAGTTTGGAATAATCCAGTTTTATTAGCAGTATCATAAAGGCATCTTGATGTTTGTTCCTTAGAGTGCTGTACATTTGTTTTTTACATCGGCTTTACTCCGCATTAATTTCGAAATTCACATTAAGCATTCCACTCAGTGTTGGTAAGGAAACCAGTCCGGTCAGCATCCCTTTCGGTCCCTTGTGCTGTACCAGCACTGGCATTTACAGTGCTTCCCGAAGTACGAGATGCGCTTGGTATCGTTATCTTCATTATCTAGGTAAGGACACGAGGGCAAACAGAGACTCAGGACTTGAGCCCAGGACTTCTGAACTCCCAGCCAGTGTTTTGTCCACTTGGCCACATGGTGGTACAGCGCCGTGGGTTTGGCATTTTCCCTAACTGCCTCTTAGAAGTGTGACAGGACTGCCCAGGTCTGCGTGTGTCGCTAAACCCCACCTTCCTGGCCTGAGCCAGCCTCTCAGGCACGCACGTGTTGGGAAACACGACTGTGAGAGAGATTATCTTGAAGCTACATTCTGATCAGGCCAAGGCACTGTTCATTTTTGCTTTTCAGGACTACAGGAAGAAGCAGCAAAGCCCGCTCCAGCTAGAAACCAAATGTTCGCCAAACCCGAGCCTCTTCCCAGCACCACAAAGTCAGCATCGTTTCAAGGGTCGCAGGCGGGACCAGTGCTTGTGCCCCACCGCCCGCCGCCCAAAGTTCCAGCCACCAAGAAGCCAGTTCCGCTGCAAAGGACCGGAGCCAAGGCAGAAAATGTAAGAGTTGCCACAAAATGCATCCAGGCCGCACAGCGTGTGCGATGGCAAGAGGGGTAGGCTGTTAGGCAGTTTGTATGAAGTCCTGTCGTTTAAAGTTCTTAGTCAGCAGGTGCCGATGTGGCTCTGTGTGTTGTAGTCACCAAGGCATAAATACAAGAAAGATCAGACAGGAAATAGAGCCTTGAGTCCCTTACTCAGCTGTATTCGGCTTTTCTGTCTGTCAGCCCATCCTCTTAGATTTTGTTACTTTTCTTCTGGTTTGCCTAAAGCTTGTCGGGATTTAGAACTCATCCCTTCCTCATCACAGCGTTTACTTTTGACCACGTGAGGAGTGGTCTGCTCTGTAGTGATTCGCGGCAGTTTCCTCATCAGTGTGCCCTTCTGTCCCCTGTTCAGAGACATCCAACTTTTCCCACGCACCCTGCAAAGGGATTCAGCCTCTCACTTGGGATTCTGGAGTCTGCTCAAGAGTTCAGGTTCTTAAAAATACAAACCTGTGGGTCTTCTGGTTTTAATCTCTGTCAGGTCTCTACAACGGAGATAATAGTTCTTCACCTCTAGAGCTGCTAAAATGGTTGTTTAATGGTGAAAGCAATTTCAGTACAAGAGAAAGACAAATACCACCAAAGGAAAAAAGGAGACAGCAGAGCGTGTGCCCCTTCCCGAACCGTTCAGTAACAGGGAATGGGCTGGTTATTTTGGTGATGCTGTCACAGTTCCCTGGGCCTGAAAGGTGCTGCGACTCCTGCAGCGACTTATTTCAGTTTGACTCTGTTTCAGACTTCCACTCTCCGTCCTCCATCCAAGTAGGTTCAGAGGGGAGCGGTGTACTTGAAAACCTCTACCCAATCCACCTCTGTCCTTAAAAAACCATGCAATCAAATGTAGGCAACTTAACAGAAGCCCACAGACAGAAGTGGCAGGGGATATGTCCATCATGAAACATTGGCTATTTTGACTGCATTAAAAAGCCTGTATATTATCTTTGAATGCTACGGGAGAGTAATAACGAATTAAAATGCTTTCATTCAGTCACACTGGGCGTGAGAAATCTGAAACAGCCCCTGCCCTCTTGGACTGAGCTGCGTTCCAGTTATTTACGTATTTTTAAACGGTGACTAGATGCTAGATTGGGCTTGTAGCTTCAGTCCCTAGCATCAGGGAGACGTGACAGAGCCAGTAACGCATTTATTGGGTTAGCTTCGAGCGAACTGTCCTTCAGCCTGGCGTATCAGAACATACCCGAAGGCATGTGCTAACGACCCCATTAATTTAACCCTCGCCATGCATTCTCGCCTAAATAATATTAGTCAGCAGAGAGCTGGAACAAATAAACATCTCTTCAGAATGGTGTTAACTTGGCCCAGAGCAAAATCCTAACAGGAAAGAGAGCTGGTCAGAAAGAGATGTATTTCTCATACAGAGAGCGAACAGGCTGTAGGGTCCTTGTCCTCGAACAGCACCCTGTAAAAGAGCACGGGCCCAAGGCCCGCTGCAGGAGAACAGACGCGAGCAGGGACAGCACAGAGCGGTGCTGTCGCACCTCCTCGGCGTACCGTGTACCGCTTTTTCCCTTCCAGCGCTGTCAGCTTTTCTCAGTAACGCCACCAATAAGACTTGCACTCGGAGAGACGCAGAGTTTAAGGCGCCCTTTTTGTTCTCTGTTTTCTTCTTTTTCCCTTTCAGGCCACATCTACAGAAGAGCAATCTGACCAACAGTCACCTTTTGGCTTGCCAGAGCACTGTCCAGAAGCCGGACCGGTGCTTAGTCCGACCAGGATTACTCCAGTCCCTAAACCCAGAACACCACAATTGGGGAAGCCTCAGGAGAGCCGGGGGAGCAGCGAAAGGCAGCCCCCCTCAGCTGCCTTAAGCGTGGCTGAGGCCAGCGCGCTGCCTCCCGCGAACGCTTCCTTTGCCCCAAAGGTGCCCCCACGAAGAAAGAAGTCGGCTCCTGCAGCTCTTCATATGCAAGTTCTCCAGAGCAGCGACAGCCCGCTGCTTAGTGGGTTCATGTTCAGCTCCAACAGCAGCAATGCCGGGTTCTGCCCCCCCACTCAGAACGTGCGGGTCCCCGCACAGTCTGCTCTCTCAGCCCCTCTGCCCTCTGCCAGCCCGGAAACCGCCACCGCTCCGCAGCTGGCGCCAAATGCTGCAGAACTGATGGCTGCCCTTCAGGGCCCGCCGGTACCGGGCAGCCAGCACCCACAGCTCCCAGAGACCAGCTCCCTTCCAGAGAACACCAGTCTTTTGGACCTGGACGCAGATTCTTCCTGCCCTCTTTCCATACAGGCGGCATCAGCTACTTCTCCAGCACACACTCCAGAAAAACTGACACACCCCAGCTTGAAAGGTTTCAGTCACTGGGTTACGTTTAGTGATGACGAAGACAGCGGAGCACTGTCAGAAGGGTTCAACAAACTGCTCGTCTTGGAACAAAACAAAAATACCTTGGGGAATGCAAACACCAATTTAGAATTGTAAAACTTGTCCCCTTAGTATTTGTTTAGAAACCGTAACTATGATGCAAAATGAATATAAATCTTCTGCACAAAGATTTTTATTTAAGGAAACAGATCACCTGTCCGTGCTCCATTTCATTCTCATGTTTAAAGATACTGCCCCTGGAGGGAAGAGTATCCACTACATACAACCTAACATTGCCCACAGCTTGTTTCAGAAGTTTTGTTCTAAGTTATTTCTTTTTATTAACCCATCTTAAGATGTTTTATTTCATTTCAGGTACAAATCATATGTAAGGCCATGTAATGATGTTACGAAGAATGTTTTCCTCTGAAATTTATATATTAATCAGTTTCTGTCACTTGAAATAAAGCACCCTTATCTTGAAGAGTTAGACTGCTGCAGTTATTCTGGAACACCCACCCGAAAGGGGAATATATACGTGCACCAGCGTAACTACAGCCCTAGCACTGCTGTTGTGCTGCCACTACAGCTCTGCTGTGGAAACGAGGCTCAAACTGTATCTTCTTGTAGCTCTTAACAGCTGCAGGTTGGCAGCCCCTAGTGCTCACCCTGCTACGCTCAGTCCTGGGTTGGAAGTAAAACGCGAGGTGCGTGCTGTGGGGCTGAGCCGTGAGAGGTGGTGCCTGTCGTGGCAAGGGACCCCCCCAAAACTTTCAGGCTGGTGAAGGCGCTGCACTCACACGCCTCAGCTATTCCACAAAAGGACGGGGTACCCTCTCAAAATACTGCTCTGACCTACAAGGAGCTCAAAGGCCTGTGGAAATACGACGAACAGCTGAGACCTGCTGATGACACAGGTCGTTAGCACGTTAATGCCTTACCCTAAAAACGCTATTCCACAAAAGGACGGTCCCTGTTCCCATGCTGCTGCTTTGGTTTAAAAAAAAAAAAAAGAGAAGCGACGTGTGTTTTTTTTATTTCCACAGCACAGCTGAGGAAGGCTGCTCTGGAACCTGAGCTTGCACGCGTACCACAGGCTGTTACGTCCTGAAACAAAGCCACATGCCTGTGTTTGGGGACAGCAGAACCCTCCTGCAGAGGAACGGTCACCTACAGCCCACTAGTGAGTTTGTCCGTGGCCAGTAAAGCTCAGCTGGGACCCCACACTGGTAGGCTGGCAGGGGCTGGAAGCGCATCGAGCTACTGCTCTCGCTGTGCGTTTCTGCTGATCACCAGCTTCAGAGTCTGTTTAGTTTGTGCCCGGGACGGAGTTGGCATATGCCATGCTGTGGCGAAGGGCCCAGCCGCCCTGGGAAACAGTGTAGTCACTGGACAGGCACTGGAAAGGCTGAGAGATGGAACTGGACACAGGCACCTGCACCTAAGACTGCGGAACAATTCAGAAGTGTGCGCACTGCTGTATCTAAAGCTGTTGCTCGGGTTCGCTGTGCATCCCTCCAGGGAGCGTACCGGGGGCAGCTGCAACGCCCGGAGTAAGCCTAACTGGGAATAGCTACCCCAGTCTGAGCTGTGCAGGGTCTTACAAACAAAAGGTTTCAAAGACGACACTGTTCAGTGGTTCAGACTGGGGCAGCACCCCGTTAACCACAGTACAAGCTCCAGGCAAGCACGCCTTTGCTTCTCCCTTGCGTTTAGCCAGTATTCCACCAGAGCCCACAGGACACGTGTTTGCAGTGAGCCTACAGGTCACTTACCACGGGGGGGGCTGGCTCATGGGGTATTGCCGCTCAGCTCAAAGCAGACTTATCTTCATAACGGAGTCATCTCTCGTTTATTAGCAAGCCAGCAGTGAGGCCGGGGTTTTGGCGAGGATACTGCAGGGCGCTAAACGTGCCCGTTAGCTGCTGCAGCTGCGCAGGCCTTCGCCCTGCCTCGGCAGTAAAACTGCACGCTGTCGGTGCCATTCGTTCAAAGCGGGACTTAAAAACAGTAACCAGACTGCAGCTTGCTGTGGTAACCCGGTATGAGAAGCATCAAGATCTTTCATAATTAAAGGCAGAAGAGCATTTTTTTAAAACTCCTCATTCTTGGATTTTGCAGCAAAGATGTATTTAAAAAAAAATAGAGGTTTGGGGTTTTTTTCCATTGGAAAATTAACTGGCTTGTTCTCAGCTTCTTGGAAACTGGGAACTCAGCCATTTTCTTACTTACAATGCCTACCTGTTTCACTGCCACTGCCAAATCTTGAACACAAGACATCTTGTAGGAGAGGATGCTGCCTTTGGCTGAGCACCTGCCATCCTCCTCTGCTCCCTCATTTGCCAGACACTTTAAAAAAAAAAAATCCCCCAAGCCTTCAAAGGCCAAACCAACACACCCCAGTGCTAAGTGCTTACGGGAGTGTCGGTTTAACGCAGTGGCAGGCTGGTGAGTAACGCTGAAGCAAGATTGTTGTTTCCCTACAGGATGACATGGAGCCTTAGCCTCTTCGTCCTCCTCTTAAAAAAAAATAAAATACAGTGAATATTTATGGGCACAATTCAGTATAAAACATAAAGAGCAGTAAAAAAGAAAGAGTATGTTATATGACCATATCCAACATTTTCTGCAAAGATAATTAACAGCTCTAGACAGCTAATTTACATGTTAATGAAAGTGTTAGCAGGAAAGCCAATTAAAGTAGATTTATACAAGTCAAATAAAATCTGCTTTATTACTCTCCTTGAATAAGAGAAGTATCTGGCCTTTAAGCATTATATCTTATGTACGTGGCATGCTGCCCACTGAAGTACGAATCCTGGCAGCCAGCTGGTTTATACTGTCAGTGACAGCATATACTGGTCAATCGCAGCAAATCAAGGGAAAGGACCAGTCAGGCCAGCTGAAAGGGTTACGGCAAAGGATGAGGAATCTCCTGCCTCAGTGCGGTATCTCCCACGCTGGTGCCCAACACCCCAGCCAAGCGTCTGTCCTCAGCTCTGCTGCCCGTTCTCACTAGGACGCTATCAATGGAAACCAACGATCTTGGTGAGAGCCAACGGGCCTGAGGGCCGTATACGGGCTGGTAGGGAGCGGGCACCCCCCATGTTCTGATACCAGCACCTGGAAAGGTTAACATTGTTGGTGCTGGCTGTGAAGCCAGGTATGAATGACTGACCAGATGCAGGCGTACAAGCGTCTGTGTGCTTATTTAACGTGAGAGACACTGGCAAGAGGCGAACACCACATCAGCTTGCCCAGGAGCCTGTAGCACAGCAGCTTTCAGGTGCTGCAGCCAGCCTGGTGGTTCAGCTGTGTTTGGGGGGGAGGGGGGTGTCTGGAAGTGGCTCTCCTTGGTATAGCCACTGCCCGATTGTTTTTTTAGGTGGGTGATCACTGAAACAAAGAGAAACAAACCCAAAACGTTGTTTAGTTTCCACTCTGGCAAAACAGCATTTTTGCTTTTTCCTTTTTGTCCAGAACGGACGTTTTCACCAGATGGAAAATTTCTCCTTCCGAGCTCGCTGCTCGGCCTGACACTGTGGAGCACAAATCGCACGAAAGCCAGTTTGCACTGCTGCAATCACAGCAATTAAAACCGTGATGACTGTTGCTACTAGAAATACCAGTACAGTTACACGAAAGTGCTGGACAACAAGTGCAAGAGGGCTGACAAACTCCTCTTGGCCCGCCCTTCAGCTTTAGCCTTGAATGCCACAATGCAGACGGAATGCCACTGCCTCGGGCAATTCCCGTGTACCCGATAGCTACAGCGGCAGCTGGGATTAAGGGCACCGCTTTGAGACCTAAGAACGTACGTAGAGGCACTATTCTGAACTGGTGTGACACCAGGGAAGCACAAAAGCAGAAGTTGCTAATGGGAAGCAGACATGAACGGGGTGGGACAGACCCTCTGGCCCTCAAAGCAACGGCTGTATGTGGTTTAGGAGGCACTTCCGCAAAACCCAAAAGCACAGCTGAAAAACTGGTCAGTGTGGCAAACCAGCAATGACTGGCTGTGCTCCCAGTACTATGTCTCTTACCCTTCACCTGTGAACACTATGTTCTTCCAGCATGAGGCAATCACTAAAAACTAATGCAGGTCTTTAACAAAAGTGAACACGATGCAGAGCATTCATTTTGGCAGATCATTCGCCTTTACTACGCTTTGTGGCACATCTAGGACATTTTTTAAAAACACATTTCATTACTGTGTTAAAAACCCAAAAAACAACCAACAACCAAAACGAATCTTCCCCTCAAAATATTAGTCTTAAAAGTTACATGTATATACATACAGTTACAAAAAGGGGACAGTTGCCTCAAGAGTTCCAGTTACAGTAACAAAACAAAGGTGCAGTTACCGAGATTAATGTGTAATGTCATTTGCCTGACGAATCCCCACAAGCCAGAGCCATCTGTTAAAATCAATACAAGATTCGTCACGCTAAACACGCATTCAGTTATTACAAGCTTTGTCTGCTCACAATGAATTCCGCATTCCCTCTATTTCGTGAATACAAAGTGTTCTCATAAATTTACACTCTGCGGTTTAAATCACAGTGGAAGAAGGATAAACCTGTTTAGAGGTTAGGACAGCTGTGTTACATTTTCTATCTGAAATACGGCCCTGCAGTGTCCTCACCTACGTCTCGGTTAGGGGGGAAAGAAATGTTCTTTTTGTCCGCGTAGCGCTGCACGTTCCCTGTACTGCTCTGGGGAATTTTAGTACGCAACTCCAGCAGGTCGAGGCTCAACTCCCAGAAGCGTAACTTCAGATGCAGTGTCCTCCTGGGCTGGAGCGCTCTGAAGTGAGACCTGGCAGGCCGGCACCGGCCACTGGCGCCTGCACCAAGCCCGCGCAGACCAGCAAGGCGCGTCCAACCTCTATGGGAGCTTTCCTAGCCATCATTTTAAGGCCAGTAATATTAGATCCATCTCACAGAAGTGATGCTAGAGGACATCTTAAGCCTGTCATCAATACAGGCCTTATTTAACAAATGGTCAGCCAGGGCAGTACAGCCCAGTCATAGCCTACGGCTATTTTCAAAGGGGGTGGCAGGAAGGAAGGAAGGAAAGAGGCCACAATTCGGCTAGGCTGCTTTTAACCACAGTGCAAACGATCTAAGACTTTAAAAAAGTGACCAAGCGCTGCCATGGGTTTTTTTCCTCAAAAAATACTTACTTCTCATCAGTACCTGTTAAGGTATCCTTAACATAAACTCAAGACAACACTGCTGGTTTTCTCAATATCTGCACTAATAAATACACTTGGGCCTCAAGAAACCAAAACATCTGGAATCTTCTGCATTTCCAGTGGGACCTTATGATCACCTGAATTTTTCCCCGCTTCACTTTTTCCTCTACCTGAGCTCCAAACTCTAAGCATCAGCTTTCTTGTCAGGGCCTACATTTGTCTTACTCCACTTGAGCGTTTTCAATGCTCTTTATATCAGCTAGAGAAGAAGTTTCTAATGTAACACATCTAGGCAGGACAACCTCCCAACCTCTCTCTTTCTCATGGAGAAAGCAGATGCCGTATTTGGTGACAAATCTGGGTGGTCTATTAAATGAAAAAGCAAGTTACAAAGACTCCTGTAATTGGGCCACTAGACCAAAATGGCACCTTTCTTCACCTGCACAAACTTCCTCAGGCTCCAGTGAGACCACTTAACACGGATGGTAAGCCAAAGCTCTGAGGTACCCACATGCTGCTTCTCCCTTCTGACACAACAAATAAGCACCTCAGTTAATTGTTTCGGATCCTCTCTAAAACGCTTCCCAGATGCATATTTACCATAATAAGACCACCTACCTCCAGAGCAAGCTTTTTTTTTTTTGGCTAAAAGAAGCAATCCTGCTCACTCCCCGTAGTCTAGCTGCGTTGCTCCAGAGGGATATCCGTATCCCCCGTCCTCTCCCAGCCAAGTTGCCGGCAAATTTATACACGTTTTGTCGCTCTAAGCCAACACTCATTTTCTTTTTGCCAAGTTTTTAGGGTTTCAGTCTGTATTTGTTTTGAATGCATTTTAAAAATAAGTTGGAGAGGCGTCTAAGTTGGAGATGCACTGAAAATTACGTTAGCAGCAGATACTATTGACATAGCATCTTTGTAGTTCTGCAGATCTCCTAGCAAATGTTAGGAGAAGAACTTACTGTGTTACACCAAATGGAGGAAATAAGCAGTCAAGGATGGCAAAAACTCAGTCGCCAAGTTCTTGGGCTAAAACATCCTGAATGAACTTCAATGTACGTTGGTACAGGAAAGCATCCTTCTTCTTTGGCTTACAAATATTTAGATGATTAACATCCACTGGAATAAGGTCTCCAATTCCTAACTCTGAGAAAGGGGGAAAAAAAGGAAGAAAGTTCATTACATCACCTAGACTGAAAAGCACATCTTGCATCAGCAATTTCTCTCTCAAAAGCAACTCCTCCTTGTCTTCAGCTTAACTGTTTTGTCTTCATTATGCTTTAATGTCCTAACAGCATCAATACACACTGTTGCAGTCAGAGCTAAACACTGCTACAAAACCCACACTGGTTAACCCTTAGGTCAGAGTTCTACTGCCCTTACTGGGAATACACAAAGGTACATTTCTCCACACAGACAACTCTGAAGAATCAAAACTTCATCTACCAACACCTGGCTGACAGCAAAGTCCTGACTGAAATTTAAGCCTTGACATGAACAGGGATAGGGGTTAATCCAAGGTATCCAGATTCTGATCACCTCTAATTGCCTGTATTCCTTATAAAAATACTTGGATGTAGAGATTAAAAATGGGACTACAATGAACCCGAAATACACGAAAAATCACTACACACATTTCTGGCAAAGTGAAAAGTTTACATTGCTTAACTGAAGAATACAAGTATTCCATTTTCAGCTACTGATTTTGGGGCCCACTACAGCATTTACTCCTTCCTGAGAGCTCTCACTACCAGTGAACATTCCAGTTGGGATGCTGTGCCTAACACACTCCAGTTTATTGTCTATTCATTCAACTCCCTGAGAAATCCTCCACTTCGCTTGGAACTCTGTATCTTTAACCATGTAAAATTACTGTACAGCAGGACCAAGGTTTGCTTTCACGTGCCCAGGCACGTACATAAGAAACAGCGAGCGTACTGCTTGTCAGCCTGGGCTTTGAGCAAAGTGAGTCGGGTGCCACTGAACCGTCATGTACCCTCTAAAGGCTTTTGAGCGAGCTCACATGCCGCGTCATCTCTAGAAGAGGAGAAGTATGCTACAAAATTGTAAGTGTACGAGGCCGTTATCGAGCCCGCGCTTTCATTTCGTTTTGTTAAATCAAAAAAAGTAAGTGCCCAGTTTTTCAGTCCCCGTCAATAAAACTGCATCAGCAACGTTTTCACAAACTACTGCTTCTTGAGAAGACATACTGAAAAAACACTGCTAAATATTGAGTTGGGAGAACAGGGGTGTATAGTCTGCCTTTTTCAGAGCAATTCACATCGCATGTAACCCCGTGGCTTTAGCTGGTGAAAAGCCTGATCTGAAACCCAACAAAGCGATGGTTTCTGTTCAAGGCCTGACAGGTACCTTGGGCAGTGCAGAAGAAGGTTTTGCTCAGGGAAAACCTGAAAATATCAGACTGAAACAATTCTCTATGGGTGTTTCTCTATTGGTGTTTAACACCCATAAATAAGGCAAGGGAAGGAACTGTCTGGTGTTCCCTTCCCCTACAAAAAGCAGAGAGATGGAGGGAATTCTTCAGAGGGCAAACTCTATTCCTAGAGTACCTGAGACATGCAAAATAAACGACTATTAACACTGAAAACCAGCTTTGTGACTTTTTCCTTCCATTAGCAGTTTGCTAATTTTCTTTCTTATTTTTAAAAGGAAGAAATAGCTGGAATTTGCGGGAGCTTCTGAAACACTATACAGCTTACCTATACAAGGATAAGAGGATAAGCAACAGTTACTCATAATTACAAAGGAACAGACTACATCAACGTCAGACCAAGGTCTACCTTGCTTTTTCAAGAAGCAAGTGTTACCCGCGCTTAGAAAAGTCAAAACAAACAATTGCTATTTTAAGATATAAATGTAGTTGTCTCTGATCTCAGCTAGTTTAAACTCAGCCAAAAGTTTAAACAAAAACTCTCACTACAGATGCATTTTTTTCTAGGTCTTTCCACTGTAGCATTTATAATCCTTCCTCGGTATTGATGCTTACATAAACATATACAAAATTAAATAAATGGCTAATTTGACTTACTTGCTGATTCCAGCGGTACGACATGCAGTTTTATCATGCTGCCTATGTGTGTTGGTAAGGTTTCTGCAAAACTCAGCACTGAAAATTTCTTGTCTTTGGCAAAAGACAGGAAGTCATCATTCAGCTCTTTGAGGGCAGGAGAATCTGAGAAAGAGCAACACAATTTTTTGCGGTGTTTTCTTGAACATAAGATTATAGCATTTGTCTGGCAAGACTGCATTCCTAAAGAGATGTTTTGGAAAAATTAATACTCCAGTAAAAGGAGTAGCATTTTGTTTGTAATCCTTTTTTCCAGATATCGCATGCAATATTTCCCCATAGCATGGATTTTGCTTAGAGACAAGAGTCTGAAAGTCCATCACATGTTGAGTTACTAGATTCCTTAATTGCCCAAACTACTCTTGTAGGAACTTGTTTTGACTCCCATTTTTCCCCCCTCACCTCTGCAACCAAATGAAACAGTTACTCAGAATTAGTTACAGTAATTCAATACACAACCCAAAACAAAAATGGAGTTTGTTGTTTTTATCCAGCTTTTTTTCTGACAGCACAATTAAAAAAAAGCATCATGAACAGATTAGCATAGATCCCCGCTGTTCAATGGTAGCAAAGTGAGCATACCCTTGCTGAGTTCTTTAACCTCCACAGATGGAAAGAGAAGATATCTGGCATTTATAGAATATTCAGCCAGCTGGGAACCATGGTGAGGTACACTATAAAATATGATTCCTCTGGTGTTGTTTACAATTTTATCCATTTCTGGATTCTTGGAAGCATCCACCAGCATCTTTTTAACTAGAAGACCTGGCAATGGAAACTGAATTAATGCAGGAATTTAAACCACTGTGAAAATAATGATCATGCTATATTACCCATGAAACAACTAACCATATTCTTGCTTCAGTTGATTAGTGCTTAGTTTGTCAAATATGTAAGATTAAGCTGAAAAAAACCCCAAACCAAATCTGAGAAGGCATTAAAATAAAATGTCAATGAATTACGCAAATCCAATTCTGGTTTGCTTTAAGTGTGGCTAATGACATTGACTGTATGCCTGATCATGGAGAAAATTTTGCCTCTGGATTCCCATTTATGTGAATTTCAACTCATTGATTTTGTTGTTTTAAATCAACACAGTAAAAAAACCAAACCAAAACAATAATAATCCTTTCAAAACATACGTGCTACTGAGTATAATGCATTAAGAAAGTACAAATCTATTTTGCATTTTTTGGTCTTTGCAAGTTTTTTAGACAAACTGTTCTGATTAATTGCGTTTCAGGCTGACTGTGGTTAGCAGCTTCTTCTGAACTATAATGGCAGATAAATGCTTTGTATCAAACAGGCAACGTGCTTACCACCCATGCTATGGGATACCCACACCAGAGGTCTGTCTCCAATCCCAGCAGCCCTGAGCTTGTCGAGCAGCTCATTGCTCCTGTATGCAATAGACTTCCTGCAGAGAAAAAACAAAGCACAAGCATGATAGCTTAAAAGGCCATGTTAAAATAGAAGGGATTTTCAGTGCTGCACATTTATGAAGGTGAATTAGATATATAAAACATTAATTGCTTAATTATTGTTGATACATTGAGAAATGCAAAAAAAATTTTTTTAAGCTTGGCTTTGCAAGGACAACAGGAATTGAGCTAAATTCAGTTTCTTGATCTTGCTAGAAAATTTTTTCATTTAACTCACCTTTCATTTCCTTTAGCTTTAGTTCCACAAATCTCTCTATAGGTTTTTACAAACCGATCGTAACAAAACAATGTTTTCATTTTATGAAAGCACCATCAATGCATAATGAACTTTATCCCCTGAAACAAGAATATACCTGATGTCTGACAAAAAAGTACTTTGCTAAACAATGCTCAAAATGTGGAGCAACGTACAGGAAATTAGTAATTAAATGCATGATCAACCAATACGTTAAAATATCACAGATAATGCCTGTTATACTTTCCAAACAATAATCTCCAAATGCTTTGTACTGGAATAGTAAAAAAGCACAATGATTTGCAATTTATAAATGAAGAGACTGAACCCTGGAAAGGATAAGCTACACGTTAAAGGTTGAAAATGACTCTGTGGCACAACAAAACCAAAAGCAATGCCAATTTCCAATTTCAGCTTTAAAGTGCAACATTGTTACTCCTTGCAGCAGAACAAGGACCAAACACAGAAGACCCTTGGATAATGCAAACATCAGGATATTGGGGCCACCGCTGTGCAGAGTCTAACTCACTTCATCTCTGTTGGTTCTCAGCACTCTCACTAGAAATTGCTTTTACAACACATGTGAAAAAGATACTCAAATGTGTCTTTTCAGCTGAACAATAGGCATTAGGATAGCTGAGGGACATGAAAATTCCCTTTTGAAACAGTGAATGAGCCTATACGCTTGGAGCAATGATAAGGTTGTGATACTACTCCTATGTCTTTGTTCCTGCTGGTTAAAAATGCCTTGCATATCTTTCAGTTTTTATTAACCACAGCAAATTATAAAATAATCAAGCATTATGCCTGAGTGACCATAAATAGTAGGTAATGTAATTTTTCATTTTGTACTGAAAAAGACATTATCTTAAAATAAATGAATATAAGTTTATTTCTTTTTCAAATTTTCTTTCATTATACTTACTCCAAGCGGACATGAAGTTCTCTTGTAGAGGTAACCACCTACATGTTTTTTACTGTCACTATTCTGCCTAATTTCCAAGAGGCCTACTGACAGCCATGCCTTCCTTATTTTTTCCCTGTTTACATGCCAGAACAGATTGCAAGAATTTAGGAAGTTGCCACAAGTACTTATCCATAAGGCTAAAAAGCACAGGTATACCATGACTGTACCTAACATGTTTTTCCAAATTTGATTTTCAAATGCGACAGGGAAAGTTAAATTCACTGCTTCACACCAGGTCATCCCAAGGATCAGCTTTACAGGTCTCTCTCCTGCCCCCTCTCCAAACTGCAGACACTTCATTTGTTACCTGTGAGCCTCAACAGGACATTTTGCTTTCCAGTCACTCAAATGGGTGTCATATTCCACAGATATGATTCTAAGGGCAGGACAGTCTGAAGCCAGCCATGTCTAAATTAAAGAGAAATGAAACCAAAAGGAGCTTATAATTGCATTACTTAACAAACTCTTGCAAGCAATTTATCAGCAATGGAGCAAAGGCGTTACTGTGGGGACAATATCACACAAGATTTCTGCTCTTCAGTTAATCCCCAAATACATCTTACACCCAGACTATTTTTCTTTTATTACATGCTGGTGAACTCTAGCCTGTTCCCCAGCCACAAAGTAGGCAACGGATGGAGATGGATTACTAACTCATGCATTCCTGGCTCCCTCTCCTGGGTGAAACAAGAATTACTAAGATAACCAACAGGACTGATTGGTCTTAAGTTTTACAGAGATACTTCGGTGGTTACAGCAATGTGCATTGTTTGAAGCAGTAATTACTTATTTACCAATAATATCTAGTAGCAATTTGCAAAAATTGAGGTACTTGGACACCCATGTAAGAAAGCACACATATAAAATGCAATTGTATCTGTCTTTTTCTCAGCAATAACATTCCATTTAAAAAAATAATAATAATAAAAAAGAGCATGAAGAAAGCAGCCATTGCCTCATCTTTCACTAGCAGAAGAATGATTGTGTGGACATTAAATTTAGCAGGGATTTTCCTTTGCAAGAACCACCTGTTCAAAATTTCAGTTCGCTAATGAAAAGGTAGGAACTTGGGAAGTGCTACTTGTATAACAGATTAAAAGTCATTTGATTCAAAATAGACAACTGCCAGACTGTAATTCGAGATCATCTGGACAGCTCTCATTAATGAAAAAACAGCAGCCACATGTGAAAACATTACTGTTTTTTTACCTTTGGCCAGCACTGGCTATAGTCCTCTTCCCCTTCTGAAGCCTTTTTATCCAAATGCCGATCAATGTCTTGCTGTCGCCAGGTTTTAAATGCTGCTCCCAAAAGACCATGAACAAAAAGGATGTCTGCTCTGATCGGCTGACTGATAGAAAAAAAGGAATTTTTAAGAGATGCATGGTACATATTCTTTTAGCAAATTAAATTCACACAGAACTTTTAACCTAAGGGATGCCAAAATGCTATTTTTAACAGTATGTGATTTCCTAACTTACGGACAACAATTGATGATATTTCAAAGAGGATACTCAGATCAAGACAAAAAACAAGGATCCAATCGTAAGGGACTGATATAAAAAGAAGTTTGGAAAGTACTCACATTACAAGCCATAATTTTCTATAATGAAAACCACCATTCTCTCCACCTAGTGTTAATGCAGCTCAGTAGTTCCAGCTTTATCATCAAATTAGATCTTCACTGTAACCTGACTAACACCAATGACCCAGGGAACAGTTGCTCCTAAGTGACATACCACGTTGGAGACTGCTTCAGTCCCAGATACACAGTTACAACTAAAAGAAGCTGAAGCTGTAAATTTCCTGCATCTTAGGCCAACATATGCTGTGGCCAGCAGAATAATTACAAGGCACTGTATCCCAAGACAACCAATGCAAAGGTTAAACAGTTGCAACACATGCAAAGCATGTAATTCATCTCATGGCCAAAGCCAGGACACTTGCATTTGGATTTTTTCATGCAACACAGTAATACTCATAGAATCATAGGATATCTCAAGTTGGAAGGGACCCATGAGGATCATCGAGTCCAACTCCTGGCTCCACACAGGACCAGCCCAATCAGAGCAGATGACCGAGAGCATTGTCCAGACCCTTCCTGAACTCAGCCAAGCTCGGTGCAGTGACCACTTCCCCGGGGAGCCTATTCCAGTGTCCGACCACCCTCTCGGTGAAGGGCCTTTACTTGACCTCCAACCTAAACCTCCCCTGTTGCAGCTTCATGCCCTTCCTTCAGGTTCTATCGCTGGTCACCAGAGTGAAGAGATCAGCGCCTCCCCCTTCGCTCCCCATGAGGAAGCTGTAGGACACGATGAGGTCCTCCTTTCATGGCTACGGACTGCTCTGAGCACTTCCACTGTTCTCCTACTTGAAATTGTAAATTCAGTCTTATCAATCCACCAAAGAATAGGAGTGGCAAGTGACATCAGTAAAGCAGAACTCTGATGTCAACTCTTCCAAAGTTTTGTACTTGAACAGCGTAACAAGCAACTCAAAAGTACAGCACATACAGGATCTTCTGCTTTACCTGCTTCGATATTGTGGATGTAAGACATAAACACCATCTGGATACTTTTCTTGCACTGTGTCCCTGTCTAGATTAGCCAAAGCTCTGGATGCATGAGAAGACTGAATGACATGTGGGGATTTCATTACTTCAGCAAGTACAGAAACCCAACCTACATTGAAAAAAACCAAGTGGCAGGTTAGCTAATTAGAAATATCATCCAAACAAAAGAATTCAGAAACATCATCCTTCAAAATATACTTGTGAAAACAAATGTTAAAACTTAAGAATGGTAACATCAAAGCAAGTTGTTTCAATCCACTCTCTTTAGTGCAGAAAAGGCAATGCTAAATAAGTGGAACCTCCAAAATTCAAAAATCCAGACTGATAAGGAGGTAGGTAGTTATGATCTGAGGGAGAGGAAAAAGAAAAGCTTATCAGTAAGTCAGGGCAGTTGTCAGAGAACAGATCTTGAGTCTCCTTTTGCAGGTAAGATGCAAGAAAGAAAAGAAATATCCAAGAAAGAAAATGAAGCTTAAAGCATATGAAAGACACAGAAAACAACCCAGAGGGGTAATGGTAGGTGAAAAAAATTGATGCTTGCTTCTAATTTCAAAATCTAGTGTGTGAAAATCTGTTTAGGGAATTAATATATCCCCACTGTTCTAAAAATAGTATACTATTTATAGCTAAGAAACAGAAGAGAATTAAGGAAGGAAACCTTCGAACACTATCTTCAATAAAACTTTAAGTCATAGCTACCTTTAAGAAAAAACAGACACTTTATAATATCTTACCTAAGGTGTAAAATATAGTTTTTTTAGACATGGATGGGGATGTTCATAAACTACTGACAAATGCAAAGGAATATCTCCTATATACACAGACATACATACACATTTCTTTAAAATCCTGATAAACCTTGTTGCTGCTTAGTAAGAGTGGTCCGGAAATCACAATTATATTAAATCTGAGTTCATAAATAAAACCTGGGAAGACTGTGAAGAGAGATTTTCAGATGGAGGCTCATTTGAAAAAGGAAAAACAATTTACTTCAAGAGCACTGTTTCAAAATCATACACAATACATTACTAGTAGTACAGCCAGAAAGTTGCTAACTCAAGATAGTTTGTTCACTGTGGAATTAGGAAAATAATTGACATGTGACTTTTGTTTAAATGCAAGTACCTTTGAGAACTGCCAGTTATTGTAAGAATTACGTATTGAAATGACATTTCTAAGCAGAATAGATGTTGAACACTGTACAAGTTCTCCTTAAGAAGAATACTACCTAAAACCTTTTTTCAGTTCCCCAAATAAAATGAAAGACTGCCAAGCTAGTCTGATTAAAACTAGGAAGGTCTCTGGTTCTGTATTTCTCTTAAAAGAGCCAAGATAATGGTCAAAATTAGCATTCAGAATCCTTCTGCCCCAGACATCACATCACAGCTACTACACAGTGCATCATTGCTTTTCTTCCTCTTCCTATGCTGGCAGTTTTTGCAAAGAAAGAGCCTTAGAGGTTCTTTCTTCTTATGCATCACCCAGTAACATAAGGGAAGTGTTATCAGCTCGTGACCAGCAGCATTCAACTGCTCCGCTCTGGAGTCTGGTTTACTGCCTAGAATTGCATTTGTACTGAGCTCAGCCCCATGGAGCTGCCGACTCTTCTGTTATGATCTCTTCCTTTACATGTATGGTTTTAGCAGTCATCATAAGAATGTAAGAATGGTGCCAGAGCTCAGACCAAAGGCCTTTGTAGTCTGCCGTCCTTCTCAAAAAGTGAGCGGTAATGGAAGTTGTGGAACAATACAAGAATAGAACAATAAAAGGGTGTATAGTGCTGATTTGCCACTATGACCTCGCAACTTTCTACAATCAACTTGGCTTCTGTGCATTCAGATTTATAGATTTTTCCTTCCATTCATGTGTCTAATCATTTTTTGAAGCTTTGTAAGTCGTCAGCAACCACAATGTTTTGTGGCAAGTTTTACTTTGGCCATGCACTGTATGGAAAAAATATACATTTATTTGTTCTGCCTCTTGATAATTTAATGTACAAGACCCTTTGGTCTTGCATTATAAGAAACAGCGGGTGACCATTCCCTCTTTGCCTTCTCTATGCCAGTGAGGATTTTATAAATCTTCATCATATTCTCCTTCAGCTGCTTTTTCCAAATTAAGTGTCTTAGTCTAGTTATTTGCTCTTTCTACCACAGCCATTTCAAATTTTTAACCACCCTCACAATCCTTCCCCGTGCCTTTGCTATTTCTCCTTTTTGCAACAGGGAGATTAAAAATGAGGCAGAGACTACCTCGCATGTATACAACAGCATATTAATGTTTTCTAGTATTCTTTTTATTTTTTTCCTAGTAAAACATTCAGAATTATTTATTTGGTACAGGACTAGAAGGAATAACTTAATTCTGATACTTAGGATGCACTAAAACAGGGGCATCAGAGCAAGGCTCAGCAGAAGTTACTAGCCTAACATGAAACTGGGGAGGACAGGAAGACATGTTTCACTTTATTCCAGAAGCTAAGGACTGCAGGCTGGTCTGTTCCTTTATGAGACTAAACCACAGTCAATAATAATAATAAATTAATCTACAAGGTACATGATCTGTAAGATAAGGAAATTCAGAAGATTTTTGCCAGTGATGTGAACCAAACATCAACCAAGTCCAAATTTTCACCATCCATCAGAAAACATCTGTAGCACTGACACATATTGGCTAGCCGGCATACAGGAGTTCTTCAACACTGTCTAAATTATCTGTACTTTTTATATTAAAAAAACCCAACAATACCACCTCCCCACTGGCCCAAATACAAAACCCACACCACTGCTGTGGTCCATTGCATTTTACACAAGAGCACTGAATCCACTGAACATTTTAGCACAGAGATCTGACGCTCAGCCTGCTTGCATTTGCTTTCCTTTTACCTGCACGTACTATGGATGAATGAAGACGTTCATCCAAAGCCATATTTCCAATAATACGAATGATGTTCCTTTGTATTTTTGCTGAATCTTTACGTAGCTGGTATATCCTCTGTAGTAGCTGAAGGCCTCCTTTAGCTTCAATTTTGTGACAGTGAGAAGAAACCTAGAATTATACAGTAAATACAATGACAATAAGTAGATGTTCTGTAAAAGATTCTTTAAGATGCTGTTAGTTCACAAATTTGGGGAATTTTAAAGAGCCAGTATGATGCAGCGCCCATAGTACATAGAAATTCTTATTAATCTAGAATTCTTTATGCTGTAGTTGAAGAGGAAGTGAATATTTTAACATGCTAAATGCATGATTTCTATGGATTTATAACCTGAAAGATACTGAGTACTATCACTCCACGTCTGAGGGAGATGTGATTGCTCTCCACTGGGCATGACTGAATTTCAGCTAAAGTTTCAGAGTCTGAACAAGACAATTGTCTGCATTTATTAAAGCACTATCTCAACCAGAGCTACTTGTTTTCCTGCTCAACACCTAAAATGCAATCATTATAATACCTTCTCTTTGAAATACAAGGTATTTCTACTTTCCAAATAGTACTGCTATCATTACTGATCTTAAGGGCAACAACAGACCCTAGTCCAAACAGATGAATATGCACTAATTAGTTGCAGCATCAACTACTGATATTGGCCAAAAGCTTGTAACTTGAACATGTTGTGTACAGTGCTTAAAAATGCATGGTAGTCATGGAACTGCTGATGTCCTCGAGCCTGAGGCTTTCAACAAAGTCAGACACACATTCAGAATGAGTAGTCACAACTTGTTTAAACTGAAAGTCTGGAATATAACAAATTCTAAACTAAGTCAGAATTTCTATGCATATGGAAGACGGGAAAGGAATACTGGCAAACTGAACTCTATCCATCCCCACTACCAATAACAATTCGGTATTTGCAATGCTATTTCTCAGTGTTCTAGGTTTCTGAGCAATTAAGTCCACGCTGAAGAGTGCAGCAATAGGAATCAAGAAGAATCATTGTTACACAAAATCTTCAACCATGTCTGCAAAGAACACACTGGGCCTGGCAAGATACACTGTATTAGCTGCGCGCTGTGCAACTTTCTGCCCAAAGACAGTGACCCTTGAAGGAGGGACCTTTGTGAACAGCCAGGATTTACATTTCATTCTGGCTTCTGATTAGAGTGAATTCATCAGGCTACTTTGCTTTCTGGAAACCTGACAGTGGAATTCAATTAAAAGCCATAAGAAGAGACTGCTTGTAAGCTTTCTCACTTGATGTGCGCCAACTCACAGATGTACACCAACACGCACTTTGCACTGAGAATTGCACATCATCGGTATCTTGCTTACTGAGAAGCTGCAAAGTGGACACACTGTTTCCCCCCATTACTTTGAGTGCTAGTGGGAGGGAGCCCTACACAGAAAAGCCTTGTTAAAGCCATCGGGACTTCAGGCATTCTCTCCCGCTTTTCTGTGTCAGAGCTGCCCCTTTCACTTCTTGAAAGACGTGTACAGGTATAGTACAGGGGAACGTACATGGGCTAACTGGAAACAGTAACAGGAGTTAGATGCCTTCCAATTCACACCAGTCTCAGCTGTCTGAACATCCTTACAGAGGAGTGAGGAATAGGAGACAAGGAAACAGCAACTCCTTCTCAACATATGAAAAAGCATTAGAAAGGAATGTTTATAAATGTGGCTTTTCAGTTACAGTTTAACAGACAAACTACCTTAGAATGCTGCACTAAAGCTTGCAAGCAGAAGAGTTCCACTGTCTCTGAAGGGATTTTACTCAAAGTTTCACAATACGGAAGTCCATTTCCTCCAAAACACCATAAGCCTCCCTGAAATGAGAATCAGTAAAAATTATACCACGTTCCAAATGGCTACATAAAATAAGCATTTCTAAACTAAAACGTTAAGTGTGTAATGATCTATAGAAATTGCTATAAAGAGTGCACAGCATGCATGCTTTTTTCAAAATCTACAAATTATACAACAGTACATCATAAAAATATCTATTTTTAACTAGAAATATTAAACACACAGTAAAGAGGGAAAACGTAGGATTTTCATTTTGTTAATGAATGTCTCCTTTTAAGATCATTTATTTAAGCAAAAAAAGCAAGAATCAGACTGCATCTAGACTTCCGTAGTTGCAAAAATGAGAACAGGAGGAAATAAGCACCTAGCATAGTCTTAAAAGACCAGTCTGTCTCAATCATGCAGTAGGAAAACTAGCAAAACCTCAACAAAGAGCCTTTTTGTAGGAGAGTATAATTATCAAAATGCCTCCAAGTGTGGTGTCTTACCAAAGCTCCTTTTCTATAGCAAGAGCTCTGGCTGTGAAAACAATGAAGGAGTCATAATGTAAAAATATTACACATAATTGTGTCATGGGAAATAAAGATTTCATATTGAAATCCCTAAATAAACCTTGTCAGCATAATTATTAAAATATGACAGTAATTTTTATTATTGCATCTTCCCAAAAATAATAATCATCAATTTTAAAAAAAAATCAGCTTTTTAATAAATAAAAAAAAATGCACAAGAGAAAGTGGGTGACACTGGCACTACAGTTACTATTTTTAAGCAATATCGGCACTTTAAATGACATTCCTAAAGCCACTTAGGAAGCTGCTGGATAAATAGAGATGAAGAATTCTTAAGTCCAAACAGACCACCACACTATTCCAATTCTGGTTTTGGCAACATTGATTTGTTACAGGGAGGCATTTTCACGTGATATATCAGAGTTTAAGGTGTACTAACAACTTATCAGTTTGCTAGGAAGGCTTAACAGAGGTTTAATCGTCTCAGCAGTAAAAGAACACTCAAACAATGGTAAGACAAAATGTGAAAAACACTTCTATGAGCCCTGCAAGAGGAAAGAAATGTTCTGGACAAAAATGTTGAAATATCCACTTTATGGGAAGGCTTGTAAGTAAAGGTAAACAAGGTTTCAAGCACACAGACTGTATCATACAATCATGGAATAATTTACGTTGGAAAAGACCACTAAGATCATCAAGTCCAACCGTTAACCCAGCACTGCCAAGTCCACCACTAAACCATGTTCCTAAGTACCACATCTATGTAGCTTTTAAACATCTCCAGGGATGGTGACTCAACCACTTCCCTGGGCAGCCTGTTCCAGTGCTTCACAACCCTTCCAGTGAAGAAATTTTCCCTAAAATCTAATCTAAGCCTCCCCTGGCGCAACCTGAGGCAATTTCCTCTTTTCCTATCACTTGTTACTTGGGGGAAGAGATTTTACTTATGTTGTATTTACGGTGACACAAGTGATTTTACGTATGTTGTATGCTCACAAAGTCTCAGTATTTCTCTTCCTCTTAAAATGATCAAAAATATGGAAATAGGTTTGTATCTGAGTTCTGCAGGAACAAAAAACCCAAACAGTTCTGCTCTGCAGGTGGGAACTCACCCTTTGTGCTGCGAGAGTCTGACTACTTTCACGTAAAGCAAGAGATGTGAAGTACTGGACACACGGATCAAGGCCAGTCTGAGGTAAAGATACTAATAACAAGCGAAGTTCATCTTCTATAGGATAATCCTGTGAGAAGCAAGCACAAATAGCTTTCAGTTCTGTTCAAAGCATGAAGCAAAAACACAGAGAAAAGTAAGATCTGCAATAACGGAGTCAGTCATATTAATAAGGCTATAAAATAGGAACCCTAGACTTGAGTGCTCTGCAACTTCCATTTAATAGTCACACCTGTAAAGACTTTGTAGACTGATCATTCTAAAGCCAAGAACTCACTGATGAAAAGTAAGCTTTAAACGTCATGCTTTGGTGACCTTACTCTAATAGCTCCAGAAGGGCAAAAGAAGAAACAGTTCCTCTTGGGACAGGAAGCTTGAAAGTTCACCCTTAATTGCACAGTAATTTTGGTGCTGCTCCATTAAAATGAAGGTACGAACTACCAGTAAAAAACACAGACAACACTTCTTTCAATCTTTAATCTTCAAAATGTTAATATAAATGTTCCTTTAATAATCCAGAGTAGTTGACAAGAAAATAGATTCAACAAAGTAATCTTACTTGCCCACAGTGATGGAACTTGCAGTTCCTACAATCAGAGATGTAGACATATGTGATGTGCGGAGGACAACCTGCTGCCACAATGATTTCCTTCAACTTTCTAAGCAGCAGACTGGGAAGCCTTAGCTTCAGACACCAAACAGTCATACTGCTGTAAATATAAAGTATATCCACAACCATATACTACTGTACTTTAGTCCTTCAGAACCGACAGGTACAGATCCACCATCATGTAATATTACAAAGATAAGAAATCAAAACGTGAGAATATCACTACCAATCGAAGTTGGTTTTCAGCATGTTATTGGTTAAGACAGAGGTATTTTCTGACAGGAACTTTTGCCAGCATTCACTCTATTAGCATTACAGAAGACCTCTTACATTACGCTTCATGCACCAATTCTATTTATTGAAGAAGCTGATATGATGACATGATTGCTCAAACCATCATACACACACACTCTTACTATTTAATTTAAAACCAAAACAAGGTCAAATCTATCCAATACGGATTTGTTGGTACCCAAAAGCTGGCAATAAAGAGGTGGGCCAACAACAGGCCTAGGTATAAAGAAAGCAAGGCTGGTAGATCTTACTGTAGGTACAGGGAAGAGCCAGATCTCCACCTCACAGTCTCTGGAGGCATTTGGGAATTTAAGACAGATTACTTAAAACTGTTCTAGCTATTACATATTTGCTTATCTGATTAATTCTCAGCTACTGTATCAAGGTGCAATGCATTTCAGCAGCTAAAAATCATACTTAATTTTCCACTGGAATACTATTCATTTAAATCTAACAAGTACTGTGATAACTGAAGTTAAATTAAACTTAGTCAATAATAACAACAGTAAAGCTCATCTCCAAATACCTTCTCTAACTTCTAAATTCACACATAAATAGATTAAGATGTCAAAAGGAGAAGACAGCCGTATTTTTGGTGAAAGACAGTGGGTATGTCTTCATTAGTGATTCAATATGTTGAAGGAACTTTTCCAGGCAGCAAACCTGCCTCGCATCTGCACCTAGGAGTCACACAGTGCGCTCAAAATGGTTTTCCCACTCACATAATTCAGGTTAAAGTTGTGTGCCACGGCACTGTCTAGAGCACCAAACTAGCACACTAGGCCTCCAAGAGAGCTCTTTATGCAAAGGGTTCTGTCAGTATCAATGGGGCAATCCAGGATGTCTTAATAGAAGACTGCTTCGCATTGCCTATTAGGTGCGGACAGGCAGTGCACGCATCAGGCTGGTAACTGGCTTGAACTTCACTGCTGGTAAATGTGTGATGTGGACATACAGTGCAAGAGCAATAATTGATCACACTCCCCCTCCCCATCCTTACTTATTTCCATCATGCAGATATACCCCAGGGGTGTATCACCACATTATAGCTTTGTATTTTGATCTTAATTTTACTACTGATTAATTACTTTAGAACTCCACTTTAGTATGGTTACCAACAACGACAGCACTAAAAACAAGCAAGCAAGCAAAAATCATCTAATACCTACTTATTCGTTTACTTACATTCTTTATTTTTGGCAATGGTGGGGGAGGCAGGAAAAAGCGAAGGTCGACATCTTTGGATCGAGCCAAACCTATAGCAGTCCTTTGATCACAGGTTTGGGCAACTGTACCATACTGATAATCTGTAGTACAAGAACTTCATTGTTAGGGTTAAAACTAACCTTAAATATTTCATTTGGTTTTAAATGTAGTTTCTGATCTACTTTGATAATGTACTTGAAAATAGAACCACCTCTTTACAATCTACTCAAATAAGCACTTATTTTGTTATTACAAATTCCAAAAGACAAATACTGCAGTTGCTAGACCAGCCTTATACTAAACTGCAATACATCTGGGCACCAACTGTCCGTTACAGACCAGTTTGATAAAGGTCCGCAGATGAAAGTTGAACACCAGCAAAAGCCAATGCTCAGTACTGCCACTGTGAAAGCAGTACAAGGACTATAAACCCTCGCTTAATCCCCTGGACTTGAGTTAAAATTTGAAAAGCATAGGCATATGCATTTTTTTTTTCTGCATACAGTATTAAAAAGCATAGCTTTAAATCCAAATGCTGCCAAGACACACGACACCTAATTTTACACGATATAAAAGCTATGTTTCAATAAAATTGTTAAAGTCACAAAAACAGGTGACCTCATAAAAGCCAGGGTAGCACCACAGTGCAGTTTTAAGTAGCCCTTCTTTACTGAAGATACAAGACAGACTTCCAGTTACCCTGCTGAAGGGAAACCAGATTTAAACAGTAACTACTGTTCCTTTCCAAAACCTACCTACTATACAGATGGAGAAATTGGAAATTCTATACTGAAATTAAGTGGCAAAATGAAGGAAAAGAAAATGTAATCTTAAAGTGCAATCTTTATCTTTTATATAAAAATCAGTTTCTGTTACTGTTATACAACTCTAGAAAAAAACTGACGAGCCATCTAAAATATACTTTTCACAAGTAGTCACAGATTGACCATCTTTTTTCTTTGCTGCAGATCACTTACAGCTGCAAACTGAAGTCACTGAAGCTGTGCTTTGGACAAGCAAACTACTGTATTTGAAATAGCAGGTATGCTGAACAATTTGGTCCAAGCTGTGAAAGGTTAGATCATATTTTCAGTCTTAATCCGTCTTGGACTTCGTTTTGGAATATCAGGTTAAAAAAAAAAAAGCCTGTTTCCCTCATGAATACTTACTGTTTGCAAAACATGCAAATATTACAGCAGTGAGCACTACAGAGAAAAGGAGATAACAAAAACCAACTAGCTTCCCCAAGTACTGGCTCTCTTGTGCACTGAGAGCACCTGCTAACTCTCCTACAAACACAAAACCGTTTTCCTAAATTAGTACACATAGCTTCAGTTTTGGTACGTCCTAGCTTTCAAATGTTTTCAAACACAGCTTTTTCATGTAAACTGCTTGGGATAATTTATTAGAATTTTATAGAGGCAATCTGAAACAAGATAAATCTCATGGTGTGGAATTCCACTGGAAGAGTGAAAGGTCCTCAACTAACTGGACTACCAGAATAAAAAGAGTCAAAATTGAAGTGTCACCTAGTTTACATGGACTGGTGATGGAGGGGGCAGAAGGACACACATATATACTCTCCTCCCCCTTTACTTGGGGTTTCAAGGATATTTGCTGCTAGAAGACAGGGAGGACTAATCACTACTAAATACTAATAACTAGAATGGAAAATGGCTTACAAATAATGCTTGCATGTACGAGTCCTCTACTTCTAGTTTGTCATTACTACCTATTAGCTCCTAACCAATTTTTATTAACTGAACCATGGCCTTCAACTCACTCCCCTAGAGAGCCTTATAAAAGTCACTGCCAGAACTAGTGAACTTATTAGCAGTCCCAACAGAAAAGCTAAGGAACTAAGGAACATGAACTGCTCTCCCACACCATGATAGTGGCTGTGATTCGCTGGTGGGGAAACAGAGACTGGCACTGCAGAGACACACTCTGTATCAGGGTACTGGGAAAGAAAAATTCCTTGAAATGTAAATAAAATCCTCCATGTTTCAGACCAAATTTCAGAGCTGGGCTACTTGCAGCTACTAACTTTTTTTCACCTTGGTAGCAGACTTGCAACAGCTAACTGAGACTTTGTTGTGTTTCTGGGATGAATTAGTCAACATGAGCTTATGTTACCATGCCAGTGACTGTTGTTTGCCAGGTCTTGTACAGCCTGCAGTCGAACTTCTTTGTCTTCTGACTGACTTCTCTTTAAGAGAAGCCATAAGGCACATTCATGATCTTCTCCATCAAACGTACTGAATTGTTCTTTTACTAGAAAACAAACAGAACCCAAGTTATTATTAATGAGCATTTTAACAATCACATTTCTGTTTGTCGAGTAAAAAAAAAAATCTGTTTCTTTTAATATTTGACTACTAGTTGTCAACAGTAGAGTGCAATGTTTTAATATTAAATTAGTACAATAAACAATGACAGAATGGCATTAGTAAAATGCTGATCCTCAAATTAATAGGATAGTTTTGAGTCATTTTAGTGGCACCAAGTTGTTCCTTCGTACGTACGTTACACATATACGCCCTGGCTGGCACGCACCAACCAGAATTGCCAGCTTCCAGTAGGAGCTGGAAATGATTAGCACCTCCTGAGGCTCTGACCTTGAACAATTAATTTCATAGCACCACAGTGGAGGTACACATTGTTATAACATTTTAACAGGCAGCTAAATGAGAACAGATTGTATGCCTTGGGAGCACAGCTTCTTACATGAATTGAAATTCTTATTTTTAAATTATTCTAAAAGGCAGTGACACACTGTTACGAAAAGACCATGCTGCTTTCAGTTCATCAGAATTGCCAATATTAAAGCATAACATACTTTTCTAAAATTAAATTTTGAGAGTAGTTCATCCCCCAAACACCTTTTCTACACAAAACTGGCATCAAATATCAAGCTTGTTTCTTAAGCTTCAAATCTCTTCCAAAACAGGAAAAAAAAAAATCTCATCTTACCCACCACATTCATTTACTTTAAGAAAACGAACGGCTTTAACATGTAGAAAAAGTATATTAATACAGGGAATTATAGTAATATTACCACCGTTTCAAACACAAAAGAACATGTTAAGCTTTTAGAAAGTAAAATAACTTTTCTTACAAGGCTTACATTTTATTATTCAAAAAATAATACTCATAAAGCCATGTCTTCAACACCTACCATTAAAAGGTCTCCGGAAGATTTTAGCTTCTGTTTCTAGAATTTTCCTCACTGCTCTATGGATTTCTTTTCTGGCTTGGTATGTGATCCCTACGAGAGTATTTTTAGATTACTAGAAGTCTGAAAGACAGTTCTATTACATTATTTTTCATATATATGTGAAATACATATACACATATATCTACATATGGACATATACCTAGAGAATTGTCTCATATAGAAAGAACTGTATGTCAAATCCAAACAATTATGGATCTTACCTTGATATTCACTTGGATTTAGTGAACTTGTACGTACGTATACATAGGATTTAAGTTTCTCTTGATGTATAGCTTGAGTATCGATTTGCAGTAACTTCTTTAAGGACAGGACTTCATATGTAATGAATACAAAACCTCTTTAAATAAAAGAAAACTGCATATGAATATTAATTTTAAAAACTATGATGGCAAAACTTTGGTATAAATTCTCCAGATTTTTACCAAATACATACTAGTCTGCAGATTATTTTAATTTAGCAAAGTACAGAAAAGAGTTTAAAGTACTTAAAGTAAGTCACAACTATCAGAAAATATGCTTCAAAACTATATTCTACCATGACTAAAGGTCCCCTAATATTGTCACATTTTTTGAAAGATACATGAATTAAAGTTTTAACTGTATACACAGGTTATATATACGCTTGTCAGTTACAACTTACCCTACTATAAGGGATCCAGTTATCTTTGCAATTTTTCCTTGAAGAAAATAAAAAACTCATGTCAAAGTTGTGTGCATCACCTCAATATAAACATAACTGATTACCAGAGAGCAAGAATTTCAGCCATTAAGAGTAAGCTTTTTTAAATTTTTCTATTACGCTCTGGATTTCAGGAAATTATTACCTAGATTTACAGAGAGAACATCACATGACTGGAATCTCTTGCTCTCTTACACAAGATGATAAAACATGTATCAGTGCTATTTACTTTGAGTATTGCCACCTATCAATTACATTCATTGCTCAGCTGTGGGAATCAACAGTAAATTTTCTCTGCCTGCATCACTGGCATTCATTTGGAACTCAAGATTATTTTAAGGAGTTAACTTTTTCTTACATGGCATGGATATTTCTTCAATATATATGAATACCTACAGGAGTATGTATGTTCTTTGAAAAGTCCTGAAAAACTCTCTAAGAAACAATATTTTAATATAATTCTACTGAATCTAATTTATAAAGCAAATAGCTGAACAAACATGTCCCACTTGCAACAATCTCCTTTTTGAGCCTAAGGACTCCTGTCAGATTTTAACTATTTTATCTGGATAAAATTGAGCTGATTATCTGGATGTAAGGATCTCAATATAGAGAAACTTTTACTATTACCAGTAGCAGCAAACCCCATGAAACACATCTCACCTATCATGAATAATTTCTTTTCCTCAGCATTTGGGAGATTTGCCCCAAAACCACCACCACCAGGTTCTGTCTTTGCGAGATCGTAAGAATTTTGGCATGCAGACAAGAGGCAGCTACATGTTGAAGAAGTAACTGGCAAAGAAGGTTGAAAAGGCAAAAAAAATGCAATGCTTCCTTTAGAGCAGAAATGGAAATATCCTATCTTTCAATGCTCAAAAACAAATTTTAGACATCATAAGAACTGTCATTCTATACAAAAGACACCAAAGAAAGCAGAGAGTAAGCAGGGAAGACTGCAGAACTAATATCAGTAAATAAGAAGGAAGAAACAATAGAAACAAACTTCATTCAAACTTTATGGATGTAATTGTTTCATGGTTTTAGAAGTTTTAAAAAAAAAATCATATACAGAAGAGAGTTTAAGATAGTTTAATGAGATTGCCTCTGGGGGGACCCTTCATCTCATGTTCTAATCCCAAATAATCTGCTGGTGTCATTTTACAGATCTCTATGCAAAGCAAGGTCAGAAGCTTTACTTTAGGCAAATAAAACCTTTTGATCAGAAAACATATAGGGATTTAGATCTTTTGTATGATTTAATTACGCATGGTTTCATACTAACACAGAGTTTTCATTTTTATTAACACTGCAGATCAATCCATATAGAACTGTACTTACTGATATCATTCCATGGTAAGTGTGCTTTCGTGGCTGGACCAGAAGTTCCTATCTGTCTATAGCAAAATATACAGTAAGAGGCCACTGACATTCTGTATATTAAAACAAAACAAAAGAAAAACTGTAATGATTGATTTGAGAATTACAGCAGAAAAGTTATAGCAGACTTTTTCCTGTCTTTTTACAGCAAAGATCATGATAGCAAAGGTCATGCTTTACAACAAAGGTCACAATAAACCATATTCATATCATTTCACTTCATATAAAAGGCTCTAATTAAAGAAGCGTATAAACTCTTCAATTTAATAGGCTGCATTTCAATTACAAGAAAAATTGAAATTAGTTTTTCAAAGTTATGGTTTACTGTTGATTTTAATGAGTATGTATCTCCAATTAACTTCTCTGCTTCTAAGTGTCCTTTCCTACTTCTTAGTAGCTCTGTTAAATACCAGATACGATCCTATCTCCATCAAGACATTACTCAATATGACATGAGCTTTAATACAACTCGGTAACCAACTACTTTAAAGTTCATAAGTGATTGTGTTAGCAAGTAAGTCTTTTATTTTGACCTACAAGACTCCAAGAACTACTATGTATTTTTACCTTTAAAGGGCAAATCAGACTAATACTTCAAGAATGTAAAAGCTCTGCAGTTAATAAAAATAAGTATTGATTCTAAAATGCTCTGACTCCATGGGCTTGTGAAACTCATAAGGCATGCTTACAGGTAAAACAGAGAGGACGCATCTCACAGATGTGTAGAAAAATTCTTATGCGTGCAAAAGAATGAAAATCTAGCTGTAGCCATGAAGAGGAGGAGGATCTTTTCTAAAATTAAGCAATTTAATGCTAAGAAGACACAGAATACTCACAGACTAATTGCACTGCATTCACTGAATGCTGAAATCAAACAAAGCAATATAGAATTTTTTTTCCAAACAGTTACAAACAAATGCATGTAACGTATTTTAGAACTACCAAAGTTCTAAATGTAGAAGCAACCCAATGCAAGCATGGATCTTCTTGACACTAGTATGGTCCCATGAAGGCAGCATCCAACTGCTTCAGAAATGTGAAAGGATTCCTTCTTCCGATCTATTTATGATATTTACAGTAGCAAAATGAGTTAAGACAAGCACACTGCAACTTCCTTACACATTCTAGACATTACCTTGCCTCTTTGAGCAAGCAGGACTATTTGGGGGGGACTGTAAAGGGGCCATGCTCTTTAGCCCACTGATCAAGGCTGTGTCTTAACCACTGCACAATGAAGCTCAAAGAAAGCATAGTTACACATAGGAATTGGTGCTTTTGCCAGGCCTAAATATAACTAATATAACTCTTTCTACTACTCACATATATTTACCATTTTATGTACTAGCAAATGTTACTGCCTTTACATTTGATTTATCTAAGAAAAAGTTACCTAAAGTTAGGAAAATACACAAATTGGATTTGGCAACCCACAACAATCGAATTCTGTACATTGCTTTTGCTGAAGACTTAATATATAGAACATGTAGTATTTTTAGTGCAAGAATTATGCCAAAATCCACAAAAAATATTAAACTTCTATAACAATCACAAAATACACAAAAATCTGTTGCTGCACGCACTGCAGAAGTAACATGAAATTCGTATTTTATGACAGGTGAAATTTTAGCATCTGCATTGATACACTTATGCAGACTGAAATACTGAATTAAGTTAATGTTTAAACAGATTTAAAGCCACACCACGATCTATCATATATTTAACAAAGTATTATGTTGGAAACACAGGCGTCCTTATTAAATGTCAAATTAAGTCTGTAACACCACAATGACAATTAGCTCAAACTGATAAAATGTCATGTGTGTAAATCTCCATCGGCAAGTATCATCTTGAAATATGGGAGCCCCTGATATTCTCCTTGATTTTAAGGTAAACTCTACAGACCAAAAAAAGGGCTTATACAGCTTTTAGTGTCAGTGGCCAATTTCTCTAAACAAGGGGACTTTTTAATTTCCTTCCATTAATATGCCTTTCATCTTTTCCTTCTTCCCCAAAAGTTTTACATTTTCCCTGTTCTCTTGCTTGTGCTTGGCAGATTTTGGAAAAAATGTCAGCATCGCTCCAGCACCGCTGTAATCACAACAACTTCTTGGCTTCTGTCAGCTCAGCGCCGTGTTCTTCCACTCACTTCAAAGGGGACACAACGCTACGGAACACTTCTAGGACATGAATAATGAGTCCCCTGGAGACACCTCCTCTGCCTCCAAACTCTCTGTCTAACCCATGGCAGTTCCTTCACTATATTTATTCTTCTACCTAGCCACATTTATTCAGGTTTATTCTTCTACCTAGCCACAGCCTGCAGCAGCCATGAACCCCTAGCTCGGTGACGGCAGGCGCCACACGCACCTGCAAACACAAGAGGCCAAAGCGAGTACCGTTTCTCTGTCGCCAGGAACCTCCGTTCAGGTCTGAGAGCAAACACGCTTAGGTATATACAAATGTAATGCCACAGGACCCATCCTGCACAGGTTCACAGCTGGCTGAGGAAGCTCTGCAGCTCCCGCCCCGGCCCGTGCTGCCGAGGCTGCCTGGTGCCCTACCGCTGCCTGGGGCAGGCTACACCGGAATTACACAAAATACCGCTTTAGGCAGCGTGACGCCTAAACGGCCAAGGAGCAAAGCGGGGATACTCTGTGCCTCTTTCCAATGGGACAAAACCCGAGATATCCGCCGCCTTCAGGGGCTCGCAGGGAGGAAGTGCCGCCTGAGGCGCCGCCGCCGTTTCCGCAGGTGTTTNGGGTGGTGTGTGACGCAGCGGGGCAAGCGCGCTCGCCGCTGCGGGCTCCCGGAGCCCAGAGGAACTTCAAGACCTAGGTCGCTAAAGTAATAATATTAAACCAGGAAAGCATTCCGCAAGTCCTCTGAGGTAAACAAGCTTCGGCGGGGAGTGACGGCGGGATCGAGATCCCCCATGTCCCGCCCCGGAGACCAAGACTGACCTCCCCACCGGGCGCGGCCCACCCCCGCCCGCCGCCCTTACCGTGCC
>VWZZ01007697.1:83817-95320 GCA_013399095.1 Psophia crepitans | reverse complement strand
TGGAGCCCCTCTCCTATGAGGACAGGCTGAGGGAGTTGGGCTTGTTCAGCCTGGAGGAGATAAGGCTCCAGGGAGACTTAATCATGGCCTTTCAATACCTAAAGGGGACCTACAGGAGAGCTGATGAGGGGCTCTTTATTAGGGAGTGCAGTGACAGTACAAGGGGTAGTGGGTATAAACTAAAAGAGGAGGGGGTTAGATTGGACATTAGAAAGAAATTCTTGACTGTGTTGGCGGTGAGGCACTGGAACAGGTTGCCCAGAGAAGCTGTGGATACCCCTTCTGGCAGTGTTCAAGGCCATGTTGGATGGGGCTTTGGGCAACCTGGTCTAGTGGAGGGTGTCCCTGCCCATGGCAGGGGGGTTGGAACTAGGTGATCCTTGTGATCTCTTCCAACCCAAACCATTCTATGACTCTGTGACTCATTGCTCCACAAATGATCCCATTAAAGCTGATGGAGGTTACTGTGAAAAGAAGTACTACTCGGTAAGTCAGAATTGGGTGTCTGTGTTTGTTTTATGATTGGGACTTGAGCAAGGCTTACATGTGCTATACAAAATTAAGGGTTCAATAAATTGGTGAAGTTCATAATGATGGAAGAAAAATTCTTCCTAAACTAAGTCATTATCTTTGGTCTTATGACTTAAGAACTAATGAGAAATTTAGAAAGTAAAGTGCCTGATAGAAATATGGATCATCTTTTTGTAATACGGAATAGAAGTAATATTTTACCTATCTTTTTTTCATATGAAAAGATTTTCAGGACTGAAGAATTTACAATCTGAAGGCAGACCTGTAAGGGGAGCTCTTAGCAATATTTTAAACTACATTGTAAAAAAATTGCTGCAGTGTGGGCAGTGATGGGTCAGGGAGCTGCTGTACTTTGGAACATTAATGTCTTTATTGCTGGATGTGCTTTCAGCTGGAGATATGCATTCTGCTTCAAGGGATCCTTCTAGAAAGATATTTGCAGTTAAAGATTTTGAAATCTTTAGCTTTGAAATTTGTTAGATGTTCAGTTGTTCAATGTTCTCTTTCTATGCTTAGGTGCACAGTTCCATCATGTTAAAACTAGGTGTCTGAAACGTGGTCTTCCTTTCAGATCTTACTGGTAGGTCTGTGTAGCTCTACACCGCTAGACTGTTTTAGGAGTTGCTCTGTTTTAAGTTATGTCTCTTTTAGTAAGCATAAATCCCAGGAAGACATTGTTGATACAGTCAGAAGTAACATCTATGAAGGTTTTTTCTCTTTATTTTCTCATCATACAGAATGCATCACTGTGCTGTGATGTAGGGTACCTGTTCCTCCGTGTACAGGCACCATACTCTATGGAAAAAGCATACAATAACTATTTGATCTTACTATATTTCAGTCTGCACTGGGGATTTCTGCATCTGTATCCCTAGGGTGTTGCTGATAGTATATAGAAATGAGACATACAGGAAGTTTTTCCCTGATTGCCCCCAAAAGTGAGTAACTTTATTGGCTTACACCTATGTAAAGGTAAAATTCTGTGTGTTCCCTAAATAAACAAACAAACCCCAGAATACTTACCAGCCAACTTTTAATGTGAGCGGGGAAAAAACCCTCTACTACCTTAAACATTAGTGGTTGTATTTTTCAAACAGAAGAAGTAATTTCTGTCCCCTGATTGTGTAGTAGTAATAAGCAGATTAACTGCAGAATAGAAAGGAACTATAAAATTGCTGTCCTGTCAACAAATTAAAAATGTGAAAAT
Organism: Psophia crepitans; assembly: GCA_013399095.1. Classification (NCBI taxonomy): domain Eukaryota; kingdom Metazoa; phylum Chordata; class Aves; order Gruiformes; family Psophiidae; genus Psophia; species Psophia crepitans. The sequence goes on along the minus strand of VWZZ01007697.1, from coordinate 93,582 downwards.
TTCAGAGTAATATTGTTAACTTTTAGCTTTTTGTGCTTGAGCAATTCTAGGTGTTAGTTGAAATGGCCAATGTAAGGTTCCTGGAAGAGATCTCATTTTCAGGTTAATATTGTTCTTTTACCAAAACAAGAGCAGACTCATAATACCCATGCAGGAATATGCTTGAACATACCAAAGAAAATACACCCAACACCAAAACTCTGATAGGTAATTGATTAGCCATAAAACTAGGCCCTCAGGAAAGAAACAGCAAGCAAAATTTCTGAATGACTGTAGATTGTATAGACTACAGATTGTCAGAGCTATGCAGTTGGTCACTTTTCTGTTACAGGGAAGATGGACCCCTTTGTAAATTACAGGACATGCAGAACAATGGGGACATTTGCATCTCTGGAGAGATCACTTGCAGATAAGAATTACACATTTCTATAGTGTTGGCATAGCTGATAGACTGTCAGTAGGGATGAGGAAACTTCTGTAATCTGGCAGCGTTTTGTGTGATGTATTCCTGGTGTGTTGAAGCTAAAGGGGTGTGTTAGGAGGACAAAAAGAAGGTAGGAAAGAGAGGAAAACATAACTAGTATTTCCTGTTAATTCTGAAAGTGAACAAGATCACAAAGCATAAGGACAAATTAAGAGAGAGATTGCACTAAATTTTAAATTTTAATCCAAAAATGTATTTCAAATTCACTAGAACTTAATTGGTTTACATAAGATCCTGTATTTATCAGAGCCAACACATCATGAGGACTGGAAAAGAAAATTTTTTTCAGGTTATGCCTATTATTCTACCTTCCTTCTGTCCTGGATGGGACCAGAGGGGAGACCTTATTGTCCTCGTGTGTGTGTGTATATATATATATGTTAGGTATGTAAGTATTCCAGAAGTTAGAGACTTAGCAGTGATGAGTAACCCTGGAATAATGATAGTCACCTGTATCATCAACCAGCTTGAAATTATGATAGGAAAGAAAAATCTCTCTTCAGCTGTAATATATAGCATGTTCCTTGCATTTGATATTTCTTTTCATCTAAACTGAAACTAATTGTATCTTTTAACTTTGGAAAGTTATAAAGTCAGTATAAAATTTAAGAAAAAAAAAGAGCAAGTTTCTTGAGGGATATTTGAAATGGGTGTTGTACAGCAGAGCCCTGGTGAGGTCAGTGTGACAGAGGACAATGACAGCTTTTTGCTGCTGGCTGGCTTGCCATTTGGGCAAATGCAGATGCGAACAGCATTTGAGAGGAGCAGGGGGGCAGGCATAAGGAGTGGGCAAAGCTAAGCATCTGAACAAACCTGTCAGGAGGACCAGGGAACTTGAAGTCTTGGAACTAGTAAACATTTTCCCTTTTGGTGCTTTTTTTTAAGGCCATTTCTGCCTATTTAGTCTGCAGTGTGACAGCAGGAGCGAGAATGAGCTGTAGAGAGTGGGAAGGAGGGATTCTGATGGTGTTTGTGTTTTGGAAGGTGGTTCCTAAAGTTGTTTGCTACAAGTATGAAAAAGCAGACAGAGCTGAAACCGCCTTTTCACTGTGCAGAGTTATTCTAGATAATTTCTTTTTTAAAATGTGCTACAAAACAAAAGGAACTTTCAAGGTGCTGGAAAGAACTTCTGTTGTTTGAATTGCTAACTACTAGAAGCAACCTGCTACATCTCTCCATTTGAAACAGTGAAGGAGGCTTTCACGTAGTGGATTTCATCATCATCATAGTTACATGAAGATCATAACCAAAACAAGTCATAGAAACAAAGAGAGAAGACTGATGTAAATGGCCTAAGTTTAAGACTAGTGGTCAGACATTGGCAACACTAAATTCTTGCTCAAGCTTGAGAATAATCACTTGTGCCAGTATTCTAGTTTCTAGTAGTCAGGAGGCTTGTCTTGGGACATCTGGGGCAGAATCCTAAGTTGGATAGGCTGTCACTCTTGGGTAAAGGGAACATCAGAGTCTGGATTTTTCAGTCTCAGAAGTTGCTACGCTCAAACATGAAAGGCACTTTTCTCCTTTGTCCTAGCACCATGATTGACAATCACGCACATTTGTAATGTCTGTGACGACACACAGTAATGCAATAAGGAAGTATAATCTACAATTTAAAGGGTGATGTACAGATTTAATTTTCTTCTTTCAGAGGTATGAAAATAAAAATACATATGAGAATGTGTTCAGTAAGTACTGAATGCAATTTGTTTTAAGTATGATTTCTGGTGCCAAGTGATTGATCTTTTTTAATGAAGCAGACATTTAAATGTATGTAAATTGTGTAACAAGTGTTGAGAATATAGACAAAACACTAAGTCATTAGTTCCAATTTCTTGCAGATGTTGGTAAGAAAAATCATTAAAAAGTAATGACTATACAAAGCAAATATTAGCAAAGCAGTTAAAGGTTTGTTCATGCAAATGGGAACTTACTACCCGGAGTTGTTCTGCTAGCTTTCAAGACCTGATCATATATGATACTAAGCACTACATTTAACAGCAATGTTTTTTTCTGCCTTACTACTAGAACTGTGAAAACTAGTTCTCCATGAGAAGGGAAAATGTTAACATTATTTCGGTGAGACTATCTCACCACTTAAAGAATAGTTCATCTGGTATAATCTAGTGGAGAAGTGAAAAGTCTGGCACTGCTCTATGATCTTAAGCAGGTGACTTTCCTTTGCGCTAGTGTAGATTCCCTGTCTGTAAAATGGGGCTAAGAGTACTTATTTTTCTGCTACTCCTGCTAAGCAGGACTGCAGCTTTGCTTTGTGTTCCATCTATACAAAGTGCACACCAGAAGTCGGTCCTGCTCTCCCTATTTTTTAATACAAGCATTCTCTAGTAAGAGTAAATGTTGGGGTGCTTCAGAACATACATAAGAAAATGTGCGTTCAGTTGTAGGAGATCTTCCTACGCTAGTATTTTAGCTTACATGCATGCATATTAAATACTGCTGTCAATCAAAGATTTCTAGGTCTTCATGGCATCACATCCTGGCCTAACCAGGATTCTCAGTGACAGGTTACGAGTACTCTGTGTGTGTCTAGTATTTGTGTATGCATACATACACACGTATGTGTATCTGTGTGCATATATATACATATACACAAAAAACCCCCTGTGTGTATGTATGTGTATACATCCATGTATCTGCAGTGTGTATATATATTCAATGCAGCTACGGTATGCTTACCTCATGGGAGAAAGGTACCCTTCCTGGCCCAACGATATTTTTTATGATTCAGGGAGAAAAGGGATGCTTTTGCAGACCTTGACCTGAATAGCATCACTGTAAGCCTCGAGGAGATGCTGGGATTCTCAGGGGGGAACAACATAAGAAATTGGGGTGCTAAGCAGGATAACAAGACCTTTTACATCTGGAATTGATTTTGTGTTCTAAGACTGAGATTAAAATGATCAGTGAGATCCCTAATTGGGCATTCATGAAAATATGTGAGTTTTTTCTTTGTACATAGAGCTGCTTTTTATCATTGTATTGTATTTCGCTAAAACTGAAAAAAAAAAAAAAGAAAAAAATTGAGTATATTCATCATATTCTTGCAGTGTATTTTCTTACTGTTAAATCTAGATTGAAATGTTGGGGTTTTTTCAATGGAATAAAAAGACTTGAATATTTGCTTGTGTTCCTTTATAGGGTTGCACACAGCAAATGCAAGTGTCATGCTGCAATTATGTTATTTCTTGAGAATTAACATCTGATTTTGCAACAATCTCTGTTGTATTTTCTACTCTGGAGGGTGATAGTACAGAGAATATTTATTGGGGAGTTTCATAAAGTGTTGTTAGAATTCTGGTGCTTAAAACCTTGAATATTTTGATGGCTTATCTCTTTCATATTCTTTTAGAACTCTATTTTTGCATTTGAATGCTGTCTCCATTGAATTTAGCAAAAAAAGGGATTGCTTCAGCTTTGCTGTGCTGCTGACCTCTTTCTTGAACTGCACATGAGAACACACTTTGAAATAAGAGGTTTTGAAGAATGTATATACTTTTTTATATATATATGGCATGGGTCTTTGTAGATTTAGGCTTAAAAAGATATACCTCAGCCATTAAAGCACTGGGGACCTTGGAAGTATTTCTACCAGCTGCTATTTATTTTAATTTAATATTCTAATGTGAACTTTGCTGAGAAAGTTACATTAATTGCTTTTTTTTAATATTGTAGACATATTCAAAGGTCTCACTTTGAACTAGGGATTCATAATGCTAAACTTCTAATGAAATGCATGAGAAAGGGGCCTAACCTGATGTAGCAAATGAAACAGGCAAAAATTAACTGTGTTTGCTTGATAGTGTGTTATATAGATAGAACCATGTCTGTCTCTCCTGGCCCTTCTCTGTACCCATTTCAAGTTTATCACTCTTCGGTGTAATTGATCACAACACTACACAGTATTCTAGGTGAAGTCTTCCCAGTACCAGTGCAATAGTGTTTATATTCCAGATGTCTCTTGGAAAACTCCTTTGATATTCCCCTGGGCGTGTTAGCTTCTTTCATGATCTCATTAGATTGATGCCTCATGGATATTCTGTTGTTGGCTGGCTGATCCAGATTTTTTTTTTTATGATAGAACTCTGTACTATCATATTTCATCCTATTTTATTAGTCCGCTTCTGTGGATAATCTGTTCTTTTCTGAATGACATAAATTCTGGTTCTAGTCTGTCCTGTTGCTTCTCAAGTTTGTGTCGTCAGTGAATTTTATTAGCACACATGTTTTTGTTCTAAGGTCAGCTAACAAAGATATTTAAAAGGTCAATATCATGAGGGATTGTTCAGAGACTCCATTTATAGTATCTCTTCAGTCTGTTTTCATTGGATTACCATCCATTGCCATCCTTATTAATTCCCATCTTTTGCCATCTGTACTAATCCTCATCAGTTTAATTAGTATCTCATGTTGCATCATTTGAAATGCTAAGTAAATTAAAAAAATATATATACATATGAATATATTTCCCTTGTTTACCACATCAGTTATCTGACAAAGAAAAACAAAAGTTGCATTTCTATTCAACTTAGTGTGTATTCTCTCATTTTCCTGTTTACCAAAGCGTCTCTGTTCTTCCCTACAAAATGTTTTTCAAATTCTTATCGGCCATTCACACCAGATAGGTAACTCTAAGCTTGCCCTTACTGTTCCCTTTCTTGAGTACAGGTACAATGTCTTCTCTTATATATGCTAGGGTTTGCAGACTTAATTTAAGAAAAAAAAAATGTTGCAGCTTTTAATGTGTAAGTTCTTTCAGTATCCTGGGATATCTTGTTTTCCCTGTTCAGGTTACATTAAACTCCTTGAAGAAGGGGGAAAAATATATATGTGGAAGGTTGGGGCTTCTTCCACAACAAAAACAAGGTAGGGGGAAGCTGGCGTGAACAGCGAGTCCACTGGAAGGTTTGGTTAATCATCAGCCGAGCTGGCTATTCTCCTCAGCTACTGAGGGAGTCCTCACTCTTTTGGGGAATCTGCGCAAGCAGGCTGACTTGATTCTCTTTCTCTGATGTGTTCCTCACATCAAGGAAAGTGCTTTTTGGAAATCAGTAGAGTGTGTAAAGCAAATAAAAAATTACTTTGCATGTGAAAAAGTACAAGTGAATAGATTTGCATGTGGAAAAAAGTGAGTAAGTTTGCATGTGAAACTCTCCAATGCATTAAAAATGGGATAGTCATTCATGCTGGAAATCCAGACGGGTGAAGGAGGAAAGTAGAATAACTGAGGCATCTACAAGAACAATTTTCCTGCTGTGACACAAGGCACCTAAGTAGTTTAGGTCTTGTGAGGTAGTGTTCTGCAAGGTGAATTGTTCATGTCCTTTTTTTTTTTTTTTTACAATGTGTAAAGATAATTTGCTTTTTTTTCTATTTCTTTTAATTTAGGGTATTTTGGTATTTCTCAGCTTTCCTTTCTTTGAAGGAGTGAGAAACTGGAGGGAAATGATATCTTCATTTGAGTTTTAGGCTTCTTGATTGTGTAGCACAATTAGTTGAGTTGCAAGCCCTTTAAAATCTTCAGATAATAATTTTTATTATTACTTGAATTTAATTTTAACAGCTTGTAGTGGAAATAAACAGAACTAAAAGGCTACCTGAAAGGAGGTTGTAGTGAGGTGGATGTCAGTCTCTTCTCCCAAGTAACAAGTGATAGGACGAGAGGGAATGGCCTCAAGTTGCATTGGGGAGGTTTAGGTGGATATTAGGAAAAAGTCTTCATAGAAAGAGTAGCGAGGTGTTGGAACAGACTGCCCAGAGAGGTGGTTGAATGGCCGTCCCTGGAGACATTCAAAAAACATGTAGATGTGGCACTCCAGGACATGGTCTAGTAGGCATGGTGGTGTTAGGTTGACAGTTGGACTTGATGATCTTGGAGGTCCTTTCCAACCTTAGAGATTCTGTGATTCTAAATTTCAGTGCCTTTATACTGATGAATAATACCACTAATGAACTCTGGGTTCAAAAGGAATTTATATTTGCTCAAACAGCAGAATTCCCTATGGCTAGGAAGGGCAGGGACATTTGATGAAATCCATCTCATACTGCCAGCCAGAGACATCTCAAGTTGGGCAACTGAAATTGGAGAATTTTGTCGTCTTGAAACCTGTAAATATTAATGAACTTTCTACAGTATTTGGCCTGTGTTTCTAAAACTCATACCAAAATCTTACCCTGAGCTCAGACATCCTTTCATATCCATTCTACTAAACAGCTCAGGAGTTGCAGAGCAGCAATGCACTCTTCTGAAAAGTCACTGGCCAGCAACAAAAAATGCAGTTGTGGTCTGATGGAGGCAGCTCTTGTAGATTATCAAAGCAATGAGAGGTATAAGCAGGATTTCTCTTTACGTCTCTGTTCTAGACTGAAATAGAATATTTTTTTTTCTTTTGGCAGTTTAAGGGCAAGCTTTCAGTGTGAAGACCTCAGTCCTGCAAACACTAGGGCATATTAGTTTGTTGAACTCAAAAGTATTGTTAAGGTTTTGTAATAATGGGGCCTGAGTGTAGATTTAAGTGCATGCCAATGATGAACTCATTTTGCTTACCTGCTAATGATTACACTTGAAAGAGGCAAGAACGTTTTTTTTTTTTACTGGTAGAAAAAAGTTCACTTGTCCCTTGGGTAACTCAAGAACTGGGGTTTTTTGGGTTTTGTTTTCCTACCTTAGTTATCTGGGCTTACTAGATCTGCATATTTAAATTAAGCTGTCTTTGGGATGAGATTATGAAGGACTAGATTCCCAAAAGAGCCTGAAAAAAAAATAAAGCTTTGAGTTAAATTAAGGGATTCAAAAGGATGTTACCAATAATGGCTACATTTTATTTTTCAGGTGTGCTTCCCCTATCTCACGGAGCATATGGAACACTTACAGAAAGTGATTGTATGATTTTAAAAAACAACTGCCCTTGTCTTTATATGTAAAGAGTATATAGAGCACTGTCAGCTCACCAGTTCCGGGGAGATAATGCCTGCAGAAATCACGGTTTTGTTCTTTGCAGTGCTGATGTCGCTTGCATTTGGAAGGCAACCAAGTCCTGTGCTTTGTTTTCTGTCCCTGCAGCAGCCTTCTGCAGGCAAGTTAAAAGAGCGTGTGCTATTGCTATAAATAATAGAAATTTTGAATTGTGTTTTCACTTTGGAAGCGGAGGCCTTGTCTTAACTGCAAGGATACTCCTGGGTTCCAGTCACTCAGATTATGGACTTGACTTGAGATTTCCATTGGTCTGCTTCTGCACGTGGGTGAATGCTGTAGTCCATCCCCAGTGCGGAGTCAGGTCTTGCAGATTCACACACAGAGATAAAAAAGATGGGGAATTGCTCCCCATCAAACCTGAAGTGTCTGGTTGTCGTTCCGGGGACTCTTGCGTATTTGTGTGAATTTGGTTTTGGAAAATAAATGTGTTAACGCTGATAAAATGAGCTGCTCTGATTCAGCTGGTCCTGTGTGGAGCCAGGAGTCCTTATGAGTCCCTTCCAACTTGGGATATTCTGTGATTCTATGATAAGAGAGTTCATTTTCCTGTCTATTTTTTTCAGGCCTCAACATGTGCAGGGTACACGATGGGTAGGACTCCTGCAAGGTGTCACTGAGTGCCATGGTCGTAGCATGTAGAGGCTGGTGACAGCTATGAGCCAAGCCACAGGAGACTGCTAATACAGCTGAGGGAAGAGGCTAGTAGGCAACTCAGTTGCACGTGCTGGGGGGGAGCGGACAGGATTACAAACCAGGTTAAAAACTGCAGTTGGGTTTTGGAAACCTCTCTGTGATTTTCTTTTTTTGGCTCTACCACCTAAACTTAATTCTTGCCTTATGATTGCCTGTAAATTAGAAATTGAGCTAAGGCACAGATACTTCAGTTAAACAAAAGAATTCAGTGATACAGTGGTTTTAACTGGTTTGGCTCCTCAGAATTTTCTAGTGAAGAAGTAATCCTAATACAATAAATGCAAGCCTGCCACTAAGGGTGGTGGCAGCGGTGGTTGTCTTTTGCAGATATCTAGGAAGTAATTCAGGGACTCTGGTCTTCACAGCTCAGTAGCTGATAATAACTGCTGTAATGCATCCAGAAATGGAGTCGGAACTCCCTGACAACTTTTTATTGCACTTCAGCTACAGGACAGTTATTCCACCTTCAGAGGTGCCCAAGGGTTTAGCCTGTGTAGTGCCACTGAAAATCTTCAGTAAAAAATGCAACGTTTCCAGATGAGAATTATATTGATAGAAGTAATCTATACCTAGCTCTAACACATTATCTTGGGGTTCAGGTTTTCACAGACCTATATGGTCTTGTGGCACAAAGTTTGGCCCCTTTTTGCTATGGTTTGTAAGAGAAAATCCTTATGGAGCTTTGGGTAATTCACCTTTTTTAGTTTCTGAACCGGTCAGTGCGTTTGAGTTGCTAAAGCAAGCAGGGGATTTGGCCTTCTCACTTCTTGCTCCCCGTGTACTATTCTTTAGGTCGCCTTTTCAGAGCTGATAGTTACAGCTTGTTCATGGTTTCCTTAAAGTGCTTTGCACTTCTGCGTATAGGCGTTTCTCTGCTCCTTTTTGAAGAAAGTGTGCTGCATGTGGACCTGAATACAGCTTCAGAATTCGTACAGCTTCAGGAGCCTGGCTCCCCCAGGCCCTGGAGCGTGTCCCTCTCTGGATTGTACCCGGAATCGCCAAGTTTAAGGCTAGAGGCGTTCCCTCCCAGAAGACACCCCTTGGCCCATTATGGGTAAGCATTATTTTCTGGGAGCAAAGGTTATGCTTAGCATAAGTCAAAGCGCAGGAGCGTAGGGACGCTGGTGCCCGTGGGTGTTGCCGGGAGGGGTGTTGGTGCCCCAGCTCCTGGCACCGACTTCTTTTCCTTCCCTTTCCCTCAGCCCTGCCGGTAGGACGGGCAAGTCAGCCCTGAGTGCTTTGTTGGCAAATCTCCCCCGGCAGCATACACAGCCTCGGCTTTCTGTAACGCGTGTTGCGGTTTCTTTTTCAGAGGAAGGTGAGGGGCTGAGGGGGACGGGGCGGTAGCCTCGGCCCCCCACGGCTGTTTNCGCCCCCCCACGGCTGTTTCCCCTTGTCAAATGAGCTGTTACAACGTCGCGTTACAGTGTCGCGCCGTCATGGCGCTGGCGGGGCCCCACGAGCGGGCCGTGGCCTTGCAAGGCGCGCCGGAGGCTGCCCCCGGCTCAGCGGGGGAGGCTTTAGGGTGCCCGCTCCCCCCGCCGCCCGGCTCGGCCGAGCGGTCCCGGCGGCGCCCGGCGCTGCAGGAGAGACG
>VWZZ01007697.1:54040-83671 GCA_013399095.1 Psophia crepitans | reverse complement strand
TGGGCAGGGCGCTGTGTGGGGCCGCGGGCGGCTCCGCGGCCGTTTTTCTTTTGTTCCGGTGGGCACCTGCGGGCAAGCGGCCGGCGGAGCGGTCCGGTTTCTGGAGGGGGGGTGCTGTGGTGTGGTACGGTGTGTGTTCCCCGGGCGCCGCCGGGACGTGCGCGTCCGTTGTGTGCCGCGCGCCGCGTCCTCTCCGTGGCGGTTCCCCTGGGCGCCTGACGGACACCGGCCGGCGTCGGTCCTGCCTCCCCCCGTCAGCCTCGGGAACGGGGGGCGGGACAGTGGCTGGAAACCCCGGTCCTTCCGTTATACCTGCGGCTGCCGGAGCCGGGCGGTGGGGTGGGGGCGGCCGCCCCTCCCGTGGGGTCCGGCAGCCACGGACGGCGGCGGAGCGGGGAGCGGTGGCGCTGCCTCCGGCATCACCTGTGACCCTTTCGCGCACTGCCTGTAGCGCTGCGATTTTTTTCTGTTTTGTCTTTATTTTGTTTTTTTTCTACGTTCCCCTCGCGGCCCCGCCTTTCTCGGGGGCGAATTAGGCGGTTAGAAATTTGCCCCGCGATACGGTAAAATTCCTCCGGTGAGTGCGACTCCTTCGCGTTCTTTTGTGTTGTGTGTTCAGCTCATGCCTTTCGGTAGGTGCCTGCGTGCGAACGTGTTCGAGCACCTTGGCTTCCCAAAGGTTTCCTCAAAAGTGCAGGAATCACGCACCGAGCCGGTACTTAAATTTGACTTAAGCAATAAAACACGATATTAAACCAGCCGTATGGGGTCAGATCAAAGGTCCGTCTAGTTTAGGTGGCGGTTTCTGCGAGGGACGCATCGCAGATGCTCAGGAAACACCGTAACGACGGGGTGAGCGTGCTGCGAAGCTTTGGGAAACCAGCCAGGCCTCCAGCAATCCGAGGTGAAGGGGCTTCCGAAGTCAGATGTGATGTCTGAGTATTTAAGAGCCCTTTTTCTTCCGTGACTTAGTTACACATGTTTTCAAACAAGAACAAGACAAAGGGCTCGTAATAGAAAAGGTTTTTCTTTGCCTTCTTTAAAAAAATAAAATTGCACTTACTGTTGTCATAGGCAGTTTCATTTTGCCAGGATGAAATTTGCCTTTCCAGGGATTACTGATGCGTGAGCTATGAACATCCTGTGTTTTAAATAGGTAAGGGCTATTTGCGGCAGATAATTTCTGCACGTATGGGAGTTGTAAATAATAAAATTGGTTCTTAATGTCTGTTTTTACAGATCGTTTGTGAAATGTAAGTCTTAAAACCTAAAATATCTGTTTAATAAAATGCAGCATAGTAAGAACTTGCTCAAAATAGTAAGTGTTCTACTGTAATACAGTGTTGATGGCTTTGAAGATGATTAGATGAATGTGAACCACTAACATTTAACTATTTCTATTTAAGCTTAAAGAGTTAACTTGTATAAAAAGGGTTTGTTTATTAATGGCACAGATTTCTCATTACATCAAGATGACTGGTAAAATTATTTCAATAATACCATCATAGATTTTTCTGTAATAGCAAAATCATGGTGATCCCTAGGGATGCGAGCTGTCAGCTTGATCCTGCAATCCTGATTCAAGAAATAGTTTCATGCGAGGAGCTCCTAACCTGATTGTTCTTATTAGGAATACTTGCACAAGTGGGCCTCATTTTTCACAGGCAATGTGAATGTCAAGCGAAGCAGAGCTACTCGAAAGAACTGCATATCCCCCCACACCCCCGATGGAATATTATAAGAAGGTTGTTACCAGTTCCTTGGGGGCTGAAAGGAGGTAGTAGGTTGGGGTGTGTGCGTGCGAATATATAGCTAGATATTTCTAAGGTTAAAAATAGCTTAGAAAACTGACAGCTGTAACTGTTGTGAATGACTTTCATGGAAAGATTTTATTTTTTTTATAATGCATCACTGCTTCTAACAACAGTCTGTGGAATTTGTTCTCACCTAGTCAACAGATGTTTATTCTAAAACCCTTAGCATATTTCGCTCTTTATGAAAACCCCAATGACTCTGAACTATACTAAGCTCCTGATGGACAATTTATTCAATATATTTTCTTCAGTAAGTTGATGAATAGATTTCTTTTGTAAGCTTACACCAAGAAAATTGTGGCAGTTTAACTTTTCTTAGCTCACTGAATAATTTTTATCACACAGAAAAAATTGATTCAGCTGAACTTTCAACTAAAATTAGGGGTTTTTTATAAGTAGCCTCTAGAAGAAGTTGTACTTGTTTTATGTAATTATTAAGCATACTTATAATACATAGCTTTTAACAGTACTTTTCATTAGTAGGTCTCAAAGCACCTTGCAAAGAAATTCAGTGTAATTATTATCTTCTTATCTAAGGGTAATTATTCCTCATCTAGTGCTCTTAAAGAGATCATTGTCTGCCTTGATTGCTGTAAGAAACTACAAGAAAGTCTAACAATAAAATGAGGATTATTTTTTTTTACAATAAAAAACCCTCACAAACTCACCTTTATGTTTTGTACAGTTTTCTGTTGTAGCATTTTTATTTTGTTTAATGATGCCTGAGGTGATTTCATACTGTACCTTCCATACCAAGGTTGAAAGCTAAGCCAGTGCTTTAAGTAGAGTAGACTTCTCTTCTTAGTGTCAGAAGAGACCCTGTTAAAGGCTTACCCAAATTTGTTGTTGAGTTAGAGAATGATTCAAGAAAGTTTCTGTTAAGGTGATCAAAGTAGTAATGATGCATGTCTCTAGTTCGGTTACCAGGGAGCTTGGCTGCTAAGAGAATTTGTACTGATGGCTGTTGGTATCTATCAGGAAGAAAAAAAAGGGTGTTACATGGCCAGCATCCTCACATCATCTTGGTTTTCCTTCATTTCCACCTTGCAGAGCTGGTAGAAGTGGTATGGAATCTTGATTTAATTTTTTTTTTTACTGGAACCACCAGTTCCAGTCACCTTCAGTGTCCCATTTTTGTAATGCATCTGGTAGCAGAACAAACTTCTGATGCTAGAGGTGTGAAGTGCACACCCTTAAATTGTTGTTTTCCAGCTACCTCTATCAGTTGGGATATGTGGGTGATTGTCCCTAATTATGGTTTAGAACTTCTGAAGTTCTACTGGGTTATTTTTTCCAAAATAGGACAGAAAACCATTTGTTTTTTAATTCAAGACAATACACATAAGCGTTGTCATTTAGGGATAAAATACAAATCAGGAAATACATGAAAGAATTTATAATGGAAGGATTATCATTTGGGAACTATATGGTATAGTATATACTAAATAGTATGTGAGCTGTATTCCCAGATAGCATAATGCTATCCAGAAACATCAGCTCGTACAGCGTAAATCTAAGTTGTAAACCCTTTGTTAAAGGGGTTGAAGGCTTACCTACTGTAATGATATGTTTGGCAGCAGTCTTACAGGTGTAGTCAGTGATTTTGGTTGACTCTCTGTAAAAACAATGCCGGCTTGTTGACAGGTAGCATCTGGGCTTCAGTTACATCTGTTTGGATTTATATTATTTGGGAAAAAGGTCCAATAAGAAATGATGTGAGAGGTCCAGTTCCAAGAAGTTTTTCTGCCTGTTTCTGTGTTCATTGTTTTTGTGTTACTCTTGTTTTGAACTGTGGTTTTGTCTTTGATTCATTATTGCTGTGTTGTGTTATTTTTAGCTAGTGCCTTTGTTTACATCATTTTACGCTACTTAAACCAGTGTCTTTTAAATGGTCTATGATAATAGTTTTCACTTTGTGCTTATACCCATGAGAGACCTTAGTATTACTCAGCTGCACGTCATATCCTCGATAGCTATAGTATATCAAAGCTGGTCTGGAGAACCTCCCACTGGAAAGCTGGGCTGTTTGTGTAGCCTGAAGATCCTGATGCATTTGTGAGTGTTGCCTCCTGCATAGTTTCAGCGTTAGCAGACCCGCCTGGTAGTCATACACTTTCCTGGTACCCTGGATACGAATAGTCTCCAACATGTCTAGCGCAGAGTACTCTTTGCGAAGTATGTACTTGAAGATTAACTCTCCCATTAGAATGTAAATATCTAGCACTTGGCAATATTAATATCAATCCATCTATCAGCTCTTCCTTCCCTTTGTACGTGCCATGGAATAGGTTCCTCTCCTTTGAAGACACTCTTCTCATTAAATATTTGTTGAAGCAAATATCTTCCGGCTAAACTGATTTCTAAATAAAATCTTCATGTATCTCTTGTTTCACTAGTTTGAATAATAATTGCAAAGTAAAATTTGGAAGAAAGCCAAACCCATTCACATAGCCATTTAAAGAAAATTACTGTGAATACTTTACCAGTGGTACCTGGCATCATTTAAGCAGATGAAAACCATAGAAAGGAGCCATAAATGCTGGGCACAATATGAAAGAACATAATCTTCCTGCATGTATATACTATATACATATGGAATATATATATATGGAATACTATAGCAAGAGCAGTGTTTTTGAAGATAAGTAGCAAATAAAGTTATTGCAAAAAGCAAAGGTTGGCTGCCCGCTGTGATTGTGATGGATCACAGTCCATAGGAGGCTCTCTAGTTGGAGAAGGACTGTAGCTAACAAAACTCTTAAGTTTTGAGAGGGAGAGAGCACTTTTATTCTCTTTCGGTGCAGTATCTTGTACAGCAGGAGCTCTGGTCTTTTGGGTATCCAGGCATTCCTGGCAATGTTATTGCTGCCTGTGCTTGATGAAGAACAGATCTCCCTATTCTAATGGCATGGTGGAATGACTTCTAGGAAATAATTTCAGTTGTAAATAACTAAAAAATATAACACAACCCCAAAGATCTACCTGTCTGAAATCTGAGTAAAATATACAAAAGGAGATCGACTAACACAGATCCTCTCTTGCAGATAATATAGACTGTGGATAATAGTTAATGTTGTATAAAAATATAAAAAATGTTACTCGTAAAGCTATTTTAAGTGTTAAGTAAGACTTGAAAGGGGGAGTGAATTCAGCTAAGGGAGAAGGAGGAAGAGTTATATGTTTGTGGTGTCTTCCCCAGCTCTCATGAGTGATATAAGTATATTAAGAACTGTTACTATATAAATATCTTGGCTGCCATACAAGTGCCCTAGATAGTGTTTGGAAATGAGGGAATTGAACAGTGTAGGTGTTGAACCAGCTTTAGGTATTTTACCTTCCTTTTTCCCGGGCACAGAAATATGGACCTAGAAAGGTATATCCCCTCAGACCAAAGGTATTTCTACATCAGTGTCTTGTTTTTAACGGTGGATGATAGCAGATGCCTAGGGAAGAGTATCATAGGGTGTGCAAATGGCTGAATATCTGAAGGAGTGTATCACTGGCTTCTAGCAGGATGCAGTTTAGGGGTCTCTGAGCAGATGATTTGGAATGTAATCGTTTTGGTTTTTAATAGTTGTGGTGAATTTATGCAATGTCTTTTTGAACCCTTGATAGCTTTAGCATGTAGAGCATCCTGTGACACAAGAATGACAGAAGTATGAGTGTCCATTTTTAGTTAGGCTGTTGCCATCTTAACAGTTAGAATCTTCCACTCCTTTCATTTTCATAGTGTAACCCCCTGATATTTTTAATTTGTAAAATTTGTTATCTAACGTGTACAGATGAAGTTGAGTGCTTGATGTGTATGTATGGAATGTCAGGCCTTGTGTGTAGACTCTTCTATTTACTGAGAAATATAAAAAAGAACTCTTGATAAAATCTTCTCACTTTCAGTAATACCTAGGTGTTTTATGTTTTGCATTTCTCTTAAAATTGAACCTGAGAACTACTTAGAGCCAGTTTTGCTCCTAACAATGTATCTTTTATCTAAAAAGACCATGGTGTTTATATGAATTGTATTTGTAGAAACATGACAAGCATAAAAAGCTTGCTTTTGAAAAATAGTTGCCAAGTTTGTGATTGTTTATAAGAATGAAGAAAGTTTTGATTCAGGTTTTGGTGTGAAGTTTCTGTAGATGAGTAGCAGAGGACAGGTATTATATACTAATTTTTGTCATACAGTCATCCAAAAAAATGTAAGACATTGGTGTATAATTTGGAAACAGAACAGTATGTAAATGAAATGGCTTTCCTGTGAACTTTCACTTAATATGTAAAGAAGCAATGATGTGAATTAAATGGGTTTGATTTGCCTTGCTAGACTGGGATTGCTCTGGAGACTGCTGAGGACTTTTCAAGTTTGGTATGGACTTGGATTCCTCCTCTTGAGTGCTGGGGTTTGTTAGCAGATCTTTAAAGATGTTTGATGCCTAAGACAAAGGGTCCTTTATNATTTTTTTTAAGTTTGTCAGAACAGAAAATGGGGCTACAGCTCCCATTGTCCAGTAGGTCTTTATGAATTTAATTAGAAAAAGCAATGAAAGTGGTTGAATTGTAGGAGAGAGATTTAAATAAATGCTTTTGAATTTTATAACGATATGGGAAGCTATACAGTGAAAATCTGCTATCTTGCATGAATGATCGACGGATGAAATTAAACCAGCTGATGTTACAGGTATGTGATTTGGAACCATTTGCGGTTTTTCCAAAGCAGCGATGAAGGTATAAAAAAGAAAAAGATTAGAAGGATGAGGGAAGGGACAAGGTTCTTGTCAAAGATAGCTATAGCAAGCCCTATTATAAGCTGTAATACAACCACCATGAGCAAGAATTAGTCCATCTCAGCAACAAAAACTTTGGTGCAGCAACAGGGTTCTATTAAAAGCAAATACAAATCATAGGATTAAGACCTTCCAGAGGTGGATTCCTTCCAGATTTTGCCAGCCTGCTAAGGAGACATTCTCTCTTGCTTTACACCAGTAGAATAACCCTGTAGAACATGTATTAAATCCAATATGTATTATTTCCCAGTGTTGCAAAGAAAATATTTGAATTTGAAAGTCTGTTCAGTGGGCCTGTAATAAGAATGATGAAAGTATACTGCATAAAAAAGTGTAATTTCAGCTCAGTGTTAACGCTGGGACTATGCCTGTACAGTATTAGTCCCTTATATCCAGAAGGTTAAGTACTTCTTTTTATTAATAAAGAGATGGAAATTGCTCTTTCTTCCAAGGATTTAAATGAGACACCACTGATTTGAGAATGGTGATGTAGCTTGGGAGATGAGGAACATGATTATATGGAAAATTCTCATAATACAGTACTGTGTTGGTGGGTTTTGCAGTTGTTAATATAGAGAGCAGATGACCTGATTAGTGGTTGTTCTGGGCTAAAAGTGACCAGTAGTGCTGAAAGATTTCATAAAACATAGTGTCCTATTTTCACAAGATACAAAAGTAAAGTCTTTTGTCACTGTCATAGGAAGGTTATATTCCAAAGGCTGGATAGTTACTTAACTCAGTCTTCCCATTTGGAGTTTGGTTTAAGTGCTTCTGGTGTCAAGGAGGCTTCCCATTGGTTTGGAGAGACAGTATTTGTGATTTAATTGTCTAGTGCTGTGGTGACAGAATGAGCTTATGCTTGTTTTAACATAGCACTGCTCTTTGAAACTCCAGAAATAACTGGGAAAACTTTGTTCCATGCTTTGGATTTGAATCTGTGTTGTTCCATGTTTTGGGTTTGAATCTGTGTCCTTGTCATCCAAGGATGAGTGTGAAAACCAGGAGATGACTGGCACTTGCTTTCTGTTGGGCAGAGAATGAGAACTCTTCTAAAACAATCAAATGACCTTTGCATGGCAAATGATTATACAATTTTTACAGTGTTTCCAGGAATAGATCTGCTACTAGTTGTCCATTTTTGGTTAATGAAGATATAATGAGACAGATGTGTTGTGAGCACTTGGATTGTATTGATTAGCCTCCAGTTGCATTGTCACAGTTTTGACAAAATACCGTGGCTCGTGGCTGAGTGTCCATACTGATGTGCAACTATTTATTTTCACTTCTGTTTTGTTTTGTGAGTATGTAGGCTAAGATCTCATTGCTTTCTGAGCCTAACACTTGCTCAAGCTCTTGGAATAACTTATCTCCTTTGGAGTATCTTAAAAGGTTTGGGTTGTTGCCTTCTTCACTGGCAGGACTAGAGTGGAAGCACTGAATGAAAGATCTCTAAATGCTGACAATGCTCACTTCTGTTTCTGTTTTGATTACCTCAAATGACATTTTTGAATGCACTTCTCTCTGTGGGTTGGTAGCACTGTTGGTAAAAATAGACCTGAGGTGATGCAGATTGCATGCGGAAAGGACTGGAGAACATACTAAAGAGTGCATAGGGTCTTTGAGTCTGTGTCCTTGATTAGACCATGTTGGGGTTTTTTTGTGGAGTGTGTGGTGTATTTTTTGTGAAGTTTTTTTGTTTGTTGATTTTGGGGTTTTTTTGTCCCTCAGTAGTTAGGACAATTTCTTCCAATCTTTATGGTTAGGAGTTGTGACCCTGTTTCCTGGCTGCAGATACTGGTATTGTCTTTGCCTTCATGGAGATTTGCAATTTTGCAATTTTGCGGTATGCTGGGCTAGACTGTTTTGTTATTGCTTCCCTTTTTTCTGTACGTCTTTATAGCAAATGTATTTAGGAAAGAAATCTTTGGGGTTTTTTTTTGTTTTGTTTTAAAGCACCTCATTATGTTAGTCGATCTAAAAATCTGTCTGGAAAGTTGCCCCAACTTAAAAATAAATAACAATTGCATGCAGACATACTTGGCTGCACAGCAAGATCTATTTTTAGGAAAGTGTTCTGTCCTGTTTTCACTTAATTTTAATGATCTGGAGTTTTACCTTCATTTGAGAAATCCTAATGAATTTTGGCATCTTTTCCAATCCTTCCTAATAGATAAATGCATGCGTCCTCTGGATCAAATTTCAGAATTGCTTGTGTAGGGGAAACCCTGCTTATATGTCAGATAACCTCAGATATTCCAACGATTCCTAGTGTGTTCGAAGTTCTGCCTCTGCTTGTTTGGTGTTTACTCTAGCAGGGTCTTCTGACTGGGAAGTGAAGTAGGCTGTAGGAGGTTGCTGCCATATTAAAACATTAAAAGCAACTGCAATCCCATGCAGATGAGCACTCATTTTTTAAATAGATCTGTGTCAGTCTAAGTTAACAGTTACATTTGGATTTTATTTTTGTTGTGCGTTAGTTGATGATTACAGCAGCACACTGGGAGTCAGAACTCATGTACTTCTCTCAATTCTATCATGAGCTTCTCTATCACCTTGAGATGTTTAATTGCCTTTTACGGAGCAGTATAATGGGAATAATGCTATTTTCCTACTTCTCTTAGGATCACTGAGGCTAGTAGAGCACTTCTAGGACACCAGATAAGAGGTTCAAAGTTCAGGATCATGTTAAAAGAAATCGTCATGCAGTTGGAAATGAGTCAGATGTTCACTCAACTGAAGATGAATAGGCTAGGTAAAGGTTAAACTAAAAAAGCTGCAGAAAGAGAAAGGACTGAAGTAGGATGGACTAAGCTATAAATACTCATATGTGACTTGTTTTCTTATTGATTCTTGAGACTGTGAACTCTTGGCATTACTTAATGTCTGTAAACAGTGAGGCACAGCAATGATGCTAAAGTAACAATGCCTGGATGAGGTATGTGCCTAAGACACGCATTCGGGCATATCCACTGAAGCACTCTAGTAGTTGAAAGACTCCTCTACCTGTTGGTAGCAGGTGGTGTCACAGAACGGATCCATAGGGTTGCTAACTCCCAGCACACTGTATTCTAATTTAGCAATGACAACGCTGCATCGCTCATTCATTGGTGAGGCTACATTTGTGACAGAAAGGTTGATTCAGCAGCTTAGTGCATTTCTTTCTCCTATATGTAATAGAAAATACATCTATATACTATTCAGCTTTATCCATAGAGATGCTTTTTGGCTGCAGATTTTTGACTAAGGTTGTGGGAGTTTTCATTTTCACAGTCCTTTAGCAATGTCTGTGTTTACTAGAGCAGGGATGCTCTTTTGAAAAGTCTCATCCGGCCTATTTGGGATTGTTTCTAGAGAACAGACTCCTAATTCCTATAATAATTTTCTTTAATACTTATTCAGCTGTTATGCCCCACATTTATGTTTGAACAGTGCAGTGTACGATATGCAAAATACAATTTATCCATGTCATAGATTTGCTAAGACAAGAATTAAACATTAAGGTTATGTAGCCTAAACTTCTGCACAGCACTGCCTTTGCATTATACGTGAAATTGGGTGCTTAGGTTAAACTAAAGCAGTGTTTTTGTCGGAGAAATTAATGATAGGATTTTCTATTATTGTTAAACTTAAATTCATGATACAGCTATGAAGCTGATTCTCTCATGTAGTCCACTGTTAATCTGTTCTTTTGTATAGGTACAGGTAGAGACCTCCTGAAGAGGGGAATAAGTACTTGAAGGCAGAGAGGCGAAGATAAAATTCTTTAGGTCACAGAGAGGGGTAAGAAAAGGCAAGAGTGTCCTTGCTTCTCATTTTGAGGCTTATCAGTGTTCTGGTGCAGATGTTGATTCAGAAAGTTAACTGAACAAACAAAGCATGCCATGAAAAATGCAATGAACTAAATTGCATTCCTTCCCGATAATTTTCTTTGCTAGGTTTCTCAAGTTGTGGTGTGAGACTTCCTGGGTGTCTCGCCTTGAGCTGCTTGCCACCTCTTTGTCTCGTTTACCTATCTTTTTTCCTTTCTATTTTTTTGATCTGTCTTCAGAGGTTTACTTGCTGCCTTTGAGTAGCTGAGTAGATTCAGGGATATCTCAGGGATTTAAATTTGTCAAAAAATGCTAGCACTGTCATGTTTCTTGCCTTGTCCCTCTGCATTTTTGAGTTTTTCTTTCAGGACAAGCGCCTGTAGCTATGCAGCTGATACTGTGCATAGTTCCTCAGAGTGAGACTGTTAAGGTTTTTGCTCTCTAGGCTGATGTTTGTTAGGTGGCCTGTACCGTAGTACTCAAACCTTCTCTTTCACACTTTTCTTGCAGGATATTTCAAAGCCGTCTGTTTTAAAGCATGAATAAGTGATAATAGGGAGGGAAAGCTCGTGGGAGATGCTGGTTTCCATACTGAGTAAAACTCTCAGAAGTGCACAGCTTGTTTGGCAGCATTAGGCTATCTAGCGCACTTTGCAGCACGCTTGCTGTGAACTGACAGCCAAAGACCTTTTGTTCAGTGTTTTGAGAAATTTCAGGCCCTGAACTCTGGTCAAAACACTGTTCAGACACCACCACCATCACCCCCCACCCCCCCAGTGTATAGCTACAGCTCTAAAAGCCATGATATCTCTTCTTATATTAAGGTTTTTCAGACTGAATACAGACATGTCCTGTACTCTCTACTGTGTGAAGGATCAAAGGCTTAAGAAACATGACACTTCAAAATGTGAGTTATTTGCCCAGCACCCTAAAACATAGAGTATCTTCTGCAGACTTTTTCTTTTACAGACAAAGTGGGCAAAAGCTTAGATTTTTCCTGGAGTAGGTTGATTTGTTCTGTGTTTGATTTCTGCCTCCCCCCCCAACTCCCCACCTTAAATTCTGAAGTCCTTACTGGTCAGACCAATTATAAACAAGACATTCCCTCATGCTAGTGATAAGTCTAAATCTGCCTTGGGATAATTACCTCTTTCTTAGCATGATGTCAGTGAAAATGCTGCCACACAGCATCTTGCTTTCTCAGCTAGAAAAGCATTGTTTGTTGTCGTTGGCTTGTTAGATCCTTAGTATCATAGAAATTGATTTTATGTAGTATAGTCGTAACATCCTTCAGTCAGATGCCCTGGCTGTTTGTGGTTTGTACCAAAAATCAGCAGGGTATCATAATGTGTTCATAGCTTGAGTGTATGAAGACGTATTTTGCTGAACCTAGGCCTTGATCAGTCGGAAAGGTTGCTTCCTGCTTTCCACTGCTGTTCTTTGGTGTTTGTGTTGCACAGAAACAAAAATGAAATAAAGGTATTGGTATTATACACAGGCTTTGGGTTGAGACAGGCATACTGGCTGTCAAAGAGGTGTTTTTGTTTGTTCTGTCCTGTTCCCTCAGCCCCAGTCATGGTTTATGATTACAGTAATAGCCAAAAATGTGTCTGGAGAGAATCTAGCATGAGGATAACACGCACTCTCCTCTCAGGAGTTTGCAATCTGCGTTTTATTTTTTTAAGCCAAACACTTGTTGTACTTCTGTCGGTTGGGTCTTTATGAGAATAATCAGAAAGGAATCACTGCCATCTTAATTTTTTCATCAGCATTTTATCTCTGTTTTGCTTAATTGCTGATTGTATGTTGTTTTTCTAATAACACATTCTTATCTCCCTATGTGTACTTAAAATGTCTAATTTGTTAAGACAGGATTGTGTTGCTTAGTGGATTTTATGAACGTGTCATTTCTCATGTCAAATGATTTAGCTTTTCATTGACATGCTAATAAAAATGTTTCAGTAACTTTGGTTTTGGGTTTTTTGTTTTGGTTTTTTTTTTTGAGTGTAAAAGTGTCTTACAAATGCTGTTGCTAGACTGTCAGACACAGATTCTCCCACCCGCCTCCCCCCAAACCCTGTATCCCTACTAAGCTAATTAAAACATCCCTTCTACTAGATGGCAGATGACGCCCTGTAGTATGTATGTGCAGGCTGTTGGCCTGTTTACTCAGCTCGGGAAATTGATACCATGCCTGGAGTCTCATTCGGGCCTTTTGCCCAAGAGCTTTAGCATCATGCTTCAAAATAAGCTTGCATGAATTCCACATGTTAATCTGGTGCTCTTTTTACCCTGTGAACCACCTGCCTGTTCTCAGTATGACCTTAATTCACCCCCTTTTCCCAGAAGGCAGCTTGCTCCTTGTGTCTCTGCTTTTCTCTTAGAGAGGATTCCTTCCAGCTCTATCATTAGCTGTGTCACCAGGATAATGTTTGTCATGACCTGGTGTCTCAGCTGGAAGGGAGCAGATAAGTCACTGGTCAGGTCGGAGCCATCGTCTAAAGATTGACCTGCTGCTGCTGTATGACACTGCAGGGTTTGGCAAATAACCATTAAGATTTCTCTTCTCGTGTACTGATGTAGATGGCTTTGAACGGGGTGGGGGGAAGAAGTAGAAATACTAATTTCTGAATAGCTTCTCTGTTATGGACCTGGCATATGCATTGTTGATGCCATATTTATCCATACAAAAACTTGTGTGTGTTGAGATTCGAGGTATGAAGACTCTATCATATTTTCCTTAAGTTTTAAAGAAATAAAACCAGTATGTCTACAGGGCTTTAGTGGACAAAATGTGTCGAAGTCTGGCTGTTACAGTTTGGTATGTCGTCTTCTGCGGTACCTGGCAGAGAGTATCACCAGTCCACTGCTGAATGATTAGAAGAGAATGTGTGCCTGTACCTCATGCAATTTTCCTTAGAGTTTGGCTTTTTAGCTTGGTCTTATCTTCAGCTTTTAAACTGAGATTCGGGAGCTTTTTGTGTTGTGATGGAAGTGCACACACGGATCCGTAATGGAGGAGGAGCCTTTCTGACAATATCGTAGCCGAAAGTATTTTTTTTACTACAATATGTTAGAGAGCATTTACAGGGTAGCTAAAAATGAATATAAAAAGATACTATTTTTAAGTGCAACTTTTTGTCTAAGTCTGTTGTAGAAAATTTAACCTTTAGCATAAGTTGTCAAATTTAAATAAAATAGCTTTGCTAATACATAATGTGAGTATGTATTACTTAAAGATTTTTTTTTCTGAAGTTTTTAAGTACATCAGATCACTGAAATGAGGGAAACTGCTGGGTAAATAACTGGATTCAGTTTGCTGAAGAGGCAGATCAGCTTGCAACAGATTTTCTTCAGTAAGCATAGATGAAGAATTGAGTTTATTTCAGTGTAGTTTATGTAAATAATTTTTTTTAAGGAGAAACTGAAAGAGATTGTTCTCCTCTTGCAAAATGTAATAAAAATGAAACATGATGTTGAGATCAACTATTTCTACTGATGTAGCGATGCAGTATCCAGAAAGTCACCTCAGTTTACTAGCTAAAGATAATGCTCCTCTGATTTTTTTAAAAATAAATTTAGTTTTTAGTGAAAAACATGATTAATAAAGGTGTATGAATCCAAAACATCTAGAGTAGTTTTATTAGTAACAATCTCTAAGTGTTGTAAAATTTGGATTTGTGTAAGGAGTATTATAGCTTCTTTTGAAGCTAACCTGATGCAGTTGTGAGTTTGGAAGAAAATCCTAAAATGCAGTCATTTCATATATTGCAACCTTTTTTTTTTTTTTTTGCTATCCCCACCAACATTGGATTTGACTGTCGGTAGTGGTACCTTCATGTTCTAGGCTGGGTCGTATAACATCTCAGAGTACCTTGTGTACTTGCAGTGTTAGGTATGCATATGCCATGTGTCAGTGGTGCATATGTGGCAGTTTGGAGAACATCTAGTCCAGAAAATGAGGCCTGTTTACCATTCTTCTAACATCAAATATGAAAACCATCCATCTGAATAAATGTGTTTAAATTATGTAATTGCTTAAATGTGGAAATATTAGTGTTACAATTAGCAAAAAGAAAATCAAATGTGAAGTATAAGCTATGTTTACTTGCAAATCAACATCAGTTAATATCTAGTAACAGGCTTGCTTTCAGAAAAGGAGTAGAAATGCAAAATGAAATTAAAATTATATATTTAAGTCAAGTTTCCTTTCCTGATGATTGAAATAGTAACTATTCTTGGCTACTGTAAATCATTGTGAATTAACCTGGCCTGAGTATGAATCCTTCTGCAGTGAACTGCGGAAGTATTTTGACACAAGATGCCTTTCGCCAAATGTTGATGGATATTTTCAAATATGAGAACAAAAAGCAGAATGTTGCCAATGGCTTTTCCTGTGGATCCAAAACAGATAAGTTTTGAAGCAAGACAGAAATGGACAGGAAAATATCAGAGGAGCCACACTCAGTGGGTGATAGGATTGTAGCACAGACTGGAAACCAGTAATGGTAAATTCTTCCTTCTCATTTTGGTGCTATCTTTTCCATCAGTGTTAAGGAGGATGCTCCAGCTCTGTTTCATGAGAAACTTCCATGGTACAGCTGAGCCCACCTAACATCTTTCTGAAAGGTGTCCCCACACCTATGTCTTGTGGGTCCTGCTTGCTCTTTTGCTTCAGCTCCGACATGCATCTGACCCTTCAGTGAGTTGATCTGCCTCCCTAAGGGCACAGAATTCTCCCTTTTTTGATACTTATTTTCTGATGTTTTAGAAACTGAGTCTGCAAGGAGATGTCAGGCACCCAGCAGTGAACAGAGGGACATAGGCCAACCAGATCTAGGAGGGCAAATCGGAGTAGGTCACAGGGATTGTGGAGATTAAGAAGTCTTTCTGTGGCATAGGCTGCTTTGAACAGTTTGCTTGTCTTGCAGGCCTGTACCTTTAGTTTCCTCATCTGTTACAACAGCAGTCATACTTACCTATCTTATAGGTAAAGATAAAAGACTTTGTAGTGTGTGTGTGTGTTGAAGGCATCGTAAGTGGTGAGAAAGATACTACAGAAGCAATCCTGCCTTTGCCTTAAAACTTAATTTCTCAAGAGATATCAGAAAACCATTGAATTACCATTGATAATGGTAATTCTGCCAGTTATGTATCAGTTCTTCCATTGAAGAATGATGAAGCTCTCTCTCTCTTACTAATTTTGTGTGAAGGGCAGGGCTAGCTGTTTGAGTCGTTGAAGGTTGCTATGAGAAACCCAGCAGTGTTTCCACAGGGCATACCAATGTAACTATAGAAGCTTCTTCTGAAAATTGGTAAGGCATCAGTATTTGTAGCTCTGCTTCAGAGCAAACAAAACAATAACAAATGTTGAAGAGAGTGCATGACCTGCCTGTATCCTGATTTGCTTTGCAACTGCATGTGGCCTTCTAGAAGACAGGCTTGCGTTTGCTCTTAGTGTGTTAGAGCTCTGGCTGATCTGGGTACAGTTCTGAGAAGCAGCAATAAAGTGCCTTCACTGTCAACCCATGGCAGCTGCTTCATTCTTGGCTTTTGGCTCTTGCAAGGAGAGTGACAGATCCAAGGACCACTGAACACATTGCGTGGCAAATGTTAGGAAACTGTAAGGGCCTTTCTATGCTCTGCTTAAAAATTTGATAAGTGAAAATGTCGGAGCATTGAGAGGGATTAATCCTGTGACATCTATAACGCTCTGTATAAGAAACACTGTTTTATTGAAAGTCTCAGTGTGTGTGCGCTCCCCATCCCAGTGGGAGACAGACTGCCCCGCAGAAGATACTGTCTGTAATCAGATCCCTGCAGCTCTGCAATGCTCTGGTACGTCTGTCTGGAATCTTGCAGTGTCTTGCTTTATTTTACTGTTCGTATTGCTCTCTGTGAGATGGACTTCTGCATCTGAATAAAAATTTGTAAACATACAAGTGCAAACTGAAACTTGTGAGCTACATTTGTAGAAAGCCACGTTACTGGTTTCAGTCATCTGAAATACTAATTTAACATATTTTCTGGATGTGGGCTTTGGCTTCTCAAGCTTTAATCAGTTTAAGACATGAGGTGATAGTATGAGCTCTCCAACCTTTTTTGCTTATGTCAGTTGCAAGACTTCAGAAAGTACTTTGCTTCAGATGCTAATTGTAGGTAAGCAGCTAAAAAGGAATCTGATAGGTGGGATACAGTATTATAATACTGATATTTTTCCCTTAAACGGGAAAAAAATCAATTAATCTTGTTAATACTGTCTCCTACCTACTTGATATCCAGTAGAAATAAAAAAGAAATTAAAAAAAAAGAGAGCAAGATAATTAAATGAGCCAGATAGGCATTGCAGTGAATTCGTAGCTGTCTTGGAATACTGAGGGTAGAATACATCTCTTGACATGAATGGAAACTGGAAAGAAGTTTTAGAGCTCTTCATCCTAGTTCTACTCTTTGATCATTCTTGAGAGCAAGGGGAAGAAACTTTGGTTTTGTTACAGGCCCCTTAAGTGGCTTGTATGTGTGGGGTCTTCTGGGTTTTACGTGCTTGAGGACTTTGTGTCCAGTAGGGATGGACAGGAAAGGATGGAATATTTGTTTTATGGCTTTTGTGGTTATCCATCAGTAAAATGTTGTTTACTCCAATTCTTCGTGACAGATTTTGGATGGATTACTGTAGGAGTGACACTACAGGGAATACTTAGAAGATATAACTGACACACTGCAAATCTGTCAGGTGCATTAATTTGTCAAATTATTTGTTCCTATATGATAATTGTCTTTGGGGTTTGCTTTTTTCAAGATTATGGTGGAACATTTATACATTCACTGTCCATGTTTACAGTTATTAAAAGGTACATTTAACACATTTTGAAAAACATATGCCATTTCCTTATTCTCTCTTACGGCTTTGCAGTTGTATTAATGCACTGAAGTGCTCGTCCTGGGAACATTATGAGTTGGCTACTCAGCCGCCTTCTCCCGAATAATCGTAACAGCCTTTCCATATTCTGCCCTGACCAGTGGCACAAGCATTATACACAGCCCCTTGTACGAGGGAAATACATTACAATATGGACACAAGGAGAAATAGTAGTGGCAGTATTACGACTGTTGCTATGATGGTCTACAGTTATAAGCAAGACAGGGTATTTACGTGCAATGTCTTGTTTTATATCTTTTTTAGAAACAAACAGGCTGACTTCAGGCAAACAATTCTTTGGATTATATACAAAGTATAACAGATTTTTCTTTTTGTTTTGTTTTATATCTTACATAATTTTAATCAACCAACCCGATACAGAGTTTGTATGTTGGCAATCCAGTGAAGTCAGCATTTGCATCAGGTTTTATATGAGGTTTAAGAATCACTGAGTAACAAGATTTTCCATATTTAATTTAGGTTTTTCGTTCTTTTAATAGTTAGGAATAAAATTTTTGTATTCTGACACTGTAACTTGTTTGTTTATCAGATGTCTGTTTTATTCAGTAGTACAGTAAGTGAAAAGTAACGTATCATTTTAGTTATTGGGTTAGAATTTTCTTAAAATATCATTCTTGAGTTAATTTCAGAAGCTTTGTGTCTGCTTTGTGAAATACTGTATGTTTCACTTTTTTTGTCTAAGTAGTGGGGGTTTTGTGCATCCATCTACAGATGAAATGTAATGAATGTTTCAAGCAGATACTGAAGTGCTGATTTCATTGCAATCTAGCTAGTGCAGATAATACGAAAGCATATAGTTTTCTCCGAGTAACCTGTTATTGTGTGGTCTGTGAATAATACACAGTTAATGGAGAAAGTATTGAGGTGTCATGATATCATTAGATACTGAAGTAGTATGCTGTCTTATGTTCCTTGGATCTAAAAAGAAACTGGAATATACTGATCCTCTTAAGCTGCAGAATTGAAATCCTGAAAAAGATGTTTCAATGTAATTTGTTTTAATAGACTTTGTAAGCTCAGGAGGACCACTGACACTGCAAGATTATGATGTTACCTTGGCAAGCTGCTTACCAGAAAAAGCAGCAGAATTTTCCTTGAGCAGTTTGCAAGCAGACTTTTTCAATACAGAAAAGGAATCTGCAGTACAGATGTTGAGTTTTAGAGAGGACATTATCAAGTTTGATTATATGTTACCAGGTGTTTTTTTTCTCTGATTGTTCTGCTTTTTCACTCCTTCACATTGACATACAGAAATAGCACTGAATGTAGTAAATATTAGGCTTTTATACAGCTGTGGAGGTACTTTGTGAAGTACTTATTAAATTAAAAAAAATTGTACTAAACCAAGTTTGTCTAAATGTACAGTCATTCTAGGTATAGAAGGAAAAGAATAACTGTAAGATAGCTTTAAAATTTCAGGTCAAAATTATTTATGAAATTACCTCAGTTTGCATTTATCTTCTTATTGTTACTTTTGTCTAGATTCATAGAATTACAGAATGGTTTGGGTTGGAAAAGACCTCAAAGATCATCTAGTTCCAACCCCCCTGCCATGGGCAGGGACACCCTGCACTAGACCAGGTTGCCCAAAGCCCCATCCAACCTGGCCTTGAACACTGCCAGGGATGGGACCTCCACAGCTTCTTTGGGCAACCTGTTCCAGTGCCTCACCATCCTCACAGTCAAGAATTTCTCCCTAATGTCCAATCTAAATCTCCCCTCTTTTAGTTTAAACCCATTTCCCCTTGTCCTGTCACTCCCTGCCCTTGTAAACAGTCCCTCTCCAGCTTTCCTGTAGGCCCCGGAGGCCTACTTTAAGGTCTCCCCAGAGCCTTCTCTTCTTCAGGCTGAACAACACCAACAATATGCAAGCATGATGGAATTCTAGGGAATTTACAGTTATGTTCAAAGAGAACAGCAACGAAAAAGGCAACCTTTGCATGAGCAAAGCATGAGTGCAGGAGTATGACCTATATTTGTAAGATGTAGGAGAAGCAACCCGCTAAGTAGCACATCATCTAATAAATGCAATCATATTACTTTCCCAACTCCAAGTTTTCAAAATGAAGTAGAAAATATATGAAGCTGACATTCTTCAGTCGACTCAGTCTTTTCTCTGACTGTTTTGAAAAGTTCACCATCTTCATCTGAAGATCTTTGTGCTCCTTGGGAAAGGTGGTAAAGTGAAATTTGGCAATGGGAAAGAAGAAAATCCAAACAAAGAATTCCAGTGGGTTTTTTCCTCCTGTTTAATTGTGGATAGCTTTAGCTTTGTGTGTATGTGAATGCATTAACTCTCTGTGAATGTTTATCTAAAAGGTATAGATTTAACCATGATGATGAATCTTCCCTTTTCATTTTCATGCTTTGTAGACTCTGAAACAGCGCTTAAAAAAGAACAAAACCAAACCATCCCATAAGCATAGCTTAGGTAAAGGTGCTGAAAAGCATTGAGAGTTTTGTGTTGAGGAAGAGAAATAATTGAATCCAAGAAGTTTGACAGTGACTGCTTTTATACAACTTCCTGGGAAAGAAATTAATTATAGGACGAGCTAGGAATTAGTGAGAATATTGCTTAAAAGAACCCAACACATTTACAACATTTGTTTACTTTCTTGATGAAACCTGACTGTTTGTTCAATGAAAGAATATTTTCCATAACTTTGTAGAGATTATAGTTAGAAGCAAGCACTATATGGTAGTTGCACAGAATTAAATTAATTACATGAAATCTGGCTATCTTGGGATGTTACTGTGTTACGTAATAGATAGATCAATACAATATGGAATGAATAAATTGTGTATCAAAAATTATACCTTTCAAAGGTTTCTTCTTTGCAAACTGACACAGCTGAATGGGAAGAATTGGCATCTCAACTTTTAGTTGATTTATAGAAATGAATTTTATAAACAAAATTTGAGTAATCTCTTTGATAGCATTGAAGTGAAATGTTCAGAATTGTTACTTAAAACTTTTTCTGTTCGTTGATTTTCATTTGTGATCTGTTTTAACATGTATTTTTGTATCGTGTGAGAAAATAGAAGACAGTCCTTGATAGCTGCCTTTTCACTGAATACTTCTGTAATCAGCAATTTTTACCTATTACAGACTTCTTACTGGAAAGGTTGTAGTGTCATACTGTCACGCGAGAAGAATGCGACTGTTTGCAACTACAGCATAGTGCTGTTTCTTATCCCCACTTATATTTTATCCCCATTTTATTTTTATTTTATTTTATTTTTATCCCCATTATATCCCCACTTATATTTTATCCCCATTTTATATTTTATGTATCTTTCTTATGTCTAGTAGGAGCATCTGGCCAGGATGAAGAGAGAAGCATAATTGTGAAGACCGCTACAAAGTCAAAATAATCAGACACAAGACTGTGTGCTAATTTACCTAGATGCCGATCTGCCTTCTTGGCTTCAGCTTTCCCACAGGAGTATGGCTGTGTGTAGAGGCTGCCTGCTTTCTGCTGGCCTCTTTGCCTCTCTATAGGTGACGAGTCAACACTTGGCACGTTAATGCAGACAGAGCAGCTCAGAAACATCATCCACTTAACTGGGTGCATATGTGCATAGCTAATCTCATGCCCTCTGAGTCTTGCTAGTGAAACAACCCACTTCTGTACAGTAATCTTTCCTTTGCTTCAACCATTCATTTAAAGCTCCCAACTCTTACAAAGGTCTCTTTTCAGTGACTGTCGCTTGTCAAGGTTGCTCTGAGGCAACCATTCTTTGAGTCTGTCTGTCTTCGGGATATTACATTCTTTTAACTCAGAGACCTTGGCACAACCTTCCAGAACCTCAAGGAAGAAAATGTGAAACTTGAAGCAAAAGGGGACAGATATGGGGAGGAGTTGAAGCTGTTCCTTAGCTTTGCACCTTTCTTACGTGAGGGAAGGACTAGTGGGAAGGACTAGTTCTTCTCTCCACCTAGACCTCTGAGCAGTGGTTGTGAGTTGGGTGTGAGTCCTCCAACACAGACCGAAATCTTCAGTTGCGGCATGTTTGAAGGACAGTCAGGACTAGAGTTAAGTTCTTGATCCCAAAGCCAAAGACCAAGAAACTAGAATTTCTTTGAAAACTGCAACTCCTATCCTTTTATATTAAACAAATAAACGTCCAGCTCGCTGAAGGGCTCTGCTGTGAGAAGTGCCTTGCTTCACAGCTTTTAAGAGCACAGCCCGTGGTGAACAAAGGGCTATGTGGTGGGAAGCTCGTACCCACAATCCACTTCACACCTGGGATGCGGTTTGCAGGCAGCACCAGGAGCTCCCTCCTCGCAGGCTGACGCAGGCTCCTTCGCTGCCGCAACACGCCACGCTCAAACTGCTCTGCAGAGATTATCAGATTTCTGACTGAAATATGTCCTGATGTCCAACAGAAATAATTCTTGTTTATGAGGCTCTTCTGAATTTTAAAAACTGGTGGCTTCTGTTATTTTCTGTCATCTCACCCTCCTTTTTTTTTTAATTTTGTTTTGAGTGTTGCAGTACATGTGTCACATACAAAGGTGTATTGGGATTTTGGGGGTGGATATCAAAACTTTAATGTATGTTCATAAGAAAGTATTCAAAGAGCCTGTGGGCAGATATTGGAGATAATTAGGAACTCGCTGGAACTGCTGCAGGCTCGAGGGATGTTTGCAGGCTGCAGAACGTTCCTACGGGAAAGAAATTGCTCTGTAATTACAGGCAAGGTCAGTGCAGTCGGTTCAATGGAAAAGAGATGGTAAGAGCTGGGGCTCCCTCCCCTGAAGATCTTCAAATGTCATTACTGAGACAGGGTTGTTACCACTTTTTCAGTAGTGTCCCCTGTACGCATTGTGTGAGTGTTCTCTGTGCTAGGAGGACTGCAGCCTTTTCTGGAGAGAGAAGATTCACACTTGTAAGTGAAGGGTATTTCTTGGTCAAACTTCACATTTCTTTTAATCTCTAAAGATTCTGAATGCCTGTTTCAGTGGTGTAAATGTCCAGTTTGTTTAAAAGGCTAATATGTTTTATTTGGCCATTTTTCTTTTCTGAAACAGGCCTTTTGGCATCTGTCTGAAGTATTTCAGCCCACTTCTGTTCCTGTGAAAAGGAGGCATGTTTTCGTGGCTCATGGGTAGCCTCAGCTCCATGACATTTTGGTAGCCATCTTAAATTCATCCTCAAGAGACAAACTTTGCTTCCCTGCCTTCAAAGGGCAAAACCATTGAGTTCAGAAACATTCTGTGCCCAAAATTTGTCATCAAAAGCCTTCAGGTGGCAATAATAATTCCAAGTCGTCCTTCCCCCCCCTTTCTCACTTGTGCTGTACAGCTCCACTTTAGTGTTGCCAGTGCAGCTGAATGTGGGGCTGTGCCGGGACTGCGTTGGGCATTGATTCATCTTAAAACAAAAAAGAAAAAGCTTTTGAGCACAGTTCAAACTGATTGAAATCTAGGCTGCTGTGGCACCACACCTCCCACCCCCTTTCTTACATTGGCAGCAGTGCTGCTGCACGTGCATGGTGAGTTCAGTAAGGGAAGCTCCCTTAAAATCGATCGTTGCTTTTGCAGGGTAGGTCTTTGGCAAGATCAGCTTCCTGAACTGCACGATGGGCAGAGCGCTGGCGCTTGTGTTAGGAGAGGCTGAAGGAGTATGGCTTGTCACAAGAGAGGCTGAGAGTGCGGCTGAATCTGGCAAACAAGATTTATATTGATTAAGCTGTTGTGAATCTTCATTTCTGAACTTTTTAATTGGATCATTTCTCTTACGTAGTTTGGAGTGTAGCATCTTGAATGGTCATCCTGGCTTCAGGGAGGGGCATGGCATGCCGGGCTAGGGATTGAGAAAGAAGTGATCAGAGCTGCAGGAGCAGAAATGTCTTCCATTTGTCTTGCAGCTGAATGGTTTGTATTGTGAAGTCTAGCCTTCAGTTATTTTTCTGGTTTGCTTCCCTGCCATATAAGCATAATGGATCTAGCATTAGTTGACTCAAAAATTTCCCATGAGCATGTTTGACCAGTATCTGATTCAAGGGACTTGCAGCAGTTTTTTCACAAGTGGACATAATATTTATCCACCTAAAGTATATAGTTGCTGAAGAAAGTGTTTTAAAAAACAAACCAAAATCAAACAAAAACCTGCACTGAAGTTAGGTGTTCTCTTTCTTGCATGTTTTGATAGGTTCTGTTGAGCTCAAATATCCTTAGTTTTGGGGCTGAGACTGTTGTGCATTGCTTCTATCTTTTCTGACTGCACTGTGAAGAACATGACTGTTTATCTCACTTCCTCCATAGACAGGGTTTTTAACGATTTGCTGTATTTCATGTCTTCAGGCCTCCACCTTTTGGAGACTGTGTATAAATCTGACAACCTACAATTACTAGCTTCTAACAGTTTGCTTAAGGAACCTCTAGTGTTTTTCTTGCAATGGTTTTCCTGAAGTAATTTTACAATTTGTTTCTTGCTTGTTCTTCCTAATGGTATTTTCTAATGTAACTCCCGTTTAATCTGATGGTGTGGCATCAAGCATTGAAAGTGGAGTTTATATAATAGTTCTAGAAATAATACAAATATTTTCCCTATTTTTCATATGACAGCTATACATGAAAAAAGATCTTGCATTTTAAAAAATTTATACAACATACATACATTGCATTCTCCTCTATTACAAGAACCCAGGGGGGTCATTCAGCACATGAGCAATGCCAGTCAGCTACTACTATTTTTTATTTTCACTTCTGTGAGAGTGTAATTTGGTAGAAGAGATGGTTGTAAGTTTGTCAGAGTATTGCATTGAAATAAATTTTGTCAATGTTCACAGTGAATATCTGCTGAACAACCGCTAATACAAGCTTCACTTCTCTCGGTATGCCAACAAATACATTTTCTGTCAGTTTTATTTGCTTAAGAATATATAGCTGCATATAACTAACATGACAGTGTCTGTATTAATGGGCTGGCAGTTATTATCACAGTGCCCAGCATTACACCTATGTTGCGTATCTGTTTCTGTGCAGCTATGCTGTGGTCACAGATCTCTTTACGTCTCTGATTAGCATGACTGACCGTCTTGCCCAGGCCATGCAGCTGTCCCTGAGTAGGGAAAGAGCTTCTAGAATTACCCAAGGACAAACCTTGGGGAGAGAAAACCATTTAAGAGCAAACAGAACAAAAATCAAGCATCTTCTAAGTTTTGGGTTTATTTTTTTTCTGCTCTTCCTTTATTTTTCTAGGAGTGAAGAACATTTTTACGCCTGCTAGTTAGCTTATTGATGTTTGTTTAGAATCATGTCTTCCAAATTAATTTTGTATTGTGTAATATGAAAGGAAGGTGTTAACCTCAATGACTTATACTACAATGTAAGGTGAATAAAGCAAAGATAATTAGAAGAGATGAGTGAAAGAAAAGAAAAACCAGTACTCATTCAGGTCAAAATTACATTTTCTCCCTATGGAATTTGCCTTTTTTTAATGGAAAAAAAAAATCCTTTTGCCTCCAAACCAGTCATCTTTTCTTGTATGTACTTCAGCCTTTTAGGAATTGAGTAGCTGATTTTGTTAAATAACTTTCTTTCATTTTGGATAGGATTATTTAATGATGTATGTTGGACTAAATAAACAACAACATGTATCATCTTGCCGGTTTTTAGCACTATAGTATTTAACCTGTAATATAGTGACTGTAGTACAGAATGTGCCAATTTTGTTGTACAGAGTTCAGCAGTAACGGTGAAGGTTACTCCCAGAGTCACCATCTGATGGCTGGTGGGCTCATCAGCCTTCAACTTGTGTAGAACCACTTGTGGTTTGATCCTTCAGAACAAGGGCACATTTGTGGTCTTGCATTTTTTGCAAGTACCTTGTTACCTTCACGGATACTGGTGTATATGTTTTCCTTCTTAGACTGTAAAGCGAGGTAAAACTGCTGTTTCGTTTGACCTCATCCGACTTG
This sequence comes from Psophia crepitans, assembly GCA_013399095.1. NCBI lineage: Eukaryota > Metazoa > Chordata > Aves > Gruiformes > Psophiidae > Psophia > Psophia crepitans. The sequence continues at coordinate 58,398 of VWZZ01007697.1, read as the reverse complement.
GACTGGAAGGAAATCAGGCTACCAGGTTTTCCAGCCTAGCCAGACTTTTCAGAGACTCTGTAGCTGATGTTTCTTTCCCTAAGATGTTTGGGCAGTCATACTCTTCAAAATGTAGGCCGTGAGTCCTTTTTTGTTTTGGTTTGTTTTTTTGAAGATAGTAATTTAGCAATAGTTTGTACTAACCTGAATTTTTCTTCTCTGCTTTCCTTCCCTTCCCAGTCTCCTTTTATCCTCACCTTCAGATACTCTGCTCTGGAGCCTTGAAGAGTGGGGTTTTGAATAAACATAAAATGCTGAAGAGCTTGCTGCAGTATCGGTACACTTGACTGTGCATGACTTTCTGTCAACAAAAGAGACACCTCAATGAAAGATGCATGAGAACAACCAAATATTTTTTCTGATTGTCCAACTGCAGCTTAACTCTTACACTTTATAAGTTAATGGAAATAGTTAGGAGATAAAAATGATGAGTTAAATATTGACACTAAAATATGAGAGCCACTGTTAATAAGCTCATTTTTTAAAATTAATACCTAAATTTCTTTCTATAATGTGGAGACGTAACTTGTTGCTGGTTTTGCATTCGAGAAGAGCTATGCCTTCAGAGCAAAATCAGATAAAATGCTTGTGGATCCTGCTTTCCTGTATCACAGATCTATTATGTTTTAGTCAAGGTGTCTGTACTTAAGAAACATTTTACATCACTGGTCTTAGACTCAAAACAGTATTAGAGGATGAGTTCAAGTAGCATCTCCCTTTGTTAAAGGGAAAATCCAGAGCAAAGATATTTTCAGCTACTCTTTAAGTTAGAGTAAAAGTAGGTAACTGCAATTTGTTGACATTTAGTGACCTAGTAGTGCTAAAAATAATTTAGCTGCAAAAATAAATATTTTTTCAGAATCCAGTGTACTATGATTAGCCCTTGCCATGCTCTGAAAGAAAAGACACATAAAGTTTGATTATAAAAAATCTGCAGTTAAAATTTTAGTTTCGATGGATTTCATCTGGAAGGTTAAGTTCTCTTTATATGGGGAGCTCAAACTGAACTCAGACTAGTGGTAAGATCGTGCACATAACGCCTAGCTCTTCTATAATGCTTTTTTATCTTATGCTCTTACATGTGCTTTACAGTAGAGGTAGCAACCATTACCCTTGTGTTTCACAGTGGGCAAAAGGAAGGCAAAAAGCTTGCTTTAAACATGTGAAAAGGAGAACAGTGGGACTGCTGTAATGGCAGAAGAAGAGGGTGTGTGTCTAAATTAGTTACTGATTTTCCTGAGGGAAGACTAGCATCTGAACATTTTAATTGTTTTTTTCTTAGGAAATACCAAATGGGTGGAAATGAAGGAGAGGGGAATGGAAAGAATTAAATCTTAATTTATATGTAATTTAATTCACCCTGTCTTTTGAGTGTTTGACACTACAGTCTTAAAAGTATTTTTTGTCTTGTCTACTGAATACAAGTACAACATAAAGGAAGTGTTGACCCTCAGTGTTTTAAACGTAAAATACTCTTGTAGGCTCTATTGTATTGAGAGGTATTTGAATAATGGCTGACTTCTAGATTTTCATCTCTCCCTGTCCAGCATTCATAATGCAGTTAGAATATTTTTAAGAGGAGAAGCTGTTGGTTTCTGTAATCTTGAAAGTGGTAGTAAGTGGGACTCAGATGGGAGAAGGTTATTGGCCAACACGCAGAAGAGTCCTTTTCTCAAATTTGTTAATTTTATATGCAGTGAATAAGGCCAGAAATTGCATATGGATTTTGTGCAAAGCCACTGCATGTGTAGTGGTCTCTGTATCTTAAAATCCACTTGTAAAGTCATGGTACTTGCACAGTTCAAACAGTTCTGTTTAATGCTTAACTTATGCTGCTATGAGGTTTCAGAGGCTTCTGTTTTTCCAGTAGGTGATGTTTTTTTGATTTCTCTGGAGGATTAGTAAAGGATTGCATCATAATACACATGCTGCTAATATAAAATGTCAACTGTTGAATGCAGATGATTGTTGGGAAGACCCCAGTGGGTATGAAGATAGTAGCGTTGATCCTTGACAGAATCAAATTTGCTTATGGGATAAGCACAGAAATTCTTCTTCAAACCACTGTGTTCTGAAAGTTTTTTCTGAATTTTCCTTTATATGAACTTTCTTTGGACTGTAACTGAGAAGTACCATATATCTGGAAAGTCTAGGTGACATTTCTGATATCCTTATCATGCTATGATGGAAAAAAAAATGGTAGCAGCCATTATTTTTAAATCTTTGGTTAGTTGTAATCCTGAGAATTTCCGGTAGTGGCTCACCAAACCTCATGGACAGTGTTCCTCTTAAGTGTACTAACCAAATAGTGTTCTAAACTACTTTGTGACCTTGCCTTTACATCTATAAATTTGTTTTCTTATCTTTTTCTCTTTTTAAATTTTTTTCTTGATACATCTATACTAGACTGAAAAAAGTGGTTAATCACTTGAAGTGTGAGGTTGGTACAGTGCAGTATATAGGCAAGACCATTTTTACAGCTCTGATGAATGTAATTTTTTAATTTAAATGAGCTCTCTTTAGCAGGAACTGTATAGATGCAATAACTGTGCGTATTTGTGCACTTCATCTGGACAGCCTTTTACTTCGTCTCTTCTACTCTATTTGCATTCTTCTGTATATAAGTGAATTTGGTATTTTTTCCTCCTTTTTCAAATGGGGACCTGTGCAGGATTTGAGTAGTCTTTAAAATTCATCTGTATTGATTCAAACTTCCAAGCTTTAATTTTGGAGTATCTTAGATCTCTTTAAAGCAGTAATTTTAAGCCCTGGAGGAATCTTCTTAGCGTCCTTTAAGAATGATAAGTTTAGTACTGTCTTTCATATGAGGAAAGTCTGAAAGAGCTGGGACTCTTCAGCCTGGAGAAAAAAAAGGCTCAAGGAGATCTTTTCAGCGTGTGTAAACACTTGACGGGAGGAATGAAGATGAGGGAGCCAGGCTTTTTACAGTGGTGCCCAGTGGCGGGACCAGAGGCCATGGGCACAAACTGAAACACAGGAGGTTCCCCCTGAGCATCAGAAAATACTTTGTGAAAGTGACCTAGCACTGGCACAGGTTGCCCAGAGAGATTGTGGAGTCTCCATCCTTGGGGAGATTCAAAAGCTGCCTGGTTACAGTCCTGGGTAGCCCTGCCTCAGCAGGATGGTTGGACCAGATAATGGCCAGAGGTCCCCTCCAACCTCAACCATTCTGTTCATGTGCCTTGGAGTCTAACTCTGCCTGCTCTGTCACGGAGACCTCCCTTCCCTACCCTCAATCCAAAGCTGTAGAACCTTTGACTAAGAGTTCACCCCAGTGACTGTGGCTAAAAAGAAGTTCCATTTTTCCTCCCTAATGTATCCTCCTGGGATACATTTCATTAGTTATACCTGTGTCGTGGTTTAGACTGTTATTTTATTTCCCAGTGCCCCCCTGCCCTCGCATGAGGAGGGGAAATTGGAAAAAGAAAAGGAAATGTGTGGGTTGACATAGAAACAGATTTAATAATAGAGTAAGGATCTTAATAACACCAATCCTAGTATAAAATCCAGAAGGTTATCCTCAGCCAGTACAGGGCTGGCGAGCTGCACCCTCTCAGCTGTGAGTGCTGATGCCGCACGCAGCGAGCAGCGCAGCAAACACACGACAGCCACCGCATCCAGCAGAGCAGGGCTCAGGAGCAGAGAGTGGGGCTCAGGGATGGGATGGCGGGCAAGACCCTCCAGGGAAGGCAGCCATCAGAGAGAGAGGGACTCCCCAGAGAATCTCCTAATGTATAGGGAGTGTGACGTTTGTGGTATGGAATACTTCTGCTGGCCAGCTCGGGGCAGATGCCCTGGGTTTTGCCCCTCCTGGCTTCTGCACCTGGCGATCTCAAACTGCTCAAGACCTTGATCACTATAGAAACCTGCATTCCATAGCTGGCCATAAACTACATCAAAGTGTCTTATCAACTTTGTTCTCACAGAATTAAGTGCTGCAGTTTGCTCTAAAATGCAGCTTCTCTGTGCAGAAAATTAGTTCTGTGATTCTGTCCCAGCAAAACCAGGACAATGTGTCAATTCTGAAAAGTTTTTTGAACTTTGGACGTGAAAAAAGAAAATTTTGTGGTTCAACTTTGTGTGTGGTTGAAATACATATATGTGCATGTCTGAATATTGCAAGTATCAGTATAATAGAGATATTTTATAGAAGTCCAGTATAAAATCCTTAATAGAATAGAATAGAATCATTAAGGTTGGAAGTGACCTCAAGGATCATCTAGTCCAACCATCCCCCCACCACCTATTACCCACTAAACCACGTCCCTAAGTACCATATCTAACCTTTCCTTAAACAC
>VWZZ01007697.1:0-53414 GCA_013399095.1 Psophia crepitans | reverse complement strand
TCCCTCTGCAGAGCCATCCTACCCTCCGGCAGATCGACACTTCCCCCCAGCTTGGTGTCGTCTGCAAACTTACTGAGGGTGCACTCAATTCCCTCATCCAAATCATCAACAAAGATGTTGAACAGGATGGGCCCCAGCACCGACCCCTGGGGCACACCACTCCCGACCGGTCTCCAGTTGGATTTGACTCCATTCACCACCACTCTCTGGGCCCGGCCATCCAGCCAGTTATGAACCCAGTGAAGAGTGTACCTGTCCAGACCATGGGCCGCCAGCTTCTCCAGGAGAATGCTGTGGGAGACCGTGTCAAAGGCTTTGCTGAAGTCTAGGTAGACTACATCAACAGCCTTTCCCTCATCCACCAGGCGGGTCACCTGGTCGTAGAAAGAGGTGAGGTTGGTCAGGCAAGACTTGCCTTTCACAAACCCATGCTGGCTGGGCCTGATCCCCCAGTTTTCACGGACATGGCACGTGATTGTCCTCAAGATGACTTGCTCCATCACCTTCCCTGGCACCGAGGTCAGGCTGACAGGCCTGTAGTTCCCCAGATCCTCCTTAATCATAATGCTTTGATTACTGTAGTGATAGTCTGTGTATCTTTAAGTAGTTTTGTGACTTACTTTATTCACTTTTTTTCTTTTTGTGTGTGTGCATGCTCTTTTCTTGCAGAGTTGGAAGAATCCAGGGATTTCAAGCTTTGAATGACGGGCGTCTTACAAGATTACCACAGCTAAACTGAAAAGGCAGATGCAGCTCTGAGTACCGGATTGAGTGAGCTGGTGTGTGCACTGCATGTACATGAAAACGCACGTGTTTTTGTCATCCCATAGACTTACTCTTGCATATTCCTGTGAGCTTTGCAATTGATGAAAATTAATTTGAAAACCAGATGGAGCACCTTTACAGCACAGGAATCAATAACCCATGGAAAGACACCTGCCAGTAATGTTCAACTTTCCACATGGTCTTCACGGGTGAAAAAAGTTTGCAAGAAGAGGAAGAAAAAACACCCTCTGCACAGACAAAGCCTAATAAATACCTCCACAATCTAAATCAGTATTTGCAAGGGAAACAGAAGATTACAGAGGGTAGAGGAAACTGATTTTGTTATCGCAGAGGAGTAATGTATGGTCTTTGGCACGTTTTGCTTTGGGCTCAATAGATTGTGAATGGACTAATAAATCGTGACCATATGTTCAGTAACGATGACTGGAAGTAAATAAGTTGAACTATGGGACAAGTCTGGGCACTGAACTGAGCAAACCTCGTCATCCTTCTTGAGTTAACCAGGTCATCAAACTTGCATATTCTTTCTCCCTCTCCTTTTTCCTCTTTTCACTTAGCGTGGTATAAATACTAATTAATTGAGCTCATAAATGTTATTCAAATAAAACAATTGGAATACTTCATATGTTTCCTTCTTGTACAGCTGCAAATGTTGTGTCTGGAACTATGAATCTGTGCTGTAGACAAGCATCAAGAAGGAAAGATCCAATCAAAAAAGCAAGGAGAATACCTAGAGAAATAGTGAACCCAGGAAGTCAGATTTTTAATGCTGCTTCTCTTTCTTTTTTAGATTATTATATTTCTTCCTTCCTTGAATTTTAGAAGATTTTGAAAGAGTGCTTACTTGATGTGCTTTAATTCTGGCATTTGTTTTTTACAGTAGGATGGAAAGTCTGTGATTTCCTTGTAGCAGAAAAAGAAGGGAAAAGTAAAGGAAAAACAGCTTGACATTTTAGCCTGTTTCGGAGAAGAGAGATCTTCATGGTTCACCTGAGGCAAACACTTATCTGCTTTGAAAGCTAAAAGCTTTAAGGCATTTTTGATTCTGCTATAAATGAAGAGGGGGTTTCTTTTTTATTCGTGTGTGGCAGCAAAAAGCGGGAAAGCAGGCAAGATAGCGTGATAAACAGTTCAGGCTGTGTTGGGTCTCTGGTGGAAAAAAAGTGCTGCAATGAAAATTGGATTGGCTTTGGATTGCAAAAACTTTTGAGTCCAACGAGCGGTTCAGTACCAAGAGGGATTTCCCAACTGGCCTGGCACATCAGTGCCTGCACAAGTTCGGGTCTGTTGTTTCGCACGGTTTGTGTGCCTTTTTTTTCCCTTTATGCAATCTCTTTCAGCTTTAGCAGCAGAAATACATCAGATGGAAAAGATATGCCAGAGGGCAGCTTGGAAAAGATGAATGTCATATATATACATATATATGTATGTGCGTGTGTTTAAATTTCTGCAACTGAACTTCTGAAGAAAATCTGACTGGAGGAAATCTTAAAAGCCTTAAGTTACTTGAAACCTACACGTTTGCAACTCTTTGTCTCTGGAATTGCATTACGCTAAACTGGAATCTCAGGCTGTATAAAGATTATATCAAGTTGAGCAAAAAGATGACTTAACCATTTCTTGAGCGCCTCTTATGAAGTAGCTGTTTCTCCAAAGGATAAGTGCACCCTCACTCTACAGACTCAAAAACAAAAATGAACCTGAATTTTTTTTTAAGTGTTACTTTTTCTTAGCCAACTGCCATCATCTTTTATAGAGGAATTTTTCACTATGCATTTGGTGGATATTTATAAACACTGACCCCATCCTCCTCCCTTTCAATGATCTATCCCAGGTCAGTCTTATCAATAAAAAAAAAAAAAAATTGATTTAAATTTTGTGCACTAGACATATTACTTTCTTATGTCAAAAAATAAAATATTTAAAAAGCATGTATGCAGCAGTGGAACATGGGCCTGTTCTTTGCAGCGATTCCAACATCCTCTGCCTCTCCTGGAAAGGGAGAGTCCCCAAAAGTGAGAAGGAGAAACCAGTGTGCAGGAGGCGGTACTATGAGGAAGGCTGGTTGGCAACAGGCAATGGCAGAGGAGTTGTAGGCGTCACTTTTACTTCCAGCCATTGCAGGAGGGACCGGAACACCCCTCAGAGAATCAACTTCAATTTGAGGGGCCACAACAGTGAGGTAAGCAAAATGTGTGTTACACTTTAAAGGAAATGACAGCAGTCTTTTTATTTTTTCCTTTGTCTTTTTTTTTTCCCTTTTTTTTTTGGGGGGGGGGGTGTGTGTATAATATTTCTGCTTGAAATTTGACAGGGTGATATGAAGGAGGCTCAGGACTAATCCAAATGCGATCGGAATCTATTGGAGTCTTTCTAGTAAATTCAAGCATGTGAGGCTTATGGTGAGGAGGTTCTCTCTGGAAGTGGGTCTGGTTTTGGCTTGGCTTGGTTTTCTCCTTCATTCCTCAGCACCTCCCAGTTTCCAGGCAAATTCAATAAATGTGTGTTAAGGGAGTTAGAAGTTGTGATGGTTGACCGCTTTTATGCGGTACTAAAGTCTGGCTTGGAAGACTAACGGAAGGGCAGGGGAGTGGGAAGGGAGCTCAGCGTGGGTTTTTCAGAGGCTGCAAACAGAAGTGGTCTGTGACAGGTGATAGCTGTCATCTCTAGAAAAGCTTCGGAGTTTGTTAGGAGTAAGTGGGACTTCCCAGAAAAATGTTAAGATGGCCTGCAGTAAATGACTGTAACTTCAGAGTGCAAGGCATTGTCCTGACTAACATGATACAAAGCCTTTTCCATTTGTTTTTTTTCTGAGAGGGATAAACCTGCTGGTAAAAGCTGATACTCCAGTTGTGCTTTACCATCTTCCTGGCACCCATCTCTTTCTCTGCATAACGCTTCACGGAAAGTGCAGGTGATACCCAGTAGCATACAAAGCATCTTGGGCAACTGTGAGGACGTGGTTTGTTTCTTCTTTTTAGTTAGGCTGCATTTGGATGTGCTCTTTGAAAAGAATCTGTTCAAATCAAGGTTCTGCTCTTAGGTTAGTGGGTGGAATGACATTGTATGTACTGAAATTAAAACCAAAGATACAATGTGGTTTTTCTTGTGTTTTGTGCTACTTGCTCATTAAACTCTAACATATGTTGCCCTTTTGACATAAACTCCACCAAAGATTTAGAGGTGGGTGGTTTTGGTTCTTGTGTTAACGTTAATAACAATCTTCTTTTTAAGGAAAAAAGGGAGCAAGGGATAAAAATTTGGTCTTAAACAGTTGCTTCCACATGCTTTGTCCCTATGCAGGTGCATGGGTGTTTTGTAAATTATACAGACTTTTATATTTGTAGATGACAGATTCATGTATATATTTGTATTCAGTTCATTCAAAAAACCAGAGCCACCTTTTCCCAAAGGGAATGATGATGTTTGAATCCAGCATTTTGTTTTTGAGCCACCTCTAGTTGTCAGTGTAATTTTCAATTGCAAATTGCATTTTAACTTTCGGAATGTGTGATACAATGATCCCTTTTCGTTTCTCCATATTTTCTTCTCTAACTTTTCCATGAATTTGAGCACCTATTTTTCTCTCTTTGCATAATATGTGTCTTGGAAACAATGAAGGAAGTGCTGTTATGGGAATGTGAAGTCTTGTTGCAGAATGTGGAAACAGGAGACTAGGTTTAAGTATGTGCCAGTTAAGTGGAGGAGATGCTGATGTGCATGCTGCCCTTTGGTTTTGGCTAGTTGTGCTTTGTTTACTCAGTTGGCCATTCTCTTTCTGGGTCACTGCATTGATGCTGTGTGGGTTGAGCTGTGCTGTTTGCACATCCTTTCATCTCACAGTGATTGGCGTGAGAAAGATTCAAATGAAAGGCAAATGTTTTGTTGGATTATTTTTATTATTATTTGTTTGGGCGCTTAAAGAGTGCTGCGTCAAGGTTGTTATTAATAAAGAATTGTGTTTCTGTGACTAATCTTTCTGGTAGCAGAAACAATCAATTCATTTCTCTGTATGCCACTACAAAACTGGTGTGGTGGGGTCAAAAATGTGTTGTACTGAAGGAAGGGGTGAAGTGGCTTTAGTGCAGCTAGCTTTCTGTGATGAGTCTGTGGCTGCTACCAGGTTTTCCTGCTGGAATATCCTTTTGAGCATTCGTGTAGATGAAAGTTCATCCTTACAAGGTGATGTGTTATACAACACTTTTCACCAGGCTTACTGAATGTTATTCTTTTATGGGAGAATTCTACGGATTTTGGTAGGAATGAAACTGCAATACAGGATTTTTAAGTTGTTAAAGGTGTATAGCTGAGTGGACAGCAAGATTTTTTTTCTTTAGAAAACACCTCTACTTCTAAATCTGTCTGAAAGATTCGTCAAGAAAACATTGACCAGTACTGCTTGTTGCTATTGTTTGCATAGTGGATGTTTTGTTTTCCCATTCTCCTGTTAAAAAGCAAGCCAACAGCAAACTTGTCTCTTCTGTGTACCACCTTACACAATGAAAAATGCTAATTTTGCAAGCATATCCTGGTATATGTGTCTGATTAAAGCTACATTTGCTGTTCAGAGTGTGCCCAGAGGGAGTTGGTTGGCTTAACTTCTAAGTGCGTGTGTTTCACTGACTAGTTCTAGGGTTGTATTGTGTTGTCTTAGTCCTGGAAATGGTGATTTATACCTCTACATATTTTTCTCTGGGATAAAGCTAGCGTGACAAGCCAAGTTTACTGCTTTTCCGACATACATTGCTGCTTCAATATTAGTATGCATTCGGTTATGAAGTGTGAAATGCTGTAATGAACAGAGTGGAAGAGGTGAAAATATAGAAGCTAAATTCTTTCCATTTGGGGGATAATTAGCAATATGCTGTGGGCAGAGCAGTACGCTGTATTTCAGTTTTAGGGTGAAAATCTGGAAGAGGTAATGCCGCAGCACTGTGTTTTTGGTAAGAACGTGAGACTATTTTTAAGTGGGTCATGAAGGTGGATGCTAGTGATGTATTTTTGCGGTGTTTTTATGATTGCTGAGGAGATTGACTGAAACCTTATTTTGGTACACAGCTCCTTTTTTGACTGTAATAGCACGCCTGTAGCATATCAGAACAAATAAGAATGAAGAATCCGAATCCTCAGGACTGAATTACTGACACAGATATTGCAGTGGTGGACTTGCATGACTCATCGCACTGAACAATAATTGAGAATGAAATGCTTTGTAGCACGAGCCGTGCTTGTGTTTTTACAATTGCTTCAAGGTTGCTTTTTAGAGTTTGCAACTAGAAAGTGGCTGCCATATTATTTTAATTAACCTCATTTTTTGTCATTTCTAAGGAGAGCAACAGGGATTAAAATAAGCATATTCCATTTATTCTGTGGCAAGAGGTGAAAATACTGCATTTGGTGATAGATCTGTTTTCTAACTTCAGCATTGCATTTACAGTCCTGAATCTCATTTACGTAAGGCTCAGCGTTCTAAAAATGCAAATTTAACTGGTCGCATAACAAAGCCAGAAGCAATTTTGATGCAGAAGAAAGGAGGAATGTGCTTTGCGCTGCAGTTGTGCAGCTACGATGTGCTTCGTGTGTCGCCTTGCATCTCTGACCGTGGGATGGGAGATGTCTCTGTGAGGGCAGGTTGCGGATGGACGAGATGTGAATGACTGCAGAGGCGCACAGTTCAGTTTGGCTTTGGAGTCCCCTTGGTTTGGGAGAGCAAACTGGCTGGTGTTGGGTAGGTTTCTTTCATAAGTCCGTCAGAAAGGTAAGGGGGCAGGAAGATGTGCTGTTGTACCACAATGTGTGAATTAGCAGTCAGGGAGCGGAGATGTGCTGACCTAAAATACCTTCCCCTGCCCTGCATGTGCAAATGCGGTGCTGTGCGGAAATTGAAGAGTGAGACTTAAAAGTCTTTGGTTTTGACCTAACTTGACTTTCCTTGGCTGCACTGTGAAACCGTGTTAGAAGAGTAATTGAGCACCTTCCTTTTATGACTCTTAATTATTTCTGTGATAAATTAAAGATTAAATGAAAAATACCTGGTTCCTTCAGTGAGGTCAGGGTTTCACCCACTGTGACTAGTAGGCTCTGAAGCATGACAGGCTGAACGTTGCTTGTTTTTTATGATACCACAGAGACACCAGCTTACAGTTTCTGGTTCATCCTGAGGTTTCTGGGGAGAGATTTTCAAGGGGATCTGTGAAAGATAATTTGAAAAAAAGCCCAAACTTATCCTCAGTGGGCTTCAACTAGCTTTACAGGGATCTTCCCTTCAGTGAAAGATTTACAGGATGTCTGCAAATCAGATTGGTTGGATGGTACTGCTGTAGGTATTTCTTTTAATGGACTCTGTTGTGTCTAGTGTATTAAGATGGTAACAGTCCCTATGGCACTTAATGTTTCTCTAAATTACTAATGTTTAAAAAAAATGTTTTGCAGGTGTATCTTTTTCTTTTCACAGTGTTAACTATAAGGACATCTTCAATATATTTAATAAGATTCAGTATGCTAGTTGCTGGACTGAAGCATTAAAAAGTAGTGCAAGAATATGCACATTCTGATGCAGTGAATGAAGTAACATGCTGGATACAGTATTATGTTGAGTGTTTTTTACTTTAAACATAAAGTGCTCATGTATTTATATTTGATGTTGAATGTTCTAAGTGCATGACTACAGCTGCAAAAACCACCCTGTTTTGTTTAGCACAGGATTTAGAGGTAGATGAAGATATAAACGTATCTCGGCTGGAGTGTCAAATCAATTATTTTTAGTTACAGCTTTTCAAAGGAATGCTGTCCTTAAAAGCAACATTTATTGAGTATTTTTAAATACTATGTTAGTTATGGAAGCCTCTGCACAGGTCTTGGTTTTGTTTTGCTTCAGTGGAAGGAGGTTACAAATAGTTTTTCCTGCTTTAAAAAGAAAGCTTGTCTTTATTTTGTCCACTTTTGGGGGTTGTATGTGAAGGTTGTGAGCACTTCTGGCAGAGCAGACTCTTTCCAGAAACCTATTGCTTGCATATGAAATAAATTTTAAAACCCCAAACAAATAAGCATTTTCAGTTTCTTAGTTTGTAGTGGCACGGGAAGAAATGAAGAAAAAAAACAGATTTTTTTTTTTTATTATTGTTTTAATTGTAACTGGCTTTTGAACCTTTAATGTGATTTTTGTTATAGTTCCTGGACAGAAAAAAACAAGTCAGCACCTGAGTCTTGACAGCATGGATACCTTGCATCCATCGTTGCCTTCGGACATGGCTGGAACAGTTGTTACTGGTGAACACTTAAGAAATCTTGAGATAGAGCGGTACCATAATGATGCCTTTTGGCTATAGAAGCCTCGGTGGTACAAGATGTATGCTGATGTAAACTGCAGTGGTACTGCAGATCTTCTCTCCTGCTTCTCTGTCTTTGCACACAGAAGACAGGACAAGGTTTGTCAGCAGAAATGTTGTCTTTTTGTTAAAGCACGCTAGTATAATTGGAAAAGACAGACAAGCTTTTCGGGATACAAGGTTCTCAAGAAGGACTTGTATTTATGAATGCTTGCCTAGTTTTTACAACCCTGATAGCTGATACAATGCTAAATCTGTCTACAAACCGTGCCCTTCCTCTGTCCTTAAACTATTATGGCTACAGAAAAATAGTGCTGCAGAGAGAGGCAGAATTGTGCTTCTGTGGGAAACAACTTGTAGGAGAATACATCCTGTGCCTGACCGGGCTGGCTCTGTGCAATTTGTATGGTGACTAGTATTGTCAGGCTTTTTCTGACTATTTATTTTCAGAAAGGACAATTACATTGGGATTTCATACAGGTACCTTATTATACCTTCTTGAACTGTCTGCTCTGCGTCTGGGTGCTTCAGTGCTTTAATTTCTTAAAACAGAGTCAAAATAAGTTTTAAACCTCTTCCTTAGACTTTTTCTTACCAAGCTTTTAAACTTTTGATGAAGCTTAAATATGCTCTGTGGCATGCAGGAAGTGTCTTTCATACCTTCTCTTAGGAAAGTTAGCAAAGAAAATAGAGCTGGAAGTTGGAAGGGTTTGTTCCTCTTCCCTTAAGCGACAAATAGCAGACCTGCTACTTCCCATTTCTGTGCCCTATATCTGTTTGCAAACACTGAAGTACAGCCTAAGCTGTGCCAGTACCCCTGCCGTGTAGTTTGTTCACTCTAAGAAATGTGACCACTTTTAATGTGTCTTTTACCTTTTCTTTGTGATACTGTTTTTTCCAGCCATGCTTGGCTCCTACTTCCACAAATACTTGGCCCTTTCTGTCTGTCTCTGAACGGCCTCAGAACCCCAGCCTCTCTGTGAGGTCCCCAAGCTTGTGGAGGGTTGGCTACTCAGTGCACTCTCCTCTTCCTAAGCTACAGGATTATATTTGTCTTTCACAATCACGTGGCTTTGAAGCAAACCATCCAATATTGCTACAACTGTTATTGAATAATGGAGTCGGTAATGCTGCATTGATCTGCTTCTTGAAAGTTGCTTTTGTAGGTCATGCATACACAGTGTGTTTCCTGCTCAGGAAAATTTTAAATTGTACTCTTTCTGGTTTGTTTTCATAAGCCTCTAGAAAATCATCCCTCAAGGCTACGTAAAAAAGGAATATATGGCACCAGAACAGTATTGTCAGCTTTTAAACAAAACTAACTATCTTTGTAAGCAGGTTGTCAATGCGGTTTTACATTTTATCGTGCTGTGACGTGGCTACAGTTTTGTTGTTAGATAATATTACTCAAAAAAGTTTGAAGTAGAATCAAACTCACCTTTAACAGAAATGAACCCTAAGCTTTTATTCATGTTTAACTGTTGCAAGATAACAACATGCATATTTCAAGATGCTGATATGCCCAAGGGGCATTTCTTTCCTTTTGAATTAGGGTGAAGATATTCTGTTGCTCTGGATGGGAACAGTTGTTCAGCATGATAATTTGGGTGTTCAAGGAAAATAAACGCATTTTCTATAACAAAGGTTTAATGATGATGACCTGTAGATGTAGGGAATAGGTGAGATTACGACTGACATTTGATACCTAAGCTTGGAATAGGAACATCTTCTGAATAAGGAAAGTCACAACTCAATATGTAGTTCTGAAAGCCTTGTATACACATACATACGTACATACGTACAGAGCATCTGAGTAGTGCAGAAATGAGGTTTTATGATAGGATTTCTGAGCCATAATAATCATTAAAGACATTGCCTTGGTTTAAACAATTCCAAGAGGAATTAATCAAATTACAGATAGTCTGAACCGATAAGATACCCATTAAAAACCATAAACATTTCACAACATAATTGAACATAGAGCACCAAGTAATTGCTTGTCAAGTATAGCTAGAATGTAGTAGGACAGACAAAAGAAATTTTATAGGCACTTGTCCTTGGGCAAACCAGCATCTCTGCTCTGATAGCAATCTTTTATGAGTATGTGTGAACTTCTGAGGGAGTTCTCAGTATTCTTTTTGTATTAGGAGCTTCTTAAAGAGAAGTAATCTACTTGTATAACAAAAATGTTACAGGGAGTAATGAAAATGAAGTTGAATTGGGAAAGTTTTTGTGAATTTTCAGAGAAACGCTGATTTTAAATTTTCAAAATAGAATTGTGATGTTCCAGTTCCGGAATTATTTGACAAATTAGTGTATTGGAAAATAGTGTCCTATTACATTCATCAATTGTTTGCGTTTTAAGGAAATTAAATGTATGTAGAAGACTTTAGTAATGAAGAAAATCTTTGTTTAGCCTGGTCAGAATTTAATGAAACTACAAAGTACAGTGGGTTTATTCTGCTATTCAAAGGACAATCTGGAACGAAGGAGTTCACGCGCCTTGTCTTGGTAAACAGCAGGGTTCTCAGGTTGGTGGAAGACGTGTGTTGGTGGGGCCTGATGTAGCTATTTTGGTTGTTCTCTGCACATAACAGACAACGCTGTTTCCCATAAGATTCTCATAGAGAAGCTGTTCATGTACGAGCTGGATAAGCAGGCAGGAAGGTAGTTTGAAAACTGACTGAACAGCTGGGCCCAGAGGGTGGTGGCCAGTGGCACAAAGTTTAGTTGGAGACCAGTGACTAGTGGTGTGCCCCAGGGATCAATACTGAGTCTAGTCTTGTTTGAACATCTTCATTAATGGTTTGGATGATAGAGTAGAGTTTACCCTTAGCAAGTTTGCAGATGACACCAAACTGAGAGGAGTGGCTGATATGACCAAAGGGTGGTGCTGCCATCCAGAGGGACCTTGACAGACTGGAGAAATGGGCTGTCAGGAACTTCATTAAGTTCAACAAGAAGTGCAAAATCCTGCACCTGGGGAGGAAGAATCCCAGGCACCAATATATACTGAGGACCACCCAGCTTTTCTTTGCAGAAAAGTACCTGGGGTCCTGTTGGACACCAAATTGAATGTGAGCAAGCAAAGAATACAAATGGTGTCCTCAGTTGCATTAGGAGAAGTATTGCCTGCAGGTTGAAGGACGTGGTCCTTCCTCTCTGCACAGCCTCACATATGAGAAAAGGCTGAGAGAGACTGTTCAGCCTGAAGAGAAAGCTCAGGAGGATCTTATTAGCATATATATATAATATACCTGAAGGGAGATATATATATATATATGATACCTGAGGAAGACGGAGCCAGGCTCTTTTCAGTAGTGCCCAGTGACAGAGGCAATGGGCACAAGCTAAACTTGCAGGAGGTTCCCTGTGAACATCAGGCAATACTTCTTCACTGAGGTCAACTGGCTCAGATTGCCCAGAGAGGGTGTTGACTCTTCATCCTTGGAAATACTCAAATTGAACACAGTCCTGGGCAACCAACTCTGTGTCCCTGCTGGAGCAAGGAGTTTGGATATTTCAGGGGTTCCTTCCAACCCCAGCCATTCTGTGATTCTGTGAAATCTGTAAATCTAGGTGAGATCCTTTGCACCTAAACTGCTGGAGCAACATCAAAAAAACAACTCTTGAAGTCAGATACGAAGTGCTAAATATGCAAGTGTGTGGAGACAAGCCGTTCAAGTTCGGCTAGAATGAGGGAACAAACTGATGTGCTAGAGGAAGCAGAGAATATTTTTCTGGGGGCAAATCCAGATGATATTCCAAGTACTCGAGCAGTTGGAGAGCATAGTCCTCATGAGGAATTATAGGCAGAGATAAAGTAACTGGTCAAGAAAAGACAAAGCAGAACTGTGAAGAAACCTACAGCAGCAGATCATCACTACCTAGGACAGGTGTGTATGTGTACCTGCATGTGTGCAGGAGAGACAGGCGTAGCTGGAGTAGAGTCAGCCTAAGAAATGTTGTCCAAGCTGAGAATGACGCTGGCTTTTGTGAAGCTGAGCATAGATGTGGGTGTCTGGCATTCACTGACAGTCAGCAGAAGGCAGCTGTCAGTCCACAGATGTGGTTTCCAGCAGCAGAAAACACAATGGAAGGCTGATTATTGGCAACATGGTGACCTCCTGAAATGAATGTTTTGTGTCCTGGAGAGGGGGCCAAGCATGAGGACCTGCAAGAGGTGTCAGAGAAGTTGAGAAAGAGGGAGTATTTCAGCCTGGTGAAGAAGAAATCCACCATTTGAGTAAGATAGATAAATGAAATACAGAGGGTTCTTCTACCCAGGGAAGAGTCAGCTCTAAAGCCTTTAACCTGGAAAAAGCTAGAAGTTGAGTTTCACAGAAAATCTGATTCCACCAAAAGGAACGAATCAAGGTCCCTCTTCAGGTAGAGATACAGCAGAATTATGCCGGGGGGGGGAAAGAAAGATAGGAAGGAGACTCAAATAGACTTGATTATTTAGTTACAAAATAAGAAAAAAGAGATGTTTGTAATTTCTTGTTATTAACTACCCTAATGAAGACCTTTCTAGAGGAATGACCGTATCTTTAAAGGGTGCACATGTGAAGACGTGCCAAAAGGTGGTTTTGAGGATACAATGAGACAGCTTTCTGATGCTCTCCTATTGGTAAAATGAGTGTTCATAGCATACTAGAGAGCTTAATTTATAAGAGATACAAGGGGGCCTTTACGTTAGGATTATTCTGACGAAAAGGTGTCCTATTGCTTATTCTTTCCCTTAATTCTGATTTGGTCCTGTGTAATATACAAATATCTTGCTGTTCAGTTCAGAAGTATTCTGGAAGCATATGATGAAGCTGTGTTCTCTGCTGCTGCACACAGGCGATAATGTTAAATGCCTGGTTAATTAATAAATGGTGTTGCTGTGGAGGAGATTATATTTATTGTAGGGAATGGATGCTCAAAATGTGGTTCCCTGAAATAAGGTGTCTGAAAAGTACACAGAGGACTAAGTGGCTAAGAAAGGCTGCAGTTTGAGAGTACCTGTCACTTCTTGTTCTGGTAATATCTTGAGTTAGGCATATACTTCATGACCTAAATGGTACCAATACTGAATAAAGTGTATGAAATGGAAGAACATTTGATGTTACAGTTACAGGCACAGATTGCTTTACTGTACAAAGTGAGTGGTTAGCATAAGTTACGTTTATCGGTGTATAAGGTAAATGCTTTCTCATGTATGTCATCTTAGCAATTCTACTTTTGCCTACAAGACACCCCATTGATCACAGATATTAGAGTAGGAATTGCTGTTTTCCCATGGAATGACATCAATCATCTATGTGTTTCATTTAAATTTTACTGCATTTCCAGCATTCTTACCATTTCCAGAATAATACCTTCAGCAGTTTCTTCAGATTTACCAGTCTTAATTAGGGAACCCAGACTCTGCACTCCACTTGTGAGAGAAGTCTGTGTGTCATAAACTCTCTTGAATATTATCAATACTTATGCGAGTTATAAAAACGTAAACCAACACTTGTTTATTGAGAAATATGTGTTGGGAAAAAAAAATATTTATATTACATATATGTTGTTCTTGTTTGAAAGAAATCTGAAGCTTTTTAAAGCAGTGTTCCAAGTTAAGAATAGTTGTTAAGGATAAAATTTGTCCTGCTTTAAGTACTTTCTCCAGAAAAAACAAATCCAGCAGGGTGGTTAAGAAATTAGATTAGAATATTGTCATTTTAATACATACTACTTATGCGACCAATTATACCTTGTTATTAATTCTTATGGCTGCCATAAAGTCATTTTGTTGATTAAACAGAATCAAGTTAGGCATTGACACAATGTTATTATGTATTATTAAAGGCCCTACCTGGAGCTGGAGTTTCATTGGGTTAATTGTGGTAATGGTTCTAGTCTCTGTGGTCACTGGTTACGTGTTAAAATTGTCCTCCCTCTGCCAGCTTCCAGCTCAATTCCCTCAGAGTGAAGAAGTGCGATGTGGTTGTGATCAGACTGGCCAGGGAGATGACATAACTGTGTCCTGGGCTGCATCAAACACAGTGTGGCCAGCAGGTCGAGGGAGGTGATTCTCCCCCTCTACTCTGCTCTTGTGAGACCCCACCTGGAGTACTGCATCCAGCTCTGGGGTCCCCATTGCAGGAAAGACATGGAGCTGCTGGAGCAAGTCCAGAGGAGGGCCACAGAGTTGATCAGAGGGCTGGAGCACCTCTCCTACGAGGACAGGCTGAGAGAGTTGGGATTGTTCAGTCTGGAGAAGAGAAGGCTCCAGGGAGACCTTACAGCAGCCTTCCAGTACTCAAATGGGGCTTACAAAAAAGATGGGGACAAATTTTTTAGCAAGGCTTATAGTGATAGGGCAAGGGGTAATGGCTTTAGACTAAGAGAAGGTAGATTTAGACTAAGATGTAAGGAAGAAATTTTTTACAATAAGGGTGTTGAATCAATGGAACAGGTTACCTAGAGAGGTAGTAAAAGCCCCATCCCTGGAAAGATTCAAGGTCAGGCTGAACAGGGCTCTGAGCAACCTAATCTAGTTGAAGATGTCTCTGCTTATTGCAGGGAGGTTGGACTAGATGACCTTTAAAGGTCCCTTCCAACCCAAACTATTCTATGATTTTTTTTTTATACATATATAAATTAAAGGGTTTATAATACTTAGATAAAATAAATTCATGTAAGTAAAGCTGTTGAAAAAATAAGACGATGGAAAGTTCTGTTCCACAGAAAAGTAAGCTAATGAGGAACTAAACCATTTGATCTGCAGACCTCATACAGTCGCCTGATGTTTCATGCTTTACTTTCAGCTAAGTTGATAAAATATAAAGCAAATGTTCTCTATTGAGATAGAAATTCATATGGAGCTTGATAAATGTTCAGATAGACGAGACATACCATAACATACACTATTTTAAATAAGCATAGCATTTTTTATAATGACCTTCGAATATTCGTATTTTCTAGCTAACGATTCTTCAAATCTGTTGTGAATAGGTATGACTCGCTTCCTAACTAAAGGATTAAGCTTTCTGTCCTCATATTTTGCCTATTCAGCTGTTTTGTTTTGAAGGAAATAATGCCTGCTTTACTATAGCTGTTCGTGTGCTTTCAGTGTTTCTTTCCTGCAGGTTCCTCCCTTTTGCTGCCGTGAAGACTCAATGATATTAATACCTGAAACTAAACTAGAAACATCTGTTTGATATAGGTACCCAAGATGGAAATTCCTGCTGTGCACTATGCATTTTATTACTTCACCTGAGATATTTTTTTCAAAGTAGCTTCTGAGTGTGAGACTTTTGTACTGAAATACACAGAGGTTTAGTTGCAAGTGTATCTCCTGTCTGAGAACAATAAGGCGTAGACTTAAAAGATTTTAAACTTGGTGGTTTTGGGCAGCTGTTATTTTTAAGTTTCCTACGGCCTTTTGTTTGTAATCTTCAGGACAAAAATTTGGAAGCTTTTCAATACTGAAGGCACTCTTGTTTCTTAGGTTGTTTTTTCTCATACTAATACTAGTAGTATTAGAAGTACCTTGCTATTAAAATTTTAAATTACTGGTGGAAATAATAGTAGCACCTGAAATGTTAGCATTATTTCTGCTCTCTAGAAATGGTAAGCTTTTCAATAATATTATTATACTGTTGAAAAGTAGATAGTTTTACGTGATGAGCATCCATTATTATTTTTACTGGCATTTATTCAAGCAGAGGGTTTTATTAATTTGATGTAGGGATCTAATATCTAATTAATTATACGTTAAATGGTAGCAGCATCCATGAGAACAGGGAAAGAGCTCAGAATTTAGGTAGAAGTGGGAATGAGCAGGCCCTGGGGAATGGATGCAAGACGCAGGAGTACCTGGCAGGGCAAGGAGGCAGAGAGAGGGCAAGCCTGCCTGCTGCTTTTCTAACGAGACTTTCTGCCAGGCCCTGGCGTTAGACCTGTGGTTCTGAGGTCCTGAATTCCCCTGGATTTACAAACAGCTATGAGATGTGGTCAACATGTGTTCATCCTCTGTCATGAGTGATCCAAACTGGAGATGACAACTTTAATAGCTGTTAGTTAAATGTAGATAGTAGATATCAGTCCTGCTCATTGTTTTGTGGATTGATGCTGGATGTCAGGAGCAACATGTAGGTTTTTCCTATTTCTTTTGTAAAGCTTGAACAATTTGTCAGACAGCCATTGTCTATCAGAGAGAAAGATTAAGCTATCAGAAGTTATGAAATGTCAGCATTACCTACAGTTGATTTACCGTGTCAGTTCATTTCTTTGAATGTGTTGGTGCATACATATTATGACTGAGTTTTCAAATGCCTGAACACGGGGTTTTTTGTGTCCTTGGAATTCTCTTACCTTTAGTGCCTGGAGGGTACCTGTGGATGAGGGAAAGTTGCCTAACAAGCTCTGTATTACTTGTTTTGGAAATCAATAAGTAGGCAGTGAAGGACATGAAGAAAAATGAAGTCCTGTGGTTGAGGCAGGAGGTGCTGTGGACAGGTTTTTTTTGTTTAGTTGGTTATTTTTTTTGTTCGGTTGTTTTTTTGTTTGTTTTTGTTTTGGTTGGTTGGTGTTTTTTTACTGGGCATTTTACCATAATCAGAACGTGTTTCTTATCTTCTGCGTCATGACAGTAATCATTTTACTATCTTTGGAAATGTGAAGATGAATTAATTAATTCTCATTAAATGCTCAGATACTGTCATTCTACACAGGTATCCAGCAGTTCTTGGTCTTAAAGCATTTGCTTTTGTTACTCTAATCTTTATATTTTTCTGGGGATTTGATTTCACAAGTGAATTTAAAAATAAATTCTCATGACTCATCTTCAGAGTTTGATTGTGAGTAATATTTGGCCCCATGGCACGTGGGCACCAATGCGGTGGTTTTGGTGGTATGTATCTAGCTAATTTTGAGGCATTCTTTGATGGAAAGCATAGCTAACTTCAAAACTTAAGACTTTAGATGTATAGATGTATAGAGTAAGGGGATTTTAGTTGTGTTATACATCCAGGTCATTGTGATTCAGTCAATTTGTCAGCCTAGAAATCACTTGTTTGGAGCATCAGAACAATCATAATGATGCGAATTGTGCCCAGAGGATGTATAACACAATTCCTGTTAATGGAGGATTTTAATAATTGAGTTCAGTGTTGTTGATGATAATGTTAGAGATGTTAGATCTAACTTGTCCTGTTGAGTTTGACTTTTAAAGTGTTCTAAAAAAATTCTGTGATGTACTTATATGCTGCAGTGATTATTAAGACTGAGAATCACAGGCATTTAATTGAATCTGAAACACGGTAGTGTGACTCCCTTGGGTAGGCGTGAAAGCTAGAAGAAAGTCAGATAGTACATGGAGTGAAGTTTCTTATTGTCAATTAACTCCCGAATCGCTTGAGAAATGCAGACAGTTTGTCAGCAACCTTACAGTATCCTTATCAGTACTGCAAATACCACCACAAGTCGAGCTTTTAATCCTCACCAGTAATCAAGGTTTTGTAGGTTAATGTAGGTTAGCTCTCCTATGTCATCTGTCCAGCATGGTTGGATCTCCATCAAGTTTAAGCGGGTATAATGGAATGAAGTGTTGTATTTGTGAGTAAAGATATTCCTTTGGTTGTGAAAGCAACAAAACCATGTAATCTTTTCTCTTTACTATGCTAACTTTTTATCTTGAATGTCAGCAGAGGTGAGTTTTGAATACACATGAGCAGCAAATTTATTGAGTAAACAGTTGCAGCCCTTAAATAAATCACCCTTAAGGCTGCATTTCAAAGCCCTTATATTGCCAGAATGAGGCCGATACCCATAAAATGCCACACAGAAGGTGCATGAACTTAGAGGAGGCTTTAAAAAAACGGGTAAAACATCTTTTTAAGTGCATTTGTACTTCCAGGTGGTTGCAGAAGAGTTCACTGTCCAATGTGATGGTGGTTAATTTTCCAAATTATTTTTACAAGTGTTCTTTAGCAACAACAATTCCATTGTACTGTGCTGTGGCACTCATAGGTAACTTCTGTCCCTATAGATGTAGCTACCATTCTTGTGAAATTGAATTTTTCCATCATAATTTTCCTCAATAGCAAAAGAAGGCTTATTATTTTTTAAATATTTGTGTGGATGGCACTGGTTTTATTGGAGCATGTTAGATTATGTAAAATATTAATCTAGTCTGGTAAGTAATAATGACAACTTCCTATTCAAGTTTTTTTAACAAATTGAAAGTATTTGAACTTTTTCACTTAAAATACAGTTTTCAAAAGCCATTTCACTCACTACTCCTAACCCTTGTTAATTCTGCTTGAATAAAGTAGTCTGCTGCTTTCTTCATTCACTACTTGGCATAAGTAGGGAGGGGAAATATTGAAAATGCTTAAAATAAAATTGAAGACAGATTTTCCATTTCTGTGAGCTGACAGTAGTCTAAGTTGAAAATAAGAGGCTTATTTTTGAGGAATTTTGATCAGCTCAAAATTTTTGGAACAACTCTGATCACAACAATCACATAAGTGTTTGATGAAAGGCTGCTCACCAATTTGTATTCACTTTTGGGTGGTTATTAGCAAGCTAATAACTCTAGATGCTGTTTTGAAATTTCCTGTCACTTCTTGTCATTGTCACTGGAAGCAGTGGGTGTCATTCCAAGTGATCAGCCTGGCATTTTATACCACGTTTCTCACGTGTAGTGATGAGGAGCGCAGTGTATCTAGACCAGCGATGCCCAGTCTTTCTACCCACATGAACCGATACCTTATTCAAGTGTTAAGAGAAAATTGTGTGCTTTGGAGCACAAGTCTTATGGGGAGCGGCTGAGGGAACTGGGGTTTTTTAGCCTGGAGAAGAGGAGGCTCAGGGGAGACCTTATTGCTCTCTACAACTACCTGAAAGTAGGTTGTAGTGAGGTAGGTGCTGGTCTCTTCTCCCAAGTAACAAGCGATAGGATAAGAAGAAAAGGCCTCAAGATGTGCCAGGGGAGGTTTAGACTGGTTATTAGGAAAAATTTCTTCACTGAAAGGATTGTCAATCATTGGAACAGGCTGCCCACGGAAAGTGGCTGAGTCACCATCCCTGGAGGTACTTCAAAGACGCATAGATGCTTAGGGACATGGTTTCGTGGTTGGATTTGGCAGCACTAGGTTGGTGGTTGGACTTGATCTTAATGGTCTTTTCCTATGATTCTGTGACTGGACTTGGTGTGGGGCACTTGAGTCGTGTACTTTCCTGAAGCAATTTGGTCCTCAGGTGGAAGTTACCTGAGCAGCAGCTGTAGAATATGCTCATTACCATGCTTTGCTGAAGGTGGTACAAGTGTGGAGTCCAGGTGCTTCGTCATCACTGTGCTAAGGAATGAGATTTGGCCACCCTTCTCCTTTTTGTTGTTACCACCAGCACTGATAAATTGTTATGCATTACACAGCTGGAAGAGCAACCACATGTCCACGGTGGTAGCACTCTGTTTCAGGTAGTTGGAGCTGATCTGTCACTGGAGACGGGCTATTCCTGAAGCTGAGTTGTAGCAGAAGCTCTTCATTTGCTTCCCTCACTTTGCAGGGTTTTTGTCAGGGAAGGATCCCAGCAGTAAGAGACCGAGTCAAAGCTACAGAGTGGAAAAGACTGAGGCAGGATCTCTCAGTCACAAGGATGCCAAACCATCTGACATCACAAAGCTGTTAAAATTTACAAGTGTATGACAAACTCTAGTACAAATAGCATGCTGGGTCTTTTAGAATATTAATCTATTTTATGATCTCCATTTTATAAATAAAGCTATATAATAAAGTGCTCCAGGGTTCTTTCAGATGAAAGGCATTAGATAATGGCGCCTTTGGATGTTTACCTCTTGTCTGGGCCTGTTAATTCATTTGTCACTGAAATGCTTTATTGCAGCAACGCTGTTCTTGCCCATGTGTGGTGTGAAACCATTTGAATGTCATCCTTATTTATTTTAGCTCATTTATTAAGTTGCCTATTGTGAGGCATCTATGGCCTCAATTACGTATGAAACGCTAAAACCAGATCTCTACATAAAACTGCCACATAAAA
The DNA here is from genome assembly GCA_013399095.1 of Psophia crepitans. Lineage (NCBI taxonomy): Eukaryota > Metazoa > Chordata > Aves > Gruiformes > Psophiidae > Psophia > Psophia crepitans. The sequence continues at coordinate 33,261 of VWZZ01007697.1, read as the reverse complement.
TACACAGCCAGGCAAGATTAAAGATAAATAAATAAATAAAAAATCAGGCACAAGGACAAGCCCAACAGACCTCTTGCAAACCACCCACAAAGGGATTAGTTCCCAGCTACTCAAAGGAATGGAAAAAACCATGGGTTACAGATAAAAGAGCAAAGGGAGGGAACCCAAAATAGATAAAAATATCTCAGTTGAAATAAACAAGTCTTGCAGGAAAGCCAGCCAGAAAAGAGCAAGAAAAGAAATGTGTGCGGAAATGTTCACAGAAATGTGAGTTGTTATACAAGGATGGAAGTCACGGTGCAATGTAGCATCCTGAGCCGGGATCTGATCTGGAGCAGGCTCAGTCTGGTNATTTTCCTCAATAGCAAAAGAAGGCTTATTATTTTTTAAATATTTGTGTGGATGGCACTGGTTTTATTGGAGCATGTTAGATTATGTAAAATATTAATCTAGTCTGGTAAGTAATAATGACAACTTCCTATTCAAGTTTTTTTAACAAATTGAAAGTATTTGAACTTTTTCACTTAAAATACAGTTTTCAAAAGCCATTTCACTCACTACTCCTAACCCTTGTTAATTCTGCTTGAATAAAGTAGTCTGCTGCTTTCTTCATTCACTACTTGGCATAAGTAGGGAGGGGAAATATTGAAAATGCTTAAAATAAAATTGAAGACAGATTTTCCATTTCTGTGAGCTGACAGTAGTCTAAGTTGAAAATAAGAGGCTTATTTTTGAGGAATTTTGATCAGCTCAAAATTTTTGGAACAACTCTGATCACAACAATCACATAAGTGTTTGATGAAAGGCTGCTCACCAATTTGTATTCACTTTTGGGTGGTTATTAGCAAGCTAATAACTCTAGATGCTGTTTTGAAATTTCCTGTCACTTCTTGTCATTGTCACTGGAAGCAGTGGGTGTCATTCCAAGTGATCAGCCTGGCATTTTATACCACGTTTCTCACGTGTAGTGATGAGGAGCGCAGTGTATCTAGACCAGCGATGCCCAGTCTTTCTACCCACATGAACCGATACCTTATTCAAGTGTTAAGAGAAAATTGTGTGCTTTGGAGCACAAGTCTTATGGGGAGCGGCTGAGGGAACTGGGGTTTTTTAGCCTGGAGAAGAGGAGGCTCAGGGGAGACCTTATTGCTCTCTACAACTACCTGAAAGTAGGTTGTAGTGAGGTAGGTGCTGGTCTCTTCTCCCAAGTAACAAGCGATAGGATAAGAAGAAAAGGCCTCAAGATGTGCCAGGGGAGGTTTAGACTGGTTATTAGGAAAAATTTCTTCACTGAAAGGATTGTCAATCATTGGAACAGGCTGCCCACGGAAAGTGGCTGAGTCACCATCCCTGGAGGTACTTCAAAGACGCATAGATGCTTAGGGACATGGTTTCGTGGTTGGATTTGGCAGCACTAGGTTGGTGGTTGGACTTGATCTTAATGGTCTTTTCCTATGATTCTGTGACTGGACTTGGTGTGGGGCACTTGAGTCGTGTACTTTCCTGAAGCAATTTGGTCCTCAGGTGGAAGTTACCTGAGCAGCAGCTGTAGAATATGCTCATTACCATGCTTTGCTGAAGGTGGTACAAGTGTGGAGTCCAGGTGCTTCGTCATCACTGTGCTAAGGAATGAGATTTGGCCACCCTTCTCCTTTTTGTTGTTACCACCAGCACTGATAAATTGTTATGCATTACACAGCTGGAAGAGCAACCACATGTCCACGGTGGTAGCACTCTGTTTCAGGTAGTTGGAGCTGATCTGTCACTGGAGACGGGCTATTCCTGAAGCTGAGTTGTAGCAGAAGCTCTTCATTTGCTTCCCTCACTTTGCAGGGTTTTTGTCAGGGAAGGATCCCAGCAGTAAGAGACCGAGTCAAAGCTACAGAGTGGAAAAGACTGAGGCAGGATCTCTCAGTCACAAGGATGCCAAACCATCTGACATCACAAAGCTGTTAAAATTTACAAGTGTATGACAAACTCTAGTACAAATAGCATGCTGGGTCTTTTAGATTATTAATCTATTTTATGATCTCCATTTTATAAATAAAGCTATATAATAAAGTGCTCCAGGGTTCTTTCAGATGAAAGGCATTAGATAATGGCGCCTTTGGATGTTTACCTCTTGTCTGGGCCTGTTAATTCATTTGTCACTGAAATGCTTTATTGCAGCAACGCTGTTCTTGCCCATGTGTGGTGTGAAACCATTTGAATGTCATCCTTATTTATTTTAGCTCATTTATTAAGTTGCCTATTGTGAGGCATCTATGGCCTCAATTACGTATGAAACGCTAAAACCAGATCTCTACATAAAACTGCCACATAAAATACACAGCCAGGCAAGATTAAAGATAAATAAATAAATAAAAAATCAGGCACAAGGACAAGCCCAACAGACCTCTTGCAAACCACCCACAAAGGGATTAGTTCCCAGCTACTCAAAGGAATGGAAAAAACCATGGGTTACAGATAAAAGAGCAAAGGGAGGGAACCCAAAATAGATAAAAATATCTCAGTTGAAATAAACAAGTCTTGCAGGAAAGCCAGCCAGAAAAGAGCAAGAAAAGAAATGTGTGCGGAAATGTTCACAGAAATGTGAGTTGTTATACAAGGATGGAAGTCACGGTGCAATGTAGCATCCTGAGCCGGGATCTGATCTGGAGCAGGCTCAGTCTGGTTTTGCCTGGCCATTTCAACCTGCCCACGAGTGACCAGCTGCAAGGACGGAGACGGCAGTGCTAATATGAGTCAGAAAGCTGCTCTTCTGAAACACAACTTTGCTTGCTTTGGTTGCAATTACAGTATCAGGGCCCTTATCCACACATTAAGTGTAGAAGACCCAAGTGCTGAAATGTTTTGTAGGATGAGGTCTAGGAATTGTGAAAAGATGCATCCTTTTGAGGTTTTGGATTTTACTGGCCTTGATGATTTCTTCTCATCTTTCCCGAGAAAAGCCCTTTGTAGCCATCAGAATGCTGTAGGCACATGGAGACCAACTACAGGGGCTTATCTAAAACGTCCCCTTTTTAACAGATTATTTCTGCACGAATGGACCCTACTTGTTCTAAGATCTCTTAATGAAATGTCTGCTGCCGCCACGTTTGTAATCTGAACAGTAATCCTTTACCAGTGCCAAATTGTTGTCTCCAAACTGGTTGGATTATTGAGGGCAGGAGAAAAGTCTGACATGTGACTTGGCATTTTTGGTAGGATCCACCCATGCTCCCAGCTCTAAATTTCAAAACAAACGCACCCTGAACATTATGCTGCTCTTTTACTATACCTTTTGGCAACCTGTGGTTGGTTTCTGCTTGCATAGCTGCCACTTCATGGGATTTTTATTGATGTTTATTTATTACCCATTTAGGTATTTATTTAAATGGTACAAATAAAATAATCATTATCCTCCTTTTCCTCAAGTAACATTCCTGTAGTTTCCTCCCTCCCTCCCCCTTGCACATGCACCATTTTTCATTAAAAATGTTATTATCATTATTATAATGTTACCATATTTTGCCCTGACTTTTTTCATTCCTTTTGAATCTCCTTATGTGAAATTGGTGCTTGTGCAAGCTGGAAGTTAACTGTTCTGGAGTATAATCAGAGAGATACTGGGCAGAGTGGATGTGCAAAAAGGCAGCAGTTGTAAGAACTCCCACGTCTGGCTCGCTGTGACCTTCAAGGTTTATGCTCAGCCATTCCCAGCAGACCTGGTGCAATCTCCAGTGATGATGCTGGGGCAGCTCCGTTGTAAAATCTCCTGTGCATTGGGATCGGGAGCACGCGTATCATTGTCAGCTAACTGGAATTTACTGTCCTATCTTAAATGTGTAACTGAAAACAGTCTGCAGGTAACTAGGAAGATGCTACAAATCCTTACCTACAGAGTCTTATGTAAGTTGGAGAGTCATAACCTGGCTGGTTTGTGACAGATATCCAAGGGATGTTACGGGCAGTATAGCTGGGGCTTTACAAAGTAGTGGGGTATTGCAAATTGAAACTGAAATTGCTGTTGTCTTCATAGAACCAAACTCATCATACCAATGTGAAGCCCCATCCTCTTCGTTGGAGCTTTGCATGAACCTGCAGATGGATGCTATGCCCACCTATGCAGGAGTGTGGGTAAAAGGAGTATGGTGAAAGGAATAATCTGTTACACCCTTGTAAGCAATCTACTATTTAGCGTTTCTTGATTTCTGTTCTTCACTGGTCCTATGCTGTGCGACTTGTGAAAACCATTGCCGTGATACTGGGTTTATGGTTGTGATAAAACATCCCAGTCTTCAGAGAAGCTGCTGTTTGAAAATGGAGTATTTTCTTTTTGGTTGTTTTTTTTTCCGCCCCATGTGTCATAACCACACTTAAATTCTGCTTTTCCTGTATTCCTAGTAGTTTCCTTTTTCATTTTGGAATTAAGCTCTTCAGCCTTAGCTGGTATGTAGTATCTCTCTGTCTTGCTGATCTGACTCCTCTTAATTACATCAGCTCCAAACCCCATATATATTTCTGAAATGGCTTGGTCCTACTTTCTGGAGGACCAGCTTGATTTCTGTTGCTTAACGATAGATGAATTTAGGCCAGAGATTTCTGCTTGCACTTTCTGGTGTTAATACAATCTAAGGACTTCTGCAAGGGCTTGAGGTGTTCATTGCAACTGTGATTTGAGGTATTTGGTCTGGTAAGGCTCTGTGCTGAGATATATTATAGAAACAGATGTATATGAAGCTGCCTGTGCTGTTATATTAGCTTACTTACAGGTTACACTGGTCAGTGTTCTTTGACAAAGTGTCCTTTGTCCAGACTTTAACTTAATTATACAATTGAACATGTTGATGTGAAGAGAACAAAAGAGATAGCTGAAACTTGAAATGTGGACCTTTTGAGAAAAGAAGTGAAAAAGAAATACAGAGCAGACTTTACCAGAGGTAGAGAAAGAAAAGGTGGCACTGACAGTTTTTAGAATTAATTTGTAGCTGTATGTCACCTGTTTGAGACAGGACAGCATGAAGTTTTACATTTTAAAGGCTTTGTCTGCAGTGGTTAAGAGCATCCATAGAGTATTAGATCAAATATCCAGATGGCATGGTGTCCTGCCTCTGGAAGGGGCCAGCAGCCAACACATAGGAAAGAGTTTAAGCTCATATTTGTGCTTTCCTGGTACAGACCCTCCTGAGGAGTCTGCACCTCAGGAACTTGCTGGGCCAAGTACACGGACTTTGGGTCTGTACAACTTTCTCCTGTGAATTTGCCTAACTGTCTTTGGCATCTGCGTAAAATGTTGACCTGTCCTGTATAGTGAATTGTACAATTTCCTTATGAGTGTGTAGGAAAAGTACATTCTTTTGTTATTTGAATATCCATCCTTCTGTTTTCCTTTGGTGACCTTTATTTTCTGCGCTGGAAAAAGCACTAACAGTTGTTACCTATTTACTCCATGCCACTCCTGATTTAATAGACCGATATGTTATCAACTTATAGAAATTTATTTCCCTGATGTGAATAATGCTAGTCTGTTGCTCATACAGAATGTAATCTATCCATACATTTGAATAATCTTCTGTTCTCAATGTGTTTTCAAGTTGCCTTATACGCATTTTGAGACTAGAGGGACGAGAACTATACATAATAGAAGTGAAAACCCATCCAGTGGCATAATGCTGGTTTCTATTTTCCCAGTCTCCCCCAACCCCTTCGAGTTGCAAATGGTGGCCAACAGAGTAATGACAATTACCGCTTGTTATAGTTAGGGCTGATGCATTTCTTTGAAAGAAGGCCTAGTGGGGGACGTTTTAACTGGTGATGAATAGAGAATGTGACGTGGACTCCCAGTACAATTCCTGCTTCTTTGTTCCATGTATTATTTGTCAAAGCAGTGGCGATGAGTGATGGTACATATTTATTTTTTTCAGAGTGAAGGCTGGCTGCTTTGAACATACACACGTGCAGATAAAAGACACTGAACAGCTTCAAAAGCTATGTCAGTCAGTCTGTCAAAATCACGTTGGCAGACCTGGAGTGTTGTATGTACAGATGGGACCTGAAAGGGAGATCTCTTTGCTCGTGGGAGAAAAGGGAGCTTGGTTTGACAAGATTACCATGGAGAGCTGCTGGCTCGCTCAGATGTGACCACATCTTCACCGAGGCTTATCCTAAATATCTTTTTTTTTTTTTTTTTTTTTTTTTTTTTTNTGCAAGCCGTGTTTCTCTCTTGGAGATGTGCAGCCTTCATGCGCTATGTCCTCTCTGGGGCACCAGCCGCCTTTGTGGCCCTGGCCCTGCTCCTGGGGTCTCTCTCCCTCAGCCGCTCACTGCGGGGGGATTTCACACGAGCGGTGAGCAGGCAGAAGAGCTGCTGTCATACTTGTACCTTTGCTCATGCTCTGAAGGATCCATAGGGAAGCTGGTAAAGCAACAGAAGCTGCTTTGCCGTGTAGGGGAGTTAGGGAAGAGCAGCAGAAAATGAGCAGGGTGCAGGCTGAGAGTCCTGCCCCTTCCTCCAGGATAAACCCATCCCTAGGACGTGAATTCTGAACTGGATTTTGTGGTGCAGAGGTATGTGCCTGTACTCAGGAAGCCTGTCTTGTACACCTTGGAGAAACCTTTTTAAACTGTATCAAGTCTTGAAACTAAACAGAAGTTATTGACCTATTGGCTAGAAGGTCAAGGGTTGTTTTTTGTTACGGGGTTGGCAATTCAGAACAGCTGCCTTCTTACCAAGGTACTAGAAATAAGTGTGCTTGACATGTTGGGAGATTCTTCTTTCTGGCATCTATAGCCTTCATACATTTAGGGGTTTAGTATAATCAATTACCCTCATCTTCCATTTTTCCCGTGAGAAATAAGATGATCTTTATTTGTGTTAAAATGTAAGCATTTAAAAATGTGTTTAGGTAGGCAGTATGTGTGATTTGTCTCTCTTGACCGCGTACTAGGTATGTCTTATTTTGCTAAGCTTGCTCCAGAGTAATGCTGATGTACTGAAGTATTGATCTGGCACTAGTTTTTGTGATTGCCTTTCTCAGAAAGGTCTTGCACGTTGAGGGGAAGACTTAGGGGTCTTATTAGAGGTGTTTGCTTTCTCAGCTCTCATCACATCGCATACAGCGACATAAGTGTTTAATGAGAAGCTTACTTTGCTCTAATTTCAGCTAACATATCACTTAATTCAGTAATATTTGTCCACCTTGAAAATGGTATTTTTTAAAGCTTTAGTGAAGAAGACACTAAACGTCTAATACCTGTATTGTTTAATGGAGTAAAATAAATAGATGGAAATGATGCAACTTAATGAGCATGTTCCCTTGAGAAGGCATTAAAATGTGAAGAGTAGGTGAAGGACGTGGGCACCTGCAGACTAGAGTGAACGTACAAAGGAATGAGATTTCCATAAGGCACAGATTTGTAGGGAACAGAAAAAAAACACCTGTACGCAATAGTAGTTAAAGGCCTAAAATCTATTAATGAGTCATTGTATTAGGAAATGGAAAAAAAAGAAATTTAACAAGAGAATGCGGACACATAAACATAAATGAGGTTCTTACAGAATTAGTTACTACTTAAGTTTTCTTTAAAATGTCAGAGGCACATGTCTTCATCATCTCTTAAGTCCTTGTGAAGTCTGATTTGTCTCTTTTTCTGGGTAGAGAGCTGAATGATGCCAGGTGGCGGGACCAGAGGCGGTTGGCACAAACTGAAACATGGGAGGTTCCCTCTAAATATCAGGAAACGCTTTTTCTCTGTGAGGGTGAGCAAGCACTGAACAGGTTGCCCGGAGAGGTTGTGGAGTCTCCATCCTTGGAAATACTCAAAAGCCATCTGGACACAGTCCTGGGCTCTAGGTGACCTGCTTGAGCAGAGGACTGGACCAGATGACCTCCAGAAGTCCCTTCCAACCTCAACCCTTCTGTGATTCTGCAAAGAAAAGTCTTTCAATTACGAAAAGGACTATTTTATTCTCATTTCCGTAATGTAAACAGCTCAGCCAACATAGTTGACAGTTGTAAAAAGAAGCATTCACCTTCCGATATTGAAATGAGCTTTCCAACCAAACAAGCGTTTAAAACTGTTATGTTTCAGTGATAAGAGAGGACAGTAGGGAAGCTTCAGACCACAGTGTGAATTTGAGACTATGTCTACTCTGGCTGTAAATTGGGGATTTTGCATATCACTGTTGACTAAACCTATCTTCCTGTGAAGCATAATATTCAGAAACAACTTTGGTGGGGTCTTGTTAGCAGCACTGAGTAGGTATTTGGCTTTTATGACTCACTGGGATGCTTACTAATGTATTCTTGGGAGAGACCTACAGATTTTTGCCCAAAAAATTATTTTTTTAAAGTAGAAGTGCGAAATTAATGAGAGATTAATTGCCATGAAATGGGATTATTTGGCAGGGCTTCATGTGTAAATCTGTTGGCATCAATGCTTGATCTAAAATGATGATGGCATTGATACTAAAATGTAAAGCACTGGCATTTAAGATGACTCACTTTAGAAAGAAAGACTATTTTAAAATCAAACCTTCAGTCTGAGCTGCAGGCTGGGAAGAACAGTATTTGATTTTGATAAGAGAGATGGAAAAAAAAATTGATAGAAGGTTTACCAAAGGACAGAATCATTATAGGCATGCAAAGTCAGACCAGGTAAAGCACTTTGGAGCCGACGGTAGTGGAAAAGTCTACTTTCAAAGAGACAGAATAGACCGTATGATCCAAGACAAGCTAACTGGCTGACCTTACTGAATTTTCTATGAGCTTTGGCTTGAAATGGAGGGAAGTAACTTCCAGTCAAAGGAAATTTCGTGTCTATTTCTTTGAACTTCATTCTATGACTTGCATTTGTAATTACCAGTGTAGCTTGAGCTGAATTGCAGTTCAGATTTTTTAACGGGATAGTATCTTTTGATTTCAGGTAGTTGATGTTTTCACAAGGTTTTGAACGTGAAAAATCCTATGTAAGTGCACAGTGTTGTTATATCTTTGGACCTCTAGTCTTCATTTATTTACTTGCATGAATTTGTGCTCCAGTTCCATTCTCCCTGTGACTTCCCTTTATCTAATACAGCTTGCACTGCTTGGGATAGATGTATTAGCTTAGAATAAAGCTGAATTTTTCATAATTTTTCTCACAATCACTTATTTTTTCAAGCCTTCAATGTGTTTCCCGCTGTCTAAATCAAAATTTTAATATTTCTTTGTTATTTTCTGAATTGCCGTAGGTATCTTTTTTCTTAATTTAAAACAAACCAACCAACCCCTAATATGAAATGCTATCTTATTTCCCTGATATGTGGTGCAGCAGTAATCAAATATATTGTGTCTCATTCTCTGTGTCAGATATTTACATAACACTCGAACTTTCTGTGACTGTGAACCTTAATAAAATTTAGACTGCATCTTTGCTTTGATGCAGAAGTTATTGTTATTCAAGATACTGGATTTTACTTCTTATACAACCTCCTCATATCGCTGTAACAAGTGATGGATGCAAATCCATCTGCAGTTCAGCTGACTGACTGTCTTGCTGCATGCTACAAGATAAATTTGATTTCTATGGAGCAACTTGAAATAATATTTTAATATGAAGGAATGTTTAAGCTTATGAAAAGGGTTTTGCTGTATGAGAAACCAGGTCTCTCTGAAAGAAATAAAATACTGTGAAAGCTGAAGTTCTTAAAATTTTTAACAAACCAAGGGAAGAAAATATAGCTTTCCATTGGATTAAGCAAGCACTTGCTTACTATTTAGTTAGCCTATTTGAATTTCAGCATTTATGGGAAAAGATGCTGGCTACAGTTTTTTAAAGTGAAAGCATCCAATTGTGGATTCTGTATTGGTTCATAAATAGAAAAGATTCAAGAAGTTAAGTGCAAGTGAAACTAGTCAGTCAAGATTAGATTGCTTCCATCAGTGGACAAGGAAATGCTTCTGGAGAATCTAACATATATTTACTTGAAAAAAAAAAATAATAATTGGTGAGGATAATAATGTCCGTTAGCAGAAGCTGTCAACAGCAGAACTTCACTTAGGAAGTCTGGTAGCAAGCACTTCGCAGTTAAATGGTTTGATTTGATGGGGAGCACGCAGGACGCTGGCTCTGGCTGCCCTGCAATTGCGGTGGTGTTCAAGTGGGGTGAAAGAAATGAGATGGAGGAACAGAGCAGAGGCAGAAGGGAGATGAAAGCAGAAGTTAAGACTATCATGATGGTGGTGGTGGTGGTGGTGATGATGATGATAATAATAACAATAATAATAAAATAAAATACCCATTAACATTCCATTTCTCTTTGTCCCTCCCTCCCATTTGATGATGTAGAGAAGTGAGAAATAGCGTTCACACCAGAGCAGGGTGTGACACCAGACTTTCTTTTCGCAGATGTCTTCCAGGAATTTCCAGTAGTGAGTAAATAGATCTGCTCATGGCTAGGACTGGATGTTTCTTTTTACAGGCAGAATCTATTTCTGTTATGACCTATTTATAATGCTTTGCTTTCTTTAGTTCAGTGGAGAAAGTAGCTCATTTTTCATCTGAGTTGTCTTTTGGTAGTCAAATTTTCCATGACTTTGAAAACCTCAGCTCAATTGTTTCAGAAGTTATTTTTTTGTTGGTGGTGGTGGTGACTTGAAGCTGCAATAACTTCTAGTTAAGAGACCAAGCTGTTTGGTAGTTAATAGACTTATTTGAACATTAGGTAATTTTAATTTTCCTGGTAGATCTGTGATGGCCAGTGCTGTTCAATTCTGTCACTTTTTATAGAGCTTTGCTTTTGAAGGCTCTTTTCTAGGAATTCATTAGGAAACAAACAAATCAGCAACTCTGCTTTTTTTTGCAAACAGAGAAATTATTGGAGCAATCATTTCAAACATTAGAGAAATTATTTGAGGAATCTTGTTTTAAAATAGTAGTGAAAGATTGAAAGCTACTGAAGTCAACAGACCTAATGTCATCTCCTAGAGAAAGAGAAGGTAGATGCAGATTATTTCATTTACATCAAAACAAAATAAATTTGGTAGTAGTATTTATTTCCAGCATGTCAGTGTGAACAATGCTGAAAAGTTCTTTTAATCCTCATCTCAGTGTCTACATTGTAACTTAGAAGAATGAAACTCTTCAAATCTGGTGGTGATGATGATGATAATAGACCAGCGCATCATCTTGTCTGGCCACCAGTATGTCACAAACTGTAATACTAAGCTCAATGCAGAATTCAGTAACTTGAAAGTTGGTCACACAACTTGTATCAGATAAACATTTTCTCTTGCAGTTGAAAAAAGTATATTCCTTTTTGTCTCAGATGTTGCAAGTTTGTGTTTCATTGAGAAAATGAAAATTATAAGCCCTTGCAATATTTTTTCTTGCCTACAAGTAAATATCCAGTGGCAACATTATCGAAAAATCTGTAAATTATCTTAAAAGTATTCCTGAAATACTAACTCTCTCTCATGTAGCTGTCAAGAGAAATGCGGAGGGCTACTTGAGATAGATTAATCGGTAGAACTTAATGGGACCTGAAGGCGGTCTGCTCGTAACTGCGTGCTCAGATAACCAGATGCTCCTCTCCCAGTATTGTCTTTCTCAGACTGTCAGAAGTCTTTTTAAGTGTTTGTCATTGTTCTAATGAAAGACTGTATAAATTTCACAAAATGAATTATTTCAGTGTTTTCCTTTGGGGAAAGGGAGATTGAAGTAGTGTTTAATGCGATTGCTGAATTGCTACCAAAAGTGCCCCAAATCAGTCCTTAATGTGAGAAGAGATGTCAGCACATGCTGTTGTCTTTTGGCTTGTATATGGACTGTGGAGAGATGAAAACACAAATGCAATGCAGCTGAATTACACCTTTGAAACATACAGTGTGAAAATCATGTAGGTTATCCTAACTTCCTAGAAAATGAATGCATTCAGGCTGGATTATGAAAAAGAAAAAACTGGTCTGTGTAATGGCTGTTCTTGGAAGTACGCACGTGGGTGAATTGGCTGGTTGGTTTGGTTTGTATGTTGCCTATTTTTTAGAGCTCAGAACAGGTACAGGGATTGTCACCTACGATATTTTTAGGTTTTAGGGCACTTTCTGAAGGAAGAAAATAAATAATTAAATCTAAGCAGTGAACTCATTTGTGAGGAGCTCGGTGAAAATCTATTTAGTTTTTGCTCATCCTGCTTAAACTTGATTTGTATTCTGCCTGTAGGGAACAGTGCTACTATGCATTTTAATAGTGTAAAATAAGTTATTAATTTGGAGTGTTAACTTGACAGCATTTCTCTGCAATTACTGTCTCTTATGGATCGGTCGTAGTTCTTTTTTCTTTCTCACTCTAGCATTGGGATGGGACTTACTTCAGAGCCTGTCGCCACTGGTTTGTATTCGGGCACGAGAGTGGTAGCTGACTTGAGTGCTGGGCTGAGAGTGCAGCTCCGTGACAGTCCCAGCTCCTGCAGTCCCATGCTGGCAGGCTCTCAGAAAGAGACAAATTTTGCTCTCAGAAAAACTGGAGCAACATCAGTGAAGCCACTTGGATTGAAGGCTGCTTGACACATCTGTAAATCATGTTAACTGTCCACATGTCCCCTTGTAGACTGTGCCAAACAGGCCACTTCCACACGGTCTGTGTGTTGACAGTTGACACAGATTAGAGAAAGAAATGCATCATTTTTTTCTACCTTTCTTGATGTACAGTGCCCAAGCAAGGCACAAGAATTGACTTCAGAAGCACACAAAGTTTGTCAGCTGTCCAGGAGTTTGGAGGGTGAACCACAATTTTTAAATTTTTTTTTTGTCAAATTTTAAACCCATTGGAAACTATGAAAATTCTGATTACAATAGAATCAGTCATGGGTTTAGCTTTAAAATAAATAATGTATTTGTGAAAAGATGCATATCTGTAAAAATTATTCTGTGTGATAACTGTTGACTTGTAGGGGTTTTTCTTCAGGAACATGAGCTAGCAATAAAAGAAATGTTGCTGTATTACTATATGATTTTTTATTGTACACAGCTTATTAATGACAGATGGCAATTGTCACTAATTTTATTACTAATGAGGAAGAAGCTCTGGAATGAGCTGCTTCTTTGTGTCTTGATACCTTTTATTCTAACTGAGAGGATAGTCTGATGCCCACATGGTTTGCTGCATTGAAGTTGAAAGCATCTGTGCTGGTAAGCTGTCTTCTCACTCATGAAATTCTTTCATTTTCTCTAAAATGTGATTGTACTAGGCTGTTGCTTGGCATGTTGCACCTGGTCTAGTGTTGAAATGAGTGGGTACAGTATGTTTTAAAAATTGTGAAACACTATGGCAGATGAAATACTGAGTGCACGAATGTCACAAAATTCCTGAATTAAATTTGGCTGTGTGGCACGAGTTCTCTACTTCATGCACAGGCATCAGGAAAACGTCTTTAATTACACAACAACATAGTAGGGTTTCCCCCCTTTTGTACTACAGAATACCTGGGCTACTTGTATTTACTCTGGCAGCCTCCAAACTCCAGCTTGGAGTTATCACTTGTGATAATAGTTGGTGCTCAAAAGTAAAAAGACCCCAAAAAGTCTAGACAGGAGAAATGCCAGCCCACATGAAGTGCTAAAGTCACTGCCTGTTGCCTATGATATTGTAGGATTCCTGACAAATTGTTTAAAAATTAATGATTAAATCCTGTTTGGCATGCAGTAAGGTGTTTGTTAACAAGGGTTAAAAGCAGTTTAGTAGAGCTGTAGCACATAAGCACAGAAAGGCATATCAGGAGATTTGCAGCTATAAAGAACTATACCCATTTCATATATATCACACTGAAAGGTGCTGAAAAATAAGAACATAATTGTGTTTTCTACTCAGCCTTATATTTAGAGAAACTGAAATTAAAAAAAAAGTCAGTACAAGCCAATGATGAAAAATCAACCTGAGCAGGTGTTAAAGGGTTAGAATTGCATTGGTAACAGACAAAACCAGGCTTTAATCCCACAGTCGGCCTAATTTTGAAGATACTTGCAGTGATCTTCCCGGAGCCAGTTACTGGGCTGGGGCGGTATTCCCGAAATGCTGCAAGGTGACAAGCGTTTGCACAGGCTCTGACACAAGAGCCGATGGGGAAAAGTACAGAGCTGCTGTACATTGCTCCAACTTCTGGTCATTTTCTGCATGTGCTCTCTTACCCTGCAGCAAATATTAAATAATTTGTGCTAGCTCATTGAGCTTACTCTTAGCGACTGAGCTTGTTTACTAATGCTAATGTTGGACATTAAGTGAAGATGATCTTAAGGGGCAAGGAGGGTGTTGTGCTCTCACCAGTTCTTCTGCATCCGATCTAGTGCTTAGCAGCTCAGGGAGCGTCAGCTAAGCTGCTTCAGCCCACACAAAGCTAATTCTGTAGAGGAATTAGTGCTGTTTCTTCCCTTTCTGGGGTTGCTGTCCATTCTACTTACTAGGATTACTCTGTGTATGAGCTATTCATTGTTTCTTTCTCTCTTTGGGTTGTCTTAGCAGTTTGTGGGCACTTCAGTCTCGTGCACTGTAAAGATGAATCTGCTAAGCTCATCATGTGGATTTTATGTGGCAATGGTGGGGTTTTAGCAATGCCTGTCTTCAGTTCTGATTGCTGTTTGAAGAGGAAAGGAGAAGCGCAAAACCGTCGTATTTTTGAGGGAAGTAGGAAAGGAACTGAAGGAAGGCTCTGTGTGGAAAGCAATTTTATAGAAGTTGAGGTCTTTTTTGCTCTGGCTGTTCAGGATAAAAGAATTAGCCTATGTTGCTGCAGCCTATAAAAATAGACTTGAAGGGTGTGCAAGTTAAAAATGCAAGAGCAGTTAGCCAGTAAGCTAAATTGCCAAAGGAGATGGTAAGATTGCTAATTTAAGCCCATGTAAGCATAGGACAGATCAAGCTCCCATCCATTAGGGTTGTCTTAGGGCCAGTGGCGTCGTTTCTGAAATGTGGCAGCAAAAGAGATGACTGAGGACTTCTAAAACAACCAAAAATAACCACATTAGGTATTGGTTATTTAGTGACTGTGGTAAATAGGTTCAGAGTAAACTCCTGTTGATTTAGATGCTCTCATCTGAGTTTCATGTCTGGTGTCAGCTCAGCTGAGCAGGTTTCGTTTATAGAGGAAATGGAGAGGCTCTGCTTTCTCCAGTCTTGATCTTAATCTTTCTTTTTGTGATTAGATGCGACATTTTCTCAGTCATTTCCTTGCAGTGAATTGTTTCCACTCTTTTCATTTGCAGGTGAGTTTATGTGTGGATGGAAGGTTTGGGAGTTTTTTGGTCACTTTGAAAGCTTGCTCCTTTATGACCAAGAAAACTTCTCCCCATATAGTGGGCGACCATAAGCTCTCAGGACCTCTGGTGTTCATCACCGTTATCTATAAAAGCTCACAGAGGAGGAGGACAGTTTTTCATTAAGCAGTAGATGGTGATTCAGTGCCAGCTCCAACTGTTCAGTCTTTTGTAAGTGACTGTTTTGGCCACTCATTTAATCTTTTTCCGGTTTGGTTTTCCCTTTGTAAAATGTGAGTAATATTAATTCCCTACAGCATATTTGCATGAAATCTAGCACTGTGGGATCCTCAGCCGAAGCCTCAGAGCACTATCGTAAGTAGTGGCAGAAATAATAAGCTCCATTTCCTATTTATCCTTACCTGAAGACAAGTAAGAGAGCTCTTAAGGTTGGTACTTAGCATAAGACCCAGCAGACTGCTGAAGGCTTTAATCAGGAAATTATTGTCATATGAACCGGAACAAAAGTTAAATTTTCAAAGGAGTTAATTTTTCAACCATATATTCCTAGTGTAAGCCCTCATTAAGATGGAATTTGTGTTCAGAATGTACGCAGTTTGTTTAGGTGAATATACAAAAATGTTGTGAAGATTGAGAACAGTACACTCTGGCATCAGAGAGAAACCCCAAAAACAAAAATTCTGGAGTTAATGTTAAATTTCATGTGTTTTGCTTTCTTCTAAGCTCAGAAATACATGGTTAAAATGCATGAACTACTAGTCTTCTGTGATGCTCTTCGGTCATTAGAAACTTGTGACTGTGTATAATAGTATTGTGTTCTAGTTCAGATTAGACCGATAAATTAAAAAACATAAAACTGTTTTTTCTTTCAGTTTTCCCCCTAGTTTATAGCCAGAGAACAAAAAGAAAGCCTTACAGGTTCCTTAGCAAAGCTTTTCCACATGGCATATTTTTTCCCCTTATGGAGGTGGTTCTGAAAGAAAGGGGCTGTCACCTTAAGGTCAGATTGCATCACTGGTCCTTCATGTGCCCTGGGATGTGGCCATCCCTTTGCGGTACAGTTCTTAATGGAATTTCCTGCTGCAGAGCAAAAGTCATCAGTCCCTGATAATTTAGAAAGAATGGGGGAAGATGGCATGGCCATTAATCCTTAAACAGATAAATAGCCAAAATTTTTGAATGATGCATTAGATTTCAGGGAGCTTTTACAGTGTGTGAGAGAATCTTGCACTAAGATCCTTTGGGACACAGCAATGATTTAAAGTAAGATTTTCAGCATTTTAGTAACCTGGTTTTAATTTAATTTATATCTAGGCTTACCTCTGAGTTCTATATTTTGTGCAAGTATTGCACTTGCTGATGTTTGTATATAAGGTGTTATTCCTATATAACTGTGATTGAATCTTTGCTTTACTTGGAAAGCCTCACAACATATAAAAATGGTACCTGGTATTTCTGCAGTACCAGGAAGATCAGAACTTGAAATTTGTACTTGTAGATAGATGTAGATACTCTTCCCCTACCCCGTAATTCTGGTGTTGTAGACAAATCTTGAAATACTAACTATGGTTAGTGCCTGCTGAGGCAAAACGTGTTAGTAAATATTTTGTTTTCTGATTATTAGCCCTTTCTTATAAACTACAAGTCATAAATTTACAATTCAGATTTTGTTTCACTTCATCACCAGTCTCATTTCTTAATGACACAATCTCCAGCTGAGCTAAAATATCAGTTGTCCAGTGGATAGAATCAGTTAGGCAAGCACCTGGGAAGACCTTCAGTATATTTGCTTATTTGAAAGACAGAGATAATCTACCGCAGAAATAAAAATAGCATCTGAATTATGCAGAGAAGTCAGAGAATGAAGCTACCAGATTATAATACTGCTCATTTGTATGCAAATGTACTCTCTTCCTGAATTTACTCCTGAAGATCTGTTAATATATGGAAGAATAAGTGATGAAAAACATTCTTGGAATCAGTCCAGACAGACACACATGGGTTAGCGCTGTGTAGCTAAATCATGAAGTACATGGTGGGGATTATCAGAAAAAAATCTGCTTTTGAAAAAGCCAAGCTGACTGCGTGGGGAGAGCGAAGCACTGCATCTACCATTACTGACTCTAATGGTCCTATATGACTTCAGTCATACAAAGACTTTCATTTGCTAGAAAATTTCAGTGTCTAGAAAATCAGGTGGTAAATGTCTGCATTTTTGCTACTAATTGATTACCTGTGAATAAACATTATCTAAATGAATGTAAATATTTTGGTGGAAGGAATTTTTTTTTCATGACTTGCATACAGTTGTTTTTTTCTGCAGAAAACTGAGGGAAAGAAAGAGCATGAGAAAAGAAATAAATTAAAAAAACTCTGCCTTAGAGGCCAAGATTCAACCAAAACTGCATATAGTTATTTGCATATTTGAACCTTACAGGAGCTGTACTGCTCCATTCAGTTATCTGAAGTGTGGGCTCTGCTGATGGAGTTCCAATGCCGTGCACTTTCAGTCTGTAATTTTGAAATTTGTTGGCACGGAAATGTACCTAAGTACATCTACACACCTGGTTGTGTTGTGTGTATATTGCATTTTGTCCATACCTAAAATTAGGTAGATTCAGGGGTTTTAGTGGTTTCTCTGCTGTCATGATTACCCATTGCATCATGAAGAAACAGCTCTGTATTTTTCTGTAGTAAGAAAGAATGAAGGAAAACAAAAATGAAGGATATGTACTACATTTCATAGTTTTTGTTCTTTGGCTCCTTTGTCTTGCACAGGATATGTTTTGAGTGGTATAGGATAAGAAAGAAAAGTTCCTGCATTTACAGCTCTCGGCTGACCGATGGCTCCAGCAGCATGCCTCCGGGTACTTTTTGCCACGTTGGGCAGGAGCGCTGTAGTAGTGCCCGTGCGCAGAGCAGCCAGGAGAAGGTGCCATGCACGCTTGGTCCTGCCATTCCAAAGGCACGTTCTCACAGCTGGGAAACGTTCCTTTCTTTTAGGTGGGAGATTTTTTTCTGAATTCATGTAGCTTTTGAATTGAATCTGATGTCTTGAAATGAAACTTTGAGAGATTATTTGCAATATTTTCTGGGTGCATTGAACAGCATTATTTTGTCTTATGGCACAGAATACAATTAGGCAAATGATAAGATAGTGATAAGCACTTCTAAGGGATTGGTGTTTTCTAGTCCTTGCATTATTATACATTAGCTTAAAGTTGTAGTCAACCTTTTTTGCTTTTAACCACTCTTAATCTGTTTAATGAGTAGAATTTTTTATAATTTCCCATGCAGTATTTGCAATACTCAATCTCTAGAAATTACTCTTTCTGTATAGCCCCCATGTTTTGTGAACTGCTTTATATTGAATGTGGTTAGTGATCTGTAGGACTCGGTATAAAATTGAGAAAGGTTATCTGAAAAAAAAGTCTCTTGGAGGAAGAAGGCATGCTATGTATATAGTTGCTTTTTTTTTTTTGGCTAGTACGCTTCACAGTCTCTTATCTCTTCCATTTGTGTGACTTATCTCCCACTTAATTTCATCTTCCTTTTACCTCCTGGCAAGTAGCAATATGCCTCAGCATCACGATGAGCAGCAGCAAAGGTAAAACCAAATATATTTATATTCTTTGCAGCCTTCCAAATTTAGAACTGAAAATAGAAACTAGTTAATATCTACTGTTTGGAAGGATAACAGAAAAACATGGTTTGGATAAAAAAGCTGGATTTACTTCAACATTTTTCTGTATTATGCTTTTCTGTAGTATGTAAAAAATTTTTGTAGGAATGAAAAATAATTTAGGAATTATGCTGACAAGAAAAAGATATGCAGGAAGATGATAAGCTCCTGGAAACACTTTATGTATAGCTTTTATTTCAGTGAGATGTCAGCGGCTTGAAGCTAAAATATGCTGGAACTATTTGCAGGGTGAAATGCGTGGCACATAAAAAGAAACATGGTGCATGCAGGGTATTGGGAGTCCACCAAGGCTGGGAATATTTTTAACGAACATATCCACCTACTGCTGTTTAATAACTCCGCCATCAGTGCATACCATGCCTCCTCACTATGAAGTTAGCCCTCTGGATACTGCAGCACAACTTTGTGTTTCCATTGTCACTTGGGTGGTCAAATGCTGGAAGATGTTGCCCAGAGAGGCTGTGGAGTCTCTATTCTTGCAGACTCAAACCCCAGCTGAACGCAGCCCTGGGTTCCCTGCCCTGAGCAGGGAGTTGGACTAGACTATCTCCAGAGGTCCCTTCCCGACTTGGCCATTCCGTGACTGTGATAGCGAAGAGGGATAGTTTTTTATTAGAAAGTGCTGGAAGTGTTGGGGCATCCACAGACTGCGGCTGAAAGGGTAGCTGAGAAAATGTTGTCAGATCATGGCCATAGACCATTTTTGCAAAATGTCTCCAGAGCAACTGTAGAAATCAGTGCTACTAGTAAGTAATCATAAGGGGAAATGAGGAGCCCAAAGCTGATTAGGGAATGGATGTGACAAGGATGTTACCAATAATAAAAATGGTCAGCTTAGGTGCAGTACAAACAAATGTAACAAAGGAGTTGATTGAGTAAGTTAGCAGCTGCTTAAAGGCTTTGAAAATCAAGAGTTGGTACCACATTGTCCAAGGCTGGAGTTTTCCGCGTACCAATCAGTGATTTCACCAAAGTGAAAGGTGAGCAAAAGAGTTGTTTTAGCACTACCTTAATGACCAAAGGTTGAGGGGAGCTTTATTATTATTTTCCTTTTTTCTTCTGGAAAGCCTGACAGGCAGGGTGGCATTGGCAGCGGTACCTTTCAGCTGGTGCCTTATATTCCTCTAGGCAGCAGTGTGACTGGGGAAGCCAGCTCTGCAGGGCAGCTGATGGTAGAGGCTTGCTGGTGGCGAAGATGGTTGCATCAGTGGGGCTGGGAACCTGAGCTGTGACAGTTCTGTATTCAACACAACTTCCCTCTGCCCTCTCTATGGCCGTGAAGTCACCAGGCAGGAGCTGTAAATTCGAGGATGTATTTTCTCTCGGGCTGTGTCTTGGCCAGTTGCACACAGACATTTGATGTTAGAAAGGACTGCTGTGAATGTTCAGTCATATCTTCTATACTCCAGGCCTTGAGGTGTCTTTCAAATAGTGTGTTACTGAGCTCAGGCATGGATTGTCCATTATTATGAGCTTGATAGATCAACTGTAGTTTAGCACAAAATTATCATCACTATTACACATCTTCTCCCTGGTTTTCTTGCCTGAATTTAACCTGTGATGAATCTTCATTAGTGTATGTGAATGTTGAAATAAAAAACTTGAGAACAAAGTATGACAAAATAAAACATACATCCAGGATTAAATAATTGGCTAGAAAATGCTTTCAGGAAAATTAATTTTATGAGGTAGATACATAGTTCTATAATCCTTTAATATTTATGTTCTCAGCCATGTAATGCCATGGCCTGATTGAAGAGCTGTAGGTAAGATTGTTGATGGCATCATGACTATAAGACAAGATACGGTCTACAATACAGTGATGCCAACCTAATGACTGGTTACTTAAAAAAACCCCAGGCTCCTCTCCCAGTTGTTTTCTCTTTTTACTTATTTTTTGTTTCTTGTAGTTTCCTGCCAACTTAGCCCCTGAATTAAGGGTTATGTGAGTGCTAGGAGAAGAAGCTGGACAGGAACCGTTCCTTTCAGGAGTAGCCCACAGTTAGATTGGCTCAGCAGTGTAATTCAGATCTAAGGGGGCATAATGGGAACTAAGGATCTGACTAAGAATAACATTGCTAAAAATTTCATCTTGCAACAGAGGTTTGAAAAGTCTGTGTTTTCTGAGATTTCTGTTAAGGGTAAGATGTTTTTGGCTTTACAATATTAAATTTAGAATGTAGAATATGACCATGTTAGGACATTGCTGTAGGAATACGTTGCTAGTGTGGACTCTGCACAGCCTCTGAGGTTACAGGCTTGACATTGGCATGTGCATGAGTTGGCAAGACTCCCTGAATAACTCATATGACGGGTGTAGGTGGTTGATGCGCTGGTGTTATGCGACTGGCATGCATGTGGTGAGAGGAGAAGAGGTTAGGGCAGCATGAGGTCTGAAATGCCCTTCTGCCTCTTTGGCTTCCCGATCTTACACATCAGGAACTGGAAGAAAGAGGACAAAAAGTGCTATGGTACCCTTTGGGTCATGTTAACACCTTAACACTGTGTAAGTCTGAAGCGAGCTTTGTCATCCTGTCTCACAAAGTGTTTGGTTAAAACTATGATAGCGTCTGCAGATGCATCTGCGTTAGGGGCTGTGGCAACACCGCCGTGTCAAAGGCTGTTCTGTAACTAGGCTTTTTCTAACAAGCTATTGACCTGGGCTGGACCTTTCTTTTGAAGATGATGTAGGAGAGATGAGTGCTATTTTTTTTCTTGTATATATTCTGAAGTATCCCATTGTAAAAGATGTTAAACTCTCCTTTCCTTCAAATATACTTTAGAATGTTTTCAGAGATACATAATCCTATTTGTACTCCCTGTACTTAGTGATGGCATTAGGGAACTGTGTAATTGCCACTCTTTCAAACTTTCATGAAAAGTAGAAATTGCCTAAAATGTTGACAAAGAACGGTTTTCTTTAGAATATTGTCTAGTTTGTATTTAACTGCAGCTTATCAGAAATAAATAATGAAGAGTTTTATACTATGAAAATAAAGTTATCTTCCCTTTTCAGACCTTTTCAGTGTCTGGTGCTCATATATAGGTATGTCTTTTATAGTGGAATAGAAGGCTTGGCAGTTCTGATAGAAAAATGCGTGGGATACTTTAACAATGAAAAAAAAAACCCACCAAATAATGCTAACCATGCTAAAATCAAACCACTTGATATTTTCCTGCATGAACATGAAATGCGTAATTATATATATGCTTACAAGGGGGCAGAGTGGCAATACTGGTTTCCTTTGTATCTGTTTATATTGCTGGAAAAAAAACCAAACGCAAACCAAACAAAAAAGCACCACCAAACAACCCCTCCACTGTGGCACCAATATTTGAATGGGATAAAGCCTCATTCTCCTGGGTTTACGCAGTCTGTAACTGTACAGAGTCACAGACTAATCAAGATTTAAAGGGACCTCTGGAGATGTCTAGTCCAACCCCTGTGCCCAAAGCAATGTCAGCTGGAGCAGACCAGGACTGCGTCCAGTCAGGTTTTGAGCATCTCCAAGAAATCTGACTCCACAACTTCTCTCAGTGCAAATAGCACCGTATATGGTATAAAATACTGAATACAGTACAGGAGGTGGGATGAAGAACCAAGTTTTATGGTCTGCAGTCCGTGGAAGCACTTAAGCACATACTTCAGTCTTAATACAGTAAGCACAGTTTATGTTTGGGGTTACGGTCAGTACTGAGCTGGAGTTGTTAGTAATGTTTATTTTCACGTAATGGTGCCTTTAGTAGTCCTTACAGATGTAAACCTGGTATTCAGTTGCAGAAATCAGGCAGACAATTGTCAGTTCTGTTATCTTATTGCATGCTTTTTATTTTCCTGATATTAGTTGAAAGGGCTACCTTTGGGACCCAGATACAGCCGTGTATCCCTATGGGCTTTGGTCAGGTTTATTACTAGTGACTAGGAGTATGTTTTCATTTTGATTACTATACTACTACATAGAACTGTAGGCATTTATAATATTTGCCTATGAAGAGGTGTCATTTATTTATAATGTGCACAGTAACTTTTTTTTTAAATGCCATAAACCCTTTACATAAAGCCTTTGAAAGAGCGATAAGGCTGCAGCAGGCTTGTGCAATAATCTTGTCATCCTTAAATTATTTTTCTGAAGCCCTGCTTCTCAAGCTGTCATGGGGGATATTTTAATCTATTTTGCTGATGGCATTCACTGCATTCGCTTCCAGGGCAGCCACAGGCAGACCTCTTTAGAACGATGAAGCAGTTTTTATATAGCATTCCATTTATTCCAGGTTCATTGAGAACCTCTAAGTAGGATAAAAAGGGTAGCAAATGGTGCTGTATTCCCCCTGGTTATCTTTTCAATATTGTATGGAAAAATCCCCTCTGAAATGGAAAGAATTCACCACACCCTCTTTACGCTGAGGTGATTCACTTCTTCCTTGAAGATTTTACAAATAGTAAAAAAAATTAGGGACACCCCTTGTGGCGCTGAATGTCAGAACTGGGACACCGGATAACTAACATGTAATACTTACCAGGTTTCCCAGTGTCCTTCCTGAGCAGCCGCATGTGACTGGATGTTATTTTTAATTGAGATGAAAGGACAATTCTATTAAAAATTATTTATTTTATATATATATACGTATATAAATTTCCATTGCAGTTATGAATTTGGAGGATAAACCTGAGATTAGTTTCTAACTCAGCTGCCAACTTCAGCATATGGTAGAGATTCTTCGTGGATAAAGCTCTAAACTGAAAGTACACTTTACCTGTCAATGTCTGCGTAGCGCCCACGTGTGTAAGATTAGACGTGTTTCCCCAAATACTGGTGGGGGGACGCTGTACTTAATGACTCGGTACAGTGTATTGCCAAGGAAAGACTTTTCGGGTTAGGATTGCCCCTAGGTCATTAGCTGGAAGAGGTGCTGAAGGTACATCAGTGTTTCTTGACAGAGTGAGTCAGATGATGCATGAAATTCAGACCTATGTAATTAGTGTGTGAAAAGTCATCATCTATTCACCTCATTAACTGTACTTTTATCTTGAGATGGAAGGGTCTAAATTTGTCTCGTAACTGTACTATTGGTAGCCCAATTGAATTGTCTGCTTGAAGAGTTTGTTCTTCTAATTGGTCTCTATTATAATTTCATTCTTTAGAGTTCAATTAGTTCTGTAATATGGCTGCATGGTTTAGTAATAATAAGAAACCTCTCAAAGTGAGTAATTTTACAGCTCTGTAAATGTTATAGTCTATCTTGTGTGTTTATTGTCTGTCACTTCCACTTTATACCTGCCTGTACGTCTCTAAGCTAATTTCCCAGACAGGAAGGCTGTTTCCCTGGATACATTTCATTATGTGTTTTCTCAAGGTCACTAGTGGCTTTCCACCTGTTCCTTTACTGTTTTCATCTCTCTCTCTGATTTTTAGTACTTGGCCACTTAGGTAAGAGCCAGTTGATCAAGACAGTTGTGGCTCAGACTTGCAACGAAACTTGGGAGAGCATCTTCCATGAGTGTGTACCCAATTGTAATGAGCCTGTCAAAGAAAATGACTGAACTTCAGCATCTTTACTATCAAAGTGGTGGTTATTATTTGAAATTCACCTTTTTCAAATGCTAAGAAAAATATAAGTTTTGAAAGGTGCTCAAATTTGCAAAATCTGGACCTTGAAGGTAGCTTTTCATTGACCCAGCTGTTTCAGCAGTTGTTGAAAGAGTGTGTAGCAAACTGATCTTTATTAGTGGCCGTGAACAATCAACTCTTCTTAGTGACATGACATCAGAATTTATGGAAAGAAAACTTCTTTGAGATGCAGAGATTTTATTTGCTTTTAATGCCGGTAAGATTTGCCTTTTAAATTTGATACAGTTTTGCACTAACTTGGGTTTTGAACACAAGCTTCCTAGCTGTTAACAACCAAAGGCAGGAGTGGCCTCAGTTTCAAGAAGGAAACAAAAAAAGTAAAGAGTGAGGAATGGAGAATGATAGAGTCCTCCTTTCAACCGCAGGACACTGCTCTTCAACTTGTCCTCAGCTCTCAAACCCCAATGGTATGACAAGTAGTGTTTCCAGGATCCCATGTTCAGGATTTCATTCAAGAACTGAAGGAGACACACACACAGAGAGCAAAGCCTGCCCTGTAGCTAGATGTAAGCTCACTTTGTTCATCCCTTTCCTAATCTCTAAGAGCTTTAGTTCTCTCTCATATATTGTTCTTTGCTTACCAACCCAGAAAGCCAGATATCAAGATGAATAGTACACTGTGTCATGTATGGAGAAGATACAGAAAGGTACACCCATTGGCAACCTGCAGAGATGGGACTGGAGCCTAAGGGTGTGATTACTTATGAGTAACAGAATACAGTATTGTAGTGAAAGACAAAAGGATTGCAGGTTTTATTTTTCTTCTAAACTTCCTGAAAGTGCATTTGTAAGCGTGTAACTCCAGAGAGCTTCACGGCTCTGAAGGTGGACTCCTGAGCTTGCTCAGCAGAGACCCCCATCTCAGCATCCCAGCATGTGGTTCACATCCCTTTGGAGCCTGGCAGAGGGACTGCTGTCTGTCTGGTCCATTCATCAGCTCCAAATGTGGTTGTTATTTTGAAGCTTTTAAATAGGCACAGACTAGAAAAAGAAATCTTTCTCTGCCTCATCGTGTGGTGCTGAAAAGCAAATCACTGAAATCATCGAAATAAACAAAATGTACAGGGAGAAGAGGCACGAGTACAGAAGTGGGAAAGATATACGCTGATAAAAGAGAAAGTGTCATGGTCGTTAAGTAGATGAACAAAGGTGAGGAAAATACACATGCTGTAGAACCTCAAATTTTACATTAATATCAGTTTATATTGTAATGTCAGGGATATACTTTATAGCTGGAGCAGTAACTTATCATAAATCCAGATTGATCTGTTTGGTCTTTAAGTAATGGACTGAGGAATGACTCACTCCTCAGAATTTAGATGCTGTTATTGTTAATACAAGAATGTGTGCCTGTTATAGTCTTTGGAAATGTAGGTGTTTTCCTGAGTATTTGGAATGCCATGGGGCAGCTTTGATGATGGTTGCCAGTGAGGAAGTTTGCACTGGCTTGTACCCTGGAAAACATGTTGAGATGCTGTCTGCTACCCCCTTCCCAGGCGTTGAATTGCCTTGAAATTCTCCTGAAGTTGGGTTAAACTAAAAGCATAAGTCAGGTTAAGGTAAAAGCAAATGTGCTTTTATTCATAAAATTCACATTATACTGTACAGCTCAAAAAACGTGAGTGATGTAAAAGAAAGAAAACCACACAATTATCTGCCTGTTAGGAGGAATATCCCGATTTAACCTAGCCTATATGGCATAGCTCACAGTTTGCTAAAAGCTGGTGTCTCTGTGGCTGAGGCCCATGTCATGAGGCAGTCACTGCTCTTAGATTGTAGCAGTGAAAGAGGGTTAAGGGGAAATAGATGCTGTTACACCCCAACCATTTTTTGCTGTTTGCTTGGGTTTCATTTGTAGTGAAAGATCATTTTCCTTCTCCCTCGTTCTTAGACCTGTGTCTGAATTACTGATCCATAGGTTATTCAGTTTTAGATGCCTTCTGATCTGTGAAATAGTCTCACTTTCTGGAAATACCAGGATCCCTTTAGCTACATGTCCTGTAAAGCAATAGGCTGCCTTTTTGGTAGATGATTTCCTGTGCTTAATTAAACTATTATAATTTATTGTGAATTTATTACTCACCTGGTAAGGAAAGATGTGAATTTCAGGTTAAAGCCTTTTCATGCTCTGGACCATGCAAGGGTTCAGTTCAGCAGCTTCATGGAGACACATAAACTGAGATTAATACATGCCTTACTGGCTCTTGAATGAATCGAGATGTAACTCTCCATAGGCCACTTTGGGATAAAAAGGGGTTTAGGATGTCTGTCCACAACTCTTCCCCCCCTCCTTTAGAGAAACTGTTTACCCTTTTCTCCTTGGTCGTTTTCCTGAAAGTCATAGATCTGAGCCCTTTGTTTCTCATGTGAAGGTAATGATAAGCTGTGATCCCAGTTGTAGGCTTAGTTTTTCAGTCTACAATGTTGAAGCTTTTCTGATACAATGATGAGTCATTTCTGATTGTGTAACATATGACCAGAGCAGCAGGTAATACACCTTTATATACTAAGCTTTTGTAATTAAGGATACCAGGTTTTATCTTATGGACTGAAGACCGTTAGAACTCCACAGCTGGTTTCCAGGGGCCTCGTAGGAGACATTATCTGAAAAATCTGGTATGTTTGCGTAGCTACATGATTGACTTCAATAGGTTTGCCCTTTGCACTTTGAAGGGAATAATTCTCATATTACTACTTTTAATCTTGTACAAATCTTTTTATTTGCCATTACCTTAACTTTTGTAAAGTGGAGCTAATTATAATTCCTTCTTTGCAAGGAACTGTTATAATAATTGGGGGAAAAAAAAAGACTGCGAAGTGTATTGCCACCCTGAGCTATAAATACACTATGGAAATGTGAACTGTGTCATACATAGATCTGTAATCCTTCAAAAGTAAGATTAACCTTTGATGGGACCATTCAATGAAACTGCAGTATGGACAGGTTTTTAAATTTAAGATGGTGAGATTTAAAAATAGATTTAAAAATAGAATTTTAAAATAGAATATAATAGTGTTTGTAGTAACCATTCTGACTGAAATGTTACATTCATAATATTAGGTTTATTTTTAACATCTATTTACTATCTGTAGCAACTTCTAGAAAAGTCCTATCTCTTGATGTTTCTTAGATGTTTGGGTAACTGCAGTACGTGGTTGTGTTTTGATATGCACCCGATCTTTATCTTGTTACTGGGTACTAGCTTGAAAGAAAATACCTGCACGTCTCACAGTTCTGCACCTTTGTCAAAAGGGTCTTTGCTCTTTTGCTCAAAACCCGTGTAGTGAGGGAGCGGGTGTCAATGAGGGAAAGCAGCTGCTGGGCTTGCTGTTCCCTCAGGAGGTATTACGTTTTTAAGAGTAACTCTGGAAATCAAGGAGGACTTCTTCAGCTCAGCAAGTTTTTCCCTCTTTGAACTTGATTGTGGTCTGTACTATAGTAACCCCAGTGTGCTGACGTATTAAATAAGGCAGTATTGCTCAGTGTACATTCTTGGTCTCTGAAAAAAACATATAAAATCACAGAACAGTTTGGGTTGGAAGGGACCTTAAAGATCATCCAGTTTCAACCCCTCTGCCACGGGCAGGGACACCCTCCACTAGACCAGGTTGCCCAAAGCCCCATCCA
Organism: Psophia crepitans; assembly: GCA_013399095.1. Taxonomy (NCBI): domain Eukaryota; kingdom Metazoa; phylum Chordata; class Aves; order Gruiformes; family Psophiidae; genus Psophia; species Psophia crepitans. The sequence continues at coordinate 5,070 of VWZZ01007697.1, read as the reverse complement.
ACCTGGCTTTGTGGCAGCCCCCTCCCTGGCAGTGTTCAGCTAATCCACAACATCTCACTTGATTGATTGCTGGATTTGTTTGTTTATTTTTTAGGCATGCTGTTGAATTACTGACTGTCAGTGCCTCGATAAATAGCTCAACAAACAAGCACCCATATGGTTATTTGCTTAGCTTTGGAAAGGAAAACTCGAGCATTGTTTTTATTTACATGGTGTAAATCCCAAGCCCCTCTACTGACTTTGTTGGTGTGTCTTTGTGCATACTTTCTCTCTGAGAGTTTCTGAGAGCAAAGCACAGCCTATAATTTAACAGCAGAAAGACCATTCTGAAATAATATTTTTAAAAGTCATTCACTTGCCGTGAACTGATAAATTTAGAACTCTGCATTATTTGGCATAGCTTTTATTTTTGATCTACAACCAGCGAATGCTGGTGGTTACTTAATACTTCTGCTAATGAAAGTCAAAGTAGAAATCAACAGCTTAATAATGTCCTCCTTTAATTACTTTTTCATCTCTCTTTATATTTAATTTTACATTGAATGAAGTGTTCCTTGGAGTAATTCAGATGTTGATTAGTTAAATGGATTATTCATGATAGAAAAAAGTTTAATTGAAGTGAAAGCAAACACCTTTGCATATGTGTGTGCAAATCCAAGGAATATGGTTTTTGTAAAGCTTATATATTTTTAGCTGATTTACAGCAGGAATATAACAGTGTTCACCAGTTGAGGAGATGTCTGATATGCTTCTGTTACTGAAGCAACATGTGCTGGTTGGAGATTTCAGTTGGACTAATAGAAATTATAATTAAACCATACACCTTCGTGAAAATCTGTGATTTCACTTTTTTCAAATTATCTGAAATAATTGGCCAAGTGGGCTTTGCACACACAGGTCATGCTATGGATTTAGTATAGGTAATCACAGAAACACTGTTTACTGAAGGTTTTCTCTCCCTTTCAAATGGTTGTCTTCAGCTGAAATGCTTTTGTCTGAAAACAAAGCATGTAGAGTAAATGGACCGTGTACTTAGATGTATGTGACAGCCCGTAAGTGAAAGCTCACAAGGTAGGTTTTTTCATGTGTGTAGTTACTGAATTCTCACTTGGGAACATAGTTTTCTTGAATTATTTTGGTATGCAGTATTTTTACATTGACTGATTACTAGAGAGGAACTGCTGGGGAAGAATGTGAGCAGGATTCAAAGCCTCAGATTTTTTAGCACTCTGCAGGAAGATGTTCCACAAAAAGAACTTGCCAGATACACAGTAGGTGATGTAACTGCATCAAATACTTAACCTGCATTGGGATTATTATACTGGTTTTCCAAAAGCATTTCTTTCTCTTCACCAAACTTTTGCCAGCAAAGAGGGATCCTTGCCTCTTCTTTCTCCTCCTCTTCTTCTCAAGATCTAGGTGTTAATCTGTCTGGAAGCAAAGCTAAGTAATTCTATTTTCCAAAGGTTTTACTGTTAGTTTTAAAATTAGTATGTTAAAGACAAACAGTTGTACCCTAATAGCATGTAAACCAGATAGAATAGAATAGAATCATTAAGGTTGGAAGAGACCTCAAGGATCATCCAGTCCAAGCAACGCCCCCCCCACCTATTACCCACTAAACCATGTCCTTCAGCACTGTGTCTAACCTTTCCTTAAACACCCGCAGGGACGGTGACTCCACCACCTCCCTGGGCAACCCGTTCCAATGCCCGACCACCCTTTCCGAGAAGAAATTTCTCCTCATCTCCAACCTGAACCTCCCCTGGCACAACTTGCAGCCGTTCCCCCTAGTCCTGTTATCTGTGAGAAGAGGCCAACCCCCAGCTCGTCACAACTCCCTTTCAGGTAGTTGTAGAGGGCAATAAGGTCTCCCCTGAGCCTCCTCTTCTCCAGACTAAACAAGCTCAGTTCCTTCAGCCGCTCCTCATAAGACCTGTGCTCCAGACCCTTCACCAGTTTCGTTGCCCTTCTCTGGACACGCTCCATGTTAATACTTACCACGCAGATGTTAATACTGCTATGGAAACTTCATTGAATATAATAGAGAGAGATCTGTTTTGGTACAATTGTGTTTAGCTTGGAAAACCCATGTTGTGAACTTTCTGTGCAGAGGATGTGTGTCAGGAGCAAATACATGAGGTTGTTAGTGCGCGAATCAAAGAGAAGAGAGGGCGCAGGAGGCGTGTCCTCTAAGGTTCCTTGGAGTAAGTGCAGGTAGGGTTAACAGAGTAGATTTTGCTGGGAGGGGAATTATGCCTTAGTGTCCTGGGTAAAGCAGCAAGGTAGTCTCTTAGGTAAAAGCCCTGCCTGTTACTGAGGTTGGCTGACACCTCTCATTAAGAGGCTGTGTTTCACAGTGCCTACAAGTTTGTCAGCTGGAACCAGTTGGGCTGAAAATTTTATAAGTTGTTTATCTAGCTCAGGATGATAGGGCTTTTTTTTTCTTTGAATACTTCTCTTATCTCTGTACTGTGGCATAGGGATTTCTGCCTCTCTATTCCCCAAGCCTCTTATTTGAATAATTTACAACTCCCTGAAGTCTGGGAGAGGTATTTTAAATTTTAGCAGTTAGATCTTTGGAGATTGTTTCTTTATTGAGTATCTTCCCATCTCTCCTTGTGCTGGACCAATTACACATGAATCCATCCCCCAGCATGGCACAGTGCGATGGTGCCTGATGCTACGGAAGTGAGGGTTGGACTGCTTCTGCCTTGGCTGCTTCTGTGTTGAGACAACTGAGCTGAGAGTCGAAACAGGGAAAACAGGGAGCACAGGCGAGATGAAAGTGCTGTGGACAAAGTGAAAGCAGGAATGGGTGCGAGGGGAGGGCAGAGGAACCTTTTGTGAGGAAGAGCTGTGATGAGGGGAGAGAAGTCAGTTTGGGAAAAGAGATTGGAAGATGAGGCAAAGCATAGCTGAAGGGGAGTCCGAAATGGAAAGCCAACCGGGGAGGTTGGGAGTGGGAACTGGCAAGGGGGAAAATCAAAGAAATGATTGAGGGTTGGTTCTTCACAAGGACGTGGGGAAGTGGAGGGAGGGAGACTAGAACAAGGTTGGACAAGAATCTCTCGGTGGTGAAGAAATAGGATGGGGCCAAGGACAGTTTGTAGAGAAGGGGGCTAAGGAAGTTTAAGCATGGTGTGAAAAGACAAAAGATAACAGTACTAAACAACATGGCCTGCCATAGCTGTGATAAACCTTCCATTCATGAGTCTCTTGTCAGCAAATACCTGCAAAGCCCACCAGTAAAGCCTTCCAGCAGTGGGTGGGGGTGGAGTCCCGGGGGACAGCAGGCTGCTAAAGTTATCGTTTGCTCTGTTAGTTTCTATGGCAGATGGATATGCAAGTGCCATCAAGGGAGGAAGTTCAGGTATTCAGGGTTATAAAAATGGGAGAATTTAGGTGGTTCTTTTGACCGCATGTAAAATACAAAAACCTGAAAGTAGCAAAGCAGAATTACCACCACATTATCAACTTGGTGCCATTTAAAGGTCAGTGTTTGCTCTCCCTTGCTCTTCAGCACCATCAGTCTGCCTTATTCTCCCGGTACAGTTAATGTAGGAACCCACCACCCTGTTGGAGATACTAGTGGTTTGGCACTCTAGATGCACAGGGTTTAATCCAAAGTCATCCACTCACAGGCTGTATGATCTTGGACTAGTTAATTTACCTTAATGTGCTTTATTTTCGCAATCAATAATTTGGAGATAATGATTTCCAACCACCCTCTGTAGAGGCTGTTGAGCTCTCTGAATGCCACAGTTCACACTAGAGCTGAGAGATGCCGGTTGTGTTATTAATGACAGTTTCTTTCTATCAGACTGGTAACAGTTTCTTTCTCTTTGGATCATTGTGTGACTGTAGTAGGACAGAAATTGAGAACAAAGGAAGGAGCTGCTGGAGATGATAGGTATGGTGTAACAGGGACGGCTTTCTGACTATTATCCAGTGCTGCTCAGCCCAGCACTGGATGCGTTTGTGTCTGCAGCTGAACTGTCTCAGACTCTGTAGAGTTATTTCAAAGACATACAGGCCTTTCTAGTGACACTCAGTTTATATGAAATAATTTTGAAGAATCTGGCTTTATTAAGTAATTGTGAGTGACTTGGACCCAAGTGCTGAGTGCTCGTTTTGTAGCTGATGTGATCATGCTGCTTGTGCTGTGATCTTGTGAGCTGCAGGACTGGGTAGCACCACGGAAACACGATGGGGCTAGGAAGGGAGAAACTGCAGAATAGCACGTTTATTTTCATACATTGTTGTGTGAGTGTTTGAAGAACTTTATACAACTACCCTTCATTTGAACGAGGTAGCTTTTTTTATTTCATGTCTATTCTTACTCTTACTATTTGCAGCTCTCTTAGAGCAGTGGGAGTACCTCAGTGCTGTGCTGGAGCTGGCTCACATGCTGATTCACGGTGTGTATCTGTACCTGTGAATCTGGACTTGAATTCAAATGAAAATGTGTCACAGGTATCTAGCATTGGGAGCAATTGCATCTGAGTGGTGTGTGTGCGACATTTAGTACAATTGTTATGACTGTCTGACCCTTGTCATTCTGTCAAAATTGTCATTGAGGAACATACTCAGGTCAGAAAGTTTTTGGTATGTCTTATTGTTAGAGGAGAAGATGCTATCATATGTGGCATAGAGATCAAGAAAATATCTCATTTACTGCTAGTTTTTGAAGTAGAAATCAGTGCATTGCCTCATCCACGGGAGTCTGTGAAAGTAAGCTCAAAAGGCAGGTGGCTGAGGAAAGTGGAGAGTTAATTCTTTCAAGCTCTTGCTGTAACACTACCTCTCCAATTAGATTAAGATCTTTACTTCTTTCCTGCTTTTTTTAATTGTTGTTTGTGTTCTTGAGGTTTAATGTTTGTGAGAGTGAGCTGTCTGGAAGCCATCAGGCTGTAGGCTGGCTCTGCAACCTGGTATCCACGCTGCTGCTTTGCTTCCAGAAGCTATTGCATGTTTAGTCCTCAACCAAACCTCCCAGCTCTGCTGGGAAGCCTGTATGAGAGCAGATTAAAGCTCTCCAGGGAACAAAAGAGAGTTTACATCCAGTGG
>VWZZ01007696.1:1091266-1126282 GCA_013399095.1 Psophia crepitans | reverse complement strand
TTCCGCAGGGCCACGCTCCCACCCGCCCAATATTCATGTGGGCCCCTTCCCTCCCTGGGGGGCTGCTAATCCCCCCCGAAACAGGCTGGGGGATTGTTGACCGAGCTGCCATATCCCTTGAACAAGCAAGCCCAGGCCCTGCAGCTGCCGCCGGATTAACAGACACCCTTTCGCTGCCACAGCCCCCGTGCCAAAGCACCCGGCTCCTCGAGCGTGCTCGGCCCCCCAGGCACGATGCTTAGGAAGGGGCAGCAGCCGACCGGAGGCCAGGGGAATGGTCGCTCGGGGCACTCCCACAGTAAAAGCCGACAGGTTTAATGCGGTTCTCAGGCACCCACAATGCCTGATCCGCTGGGTCTGGCTGGTGTCGGGGAGGCCGGGACTGTGGCAGCGCGCAGGGCTGAGCCCGGGGAGCGCACGTCTGCAGGGTGGCACCGGCATCGGTGTCTCGCTGGCCCGTCCCCTCCCTGCTGCCACCAGCCATGGCACAGGCAGAGCCATGCACGGTGGTGGCAGAGGGCGAGGAGCAGCTCCCACGCTCTGGAATTGTGGGTCATCGGAATTAGATTAATTAGTGTGTGCTAATGGCAGCTAATTAGCAGCCGGCTGCACTGATGCAGAGCTTGCTAAGCAGAGCACCTGCCCCTTGCCCTGCTGCCTCAGTTTACCCACCTGCAGCATGGGTGAGCCCAGCACCCGGCTCTTAGTGACGCCAAGGGACATCAAACCAGGAGGGAAATATTGTCACAGGGAGAGGGGGCCGGCTGCCGGCTCTTTATCAGGGCCAGCCCCGCCAAGTGCCCGGGCCAGGGCAGCCTCCGGCTATCTCATTATCTCAAGAGCTCGTTCTGGGTCAGGGTGGACATGTCCGCACGCAGAAGTGGGTGTTGCTGGATGCCCAAACCACCTTGTGCTGGGCACTGAGAGATGTCTGGGTGGGTGGGGGGATGATAAATAAGGGTGGGAAGGGCAGAGCACCATGGCTCTGCGCTGCTCCTGCTGTGGGGAAGGATGGCAGGGCAGCCCTTTGTAGGGGCAGGCAGGGACCCATGGGTACTATCCATACCTGGAGAGATCACAAAACACCTTTTGGCTCCACCACCAAGTCCCCAGAGCAGCATTCATCCAGGGTAAGGGCATAGAGCAGATAAAGGGTCCTCAAGAGTCCCCAGTGAGGTGTCTGAGATGCTTGCTGTTTCCAGAGTCATTTTGGGTAGTAAACACCCCATCCTTCCCTTGCAGGGACCCCCTAGAGCCCCACAGCAGCCCCAGAAGTGGTGCTGAGCACCCGCCGGACTGCGTGGGGGGTGGTGGGATGTTAAGGGGAAAAGCCCTTTCCCCGCGCTCTGCCTGTCTCAGCGGCTCCTGGAGAGCCTCTGCCACCAGGTGACACATGGCCCTTACTGGGGGCACCAGCTTGAGGGTGAGCCCTTCTCCCAAAGCAACTGATGTGGTGGGTGCCATCCCCCGGCGGGTGGGCTCGACCCGCCACCCAGTGCTGTGGGGATGTCCTGGGGGCTGTGGCCTGCAACTTGTCCCAGCGCCATGGGGACATGGAGGGTTCCCCACTGCCGGCATTTTGGGGCATTTTAGGGCCAACCTCATCTGGGCGAGGGGGTGACGTGTGAGGAAAGGCTACTTCAGAAACTGCAGACTCCATCACAAGCTGTCCTGCCTTCAATACAAGCGGCGAGTGTGAAGTTAAGAGATAAAGAGGGAATTAGGAGATAAAGTCTGCGTAATCCCAGTTGCTCTATGCAATTAAAATGAGCTTCACCCCACTGTAATTGGATGGAAGCTGCCTGCCAGCGTCAGCGCGACCGGGAGCATCGGGCTAGCAGGCGCGGAGGATTCGCCGCACCGAGCGTGGAGACTTATCTCCCCGCCAGAAAAACCGAGAGGGCAGCAGCACAGAGCGCGGGAGTTAATGAGATGAAAGTGGGAAGCCTGGCACAAAGGATTAGCTCCTGGCCGGCTCCACTGCCGAAATCCCAAGGTTCCCTGGGAAGGCTTTCCTTGCACCGAGCATCCCTGCTCAGCAGAGGAGGGATGTGCTCGGAGCAGCAAAATTTGGCTCCTCTTCATCAGTGTGACCCCTTGATGGGGCCTGGGCTGTCCCAGCCACCAGCTCCCCCCACTCCATCGCACCCCTGCCTCAGGCCCCGGTCCCGCTCCGGAGGGTCCCTGCACAAAGCCATCCCTAACAGCATTTACAGCTGCCAGTATTAAGCAGAAATAAAAAACCCCGAGTGCAGATTAAAAGGACACTGATGAAATGCCAGGAGAAGAATTACAGCCCTAATAAACCACCACCTTCTGCTGGGGGTGGGCGATGGGGGGGTTTATGAGGCCATTTAAACTTCACTGTCAGAAAGGTGTATTAAAGCCATAAAGGCCCCATTGCCTCGCCTGTCCCCTGGATGCTGGAGCATGGCTGCGGTCATAAATCCACCTGCTCACAGCCCGGGGCGAGGGGCCCGAAGCCCCTTGTCCCTGGGAAAAGCCGGGAGGAGCAGTGAGGCCTCCTTGGCCGGGGTCTTGGAGGGTGACGTCAGCTCTGGTGCGAGATAAGTGCCGGCCGTGGGCCGGCGGTGCTGGCAGGGATGGGATTATCTCAGTGTGGAGGCTGGGACATGCCTCGTCCATCACCCACTGCCCACCCGCCGGGAGCGTGTGAACGGGACCCCTGCGCCCAGTGCCACCGCACCCCGTCCCCTGCTCGCCACGTGGGCCCCAGGGGACAAGGGGACATGGGCTGGGACCGCAGCATGGCTGCTGTGAAGCTGTCAGGGACAGCCCTGCTCCATACCAGCCCCAAGGTGTGCCGTGCCACGGGTCCATCCCCTGGGCCCGGCGCTGGGGCTGGCGTGGGATGGGCTCTCCCAGCCCTCTGCCCCGTCTCCCCTGTCCCTGCGCCGTCCCGCAGGTCTGTTTGCACAGGGCTGATGACGCCAGCTCGAACGCCTCGGCACTCCCGCCCCGGCGCTCCTGCCTCGGGCTTGGCTCATCCTCCCGCTCCCCTTCCTGCGAGGCTTGGCCGCAGACAGAAACACTCGCCACCTCCTCGGAGCTTTCCGCCTCCCTCCTCTCCATCAGCGGCTCCCGTGGGCTCCTGCTGTGCCCTGGCACGGCAGGATGGGGATGGGGACAGAGCTGGAAGGTGCTTTCCAGCAGAAGCCACCTGGCACAGCCTGAGTCACTGCTCCGGGGATGGGTCATGGTTTCAGCTTCATCCTCCCGGGGCGCAGTCCTGGCTCCCCGCCTGGGTGACGGTGGGGACAGCGCGATGGGGGAAACCTGCGCCGAGGGAGGTGGCAGAGGCTGAGCTGCCCTGGGGGGTAGTGGCACGGGGCACCCTTCTCTTGGGGCACCAGCATGGTGACGGGGATGTTGTGGGGGTCAGAGGGGCTGGCTGGGGAGCCCCAAGAGCAGGCGGAACCCAATGGGGGGTGCTAGGGTGGGTGGTTGGTGCCTCTCGCCCCCATATGCTGTGCTAGGAGGAGCTGCTCATCCCTTGCACTGCCCCAGTCTGGGGGCGCTCAGCCCCTGCCGCACCCCACGCTGGCTCATTAGCAAGTTCAGAGGGGGGAAACCCGCTAATGGCACACGACGACTGCAGGCTGCGGGTGGTGGGAGCGTGCGGGAGGCCGGGCCCAAACCCTCGTGCCGAGCAGGGACTGCTGCTTTTCCCCTTCCCTTCGAACTTCCCCAGCTGCCGGGAGCACGGACAGGGGCAGCTGGGGTGGTGGAGCACAGCGGGGTGCAGCACCCGTACCCTGACCCACCGCCGCGCTGACCCTCCCCTCCCTGGAGCCGGCCCATCCACCCCGGCTTCAGGGCAGCGCACGGGTTCAGGGCATCCCCCGGGAGCGTCTGGCTCTTGCACCGGGATGGGTCATCAGAGTTTTGGTTTTGCCGGGCTCTCGGTCACGCCGTCCCTGGGGGAAGGGGTGGGGAGGGGGTGCTGCCAGGGCTGGCGGGCAAAGCGAGCGTGCGGGGAGGAGGCCCGCACGCCCCCGTGACTCAGCGCGCCCCGGCCAAGGCAGAGGTGGGGTAGCGATACCAGAGCTAAAAAAAAACCCCGGGCAAGTGCCGGGGAGAGGAAATTTCTCATTAGCCAGAAACGTGTGGCTGAACCTGTCTGACACCCGGGCGGCCCTCGGCCCGGCGGTGATACCATCCGTCCCGGGGAAGTGACACCGGCCCCAGCTTCGAGGGAGACCGGAGCAGGAGCGGGGGCAATAAGGGGGCTCAGCAGGCGGTTGGGCTGCAGCCGTGGAAGGGAGCAGGGCTGGGGGGGAAGGGATCTCCCCATTTCCCCTGAGCGGTGCTCCAGGAGAAGCCAGATTTGGGTGGCAGGAGGGGCTGGGTGGGCAGCGGTGGGCAGTGGTGCCCGCTGCAGGGGTGGTCAGCACTGACCAGCCCCCCAGGAACAGGCAGGGGCCACGGGCAGCGAAGCCCAGGCAAGCCAAGCTGGCAGGGACCAGAGCATCTCTGCTCCCGGCTCCCGGCCGTGCGGCAGCCCCTTTGCTCCCCTCCTTTCCAAAGGCACCCACGTTTCCAGCGGCATGGCCCCGGGGGGAGCTTTCCCTCTGATTTCCCGCTGCGGATCCAGCCTTGCCCCGACACCGGGTCACCACGTCGGGCTGAGGCGTCACCCTGGTCTTGTTCAATAACCCAAAGCTGCTTTTTGCCTCCACGTCCAGCGCCAGGTCGGATTCTGCTCCTTGAACAAGGCAGGCGGGTGCAGGCTGATCAATGCGGGCGCGTTTGCTCTCTGGCTGCACCCTGCCAAAGACGATGTCAGCTCCCAGGCATCCAGGGAAGAGCCGCCTCTGGCTCCCCCAAGGCAGCCCCCTGGCCCCCAGATCCCCTTTTTGGGAGCATCCCAGGCTGGCTGGCAGCTCCTGGTGCAGGGATGCTGGGCACCGCTCGGGGGGGGTGTGTGTGTGTGAGTGTCTTGTCCCCTGTGGTCCTCCTGTGGGGACACTCAGCCCTGCTTGAGGGGGCAAGGACGCAGCCCCGGCGGCGGCGGGCAGGGAGGATGGGCTAAGGCAGCAGCCGAGGACGGGCGCTGCACCATGTGCAAGCCCTCCGCTAGCTACCAGAGGCGGCTGGAAGGAAGGAGTGGGAAGAAAATGATTAAAACAATTTCTTTCTTCTTTTTTTTTGATAAAAAAAAAAAGCCCTGGGAAAAAGTCACGTAGGGTCCTGGCACGTGAACAGAGTCTGTAAGTGGTCTTAAAAATTACCAATAAATAATCTTAACGGGAAACAGAAGGAGCAGAGCCGGGGCATTCGTGGGTGTCTCGTGGCTCCCTGCGAGCATGGGAAAACTTGCCGGGTCCTCGTGCCGCGGGAACAGCCTCTTCCCGGGCCGCAGCGCGTCCCTGGCTCCAGCCGTGCGGCGACGACCCCGCTGGCCAGGGTCCGTCCCATCCCTGGCTGACCGCGGGTGCGGGCTGCGGCCCCGGCACGACCTCGCTGGTGAGTTCCTTGGGCGCAGGGCGGCAGCGGGAACGCGGCACGGCGGTGGCTGTGGGGGGCTGCCCATGCCCCCGACGCCCCACGCCCCGGGCCAGCCCATGGCGCGCAGTGTCGAGCAGCGCTGAGCCGTGATCCCTTCCAGCTGCGCCGGCCCCAGGCGGCTGACGGGGCTGCGGGATCCTCTCCCTGCCAAGTCACCGAGGTGTCAGCCAAGAGTTAGCAGGGAAAACNAGTGCCCAGCCTGCCATCACCCCGGCTGTGCCCGCAGGACCCCCATCACCGCTCCTAAGGTGTCCCCCCACCCTGGCCCCTCCACCTGGGGTGCACGTCCCCCTCCTCTGGGCCCGTCTGGAAGGGGACGGTCCCCCCTCCCCGAACTTTCCAGCTCTCTGCAGAGCAGGAACAATCATAGCCTTTGTCTTCCCTTAATCTCCTGGTTAGGAATTAAAAGGGGGGAGAAAAACCCAGCAGCACAAAAGGCTCTTTTGCACGGGCTGGGAGGGGGGAAGCTCGGGGCGCAGCAGGCAGGGTGCAGGCAGGGCTTGCCTTTCCCCCCGCCCCAGCCTGGCCACCACACTCCCCAAGGGTCACTCCACGCTGTCCCCATCCCCGCTGCCCCAGAATGTCCCTGCAGGGGCACCTGATGGCTGGTGCCCCCCGAAGGTCCTCACCCACCGGCTGCCCAGGGAGGTGGCAGGGAGCGTCTTTGGGGAGGTTCGGGCTGGGCTTGCACCCACATGGCACCGAGCGCCTCCTGCTCGCTGCCACAGACCTGCTTTTACACACACAAGTGCCCAAACACGCCCGCACCCACCCAGCGCAGGGGTCCCCAGCCCCCAGAGCCTCCCCCCCAAGAACCACGCAGGCACCACAGACCTCCATAAAATTCCTTAAATAATTTAATTGAAAAAAAGTCTTTCCGTTAAAAAATATTTTTACAAACGCACGCTCGCATTAATTTCCCTTGCTGCTGTTTTTCGTTGTTGCTTTTATTTCCCCGAACACAGCTTTCCCCCTACACGTGTCTGTATAAAAAGGGAGGTGGCAGGTACAGCATGTGAAGAGCCACTGGGTGCAGCCCTGGGTGCAAACTGGGCAGCGTGGGGGGCGGTGAGGGTGGGGGCAGACCCGGGGCTGGCTGCAGGGATGCTGCGTCCTGCCCCATGGGAGCAGGGTGGGCGTGGAGAAGGGGTTTGCTGCTGAAAATAAGTAGAACCGCCTCAAAGCCACACCAAGATGGAGGGTTGAGGATGGCTGGGATGCACCGGGGCCGGTGGGACCCCACACCTTGCAGCAGCAGGGACAGTCCCTGAGCTCCACAGCGCTTCCAGCTGGGGGGCCCAGGGGGGTTAGCAAGCCCCAAATGGGGTTTGATTGCTCTTAACGCCAGGTTGCTTCGCCTGACCTCCCGCTGCTGTTTGGGGTCCCACCGTGGTGGGGGCCGGGGAACAGCCAGAGCGGGGAGCAAGCCGAGGTGGGCAGAGCCGAGAAACCCCTGCGAAAAGGGGCTGCGGTGTCCCTGGCACCAGCACCCCTGATAGATCCCGTGGAAGAGGGACGGCGGGGTGCAGGGAGCCCGGCCCCCGGCACAGGACCTGCTGCCGGCTGCCCTCCCGGCTTTGTTTACCGTTCCCTGGGGAAGAAGACTGGGTTAATGAGAAACCCAAGGGCAGCGAGTTTCAACGGAAGGAGAAAACCAGCACCTGCTCGGCCAGCCTGGGGAGGAGGGGAGCGGGGCTGGGAGCAGGGACGCACCCCCACATCTCAGGGAGCACCCACTTGCGCCTCCGCGCCGCCAGCAGAGCATGCCCGCGAGCAAGCCACTGCAGACGGGGGGTGTTAAGACCTGAAACGCCCCAGCACGAGCAACCCAGGCCCCCCCCCAGCAAGGGGGAGCAATCCCCCCTGGGCTGAGAGCACGGGGACCCCTGGGCCCGGCTCTCCCAGGGACAGGAGGGGGCCGAGGGGGGAGGGTTACCTTCCCGCCTGCACTGGCGCGCTCCCGCCTGGCTCAAGAGCTGCCATTTCACGCCGGGGAGGGAGGCCGGTGGTGCAGGGATGCCGGCGGCTGCGTGACACTGCTCTGCGGGGCTCGACGCTGCCTGGGGAGAGCAGAGGACCCGCGATCTGTGGAAGAGCCCCAGGGATGCGGGGACCCGCTGGTGGTGGGACAGGCAGCAGGCCCAGCTGCTCCCCCCGCGGTTTTCACACGCTGGGTGGGTTCCCACAGTTCCAGCTTGACTTGAGGAGACTGGGGGCGCGGGGGGAGGAGAGATGAGCATCTCTGAGTGCAGTAGATGGTTTCACAGCTGGCTCTGCCCTGGGACTCGTAACCTCCGCCCTACGCAGCCCAGAGGGGAGCACGCTGGGTCCCCGGGCACTGCAGGGTGGGTGCAGCATCGCTGCCTGGCCTCACCCTGCGGCAGCACCGGTGCTGAGGGGAACCCTGCGGGACCACCCGAACACATGATAACAAGAGAAGGGGGGAGCAGAGATGGGGCACGGAGCCGGCCGGGGGCCGGCCGGGAAGAGGAGGACTCCGGCTGGCAGCAAAGCCCCAGGCAGCCGGGCCGGCTGCAGGGAGAGCGCGATCGAGCAAAGGAAACTCCGGTAAAATTCTTATTGCCTTTATTCTGCCCATTGCCTCACACAGTCCTGCCGGCCAGCACACACCCACGCACGCATGCACACACTCACGCACACTCAGGCACGCTGGGAGTCTCTCCCTCGGCTTGGAGGAACCGGGCTGCAGTGAATCCTCAGGGAAAGGTGAGTGAGTCTTTTGGCAGCAATCACAGCGTGTGTCAGGAGCGGGGCGGCCACGCCGGCGGCACCCGCTCCTTCTGCATAAAAGAGGAGACTGGGGGAGGCCGGGCCTCGGCCCCCGGCGCAGCCCCCGCCCCAGCCCCGCTCTCCGGCCCCTCGGGGGAGCGCGGCTGCTGTCGGTGCGGGGGCGGAGGGTCCCTGTGCAAACGTGCTGAAGGCCTCGCTCTGCAGTCCAGAGCCGGCCAGGAGAACCAAGAGGGTGAGAGATGCGGAACCGGGCGCCTGGTCCCCCTCCCTCCCCTTTCTGCTCCCTCTTATTTTTTTTTTTAATATATCTCTTTTTTTTTCCTTTTTTTTTTTTTTTTTTTTTTTTTTGCCTAACTCCCTGCATAGTAAAATCTCGTGGGGTTTGGGTTCTGGCGTGCAAAGCCAAGAAAGGGAGCAAAGCCTTCCCTTCGGACACGTTCCAGTGCAGACCCTCGTGCGGAGGGGCTGCCAGGGCTGGAGGAGAGGAGTGATTGTCTGGGGCCGACGGCCCTGGCCCTGTCGCCGGCTCGGCCTCCCCTGGCTGCTTCCACGTGGGGACCAGAGTTAGGGAAGGCTTCGGACGTGTCTGACGGACTCAGCGGACAAGTCAACAGTCTGTGGCCTCGGGGAGGGGAGGAAAGTGAGGACTTGGGGGAAAAAATGGGGTGAAAAGAAATCCAAGAAGCAGAACAACTCTTCAAACCGATGAGCACCGAGACAGGGCGGGAAGCGGGATGTGCCATCTCTGTCCCATAATCCACCTTCAATATGAAGATGTGTTGCTGCCTCGCCGCTCCAGGACACGGGACGAAAAGCTGGGCTCCCTCTCGGCACGAGTGCCTCCGATCCAAGGAAGGGTGGCCCGTCCCGTCCCAGGCGACCGTCCGAGGCAGAGGAGCGCCTTGTGAAGGGGGAAACGGGAAGCCGGGCTGCACCGCAAACAGAACCTGGTTGGCAGGTTCCCTCGGTCCGTTCCAATGCAGAGTCCCCTGTGGTCAAACCTGCACCGGGAGCGTCTGGTTCATCTGCAGCCTCATGTCCTGAATGCTGCTCAGGATCTTCTTCTGGTGCCCTGCTAGTGTCACCCCTATCCTCAGCAGGTCTCTGCAAGGAGAAGGGGAAGACTCAGCCCTCTGCCAGCAGCAATACCAGCACGTGGCCCTGCCCCATCTTGAAGAACCCATCTTCATTAGAGCCCTCTTCCAGGCTCTGGGACCCTCTGCCACCACAGGGGACTGGATGCTGAATCCCAGACCTTACCCCACTTGGGAAAAGCCCGTGCACAACTCAGCCCTCCACGCGCTCAGGCAGGAGGAGCCAGCTGCCAGAGAGGTGATGTGCCACAGCCCCAGGGACTTACTCTGCAGTCATCTGCGCCACCAGGTCGAACGAGGCAAAGCCGGCATTGACAAAGTTCTCCTTGTACCGTCCCATTTTGATGGCGTCCAGCCAGTCTCCCACAGTGGTGAAGGTGGTGTAATCCGGGACGGTGCGGTCCAGGAGTGGCTGGGAGATGCTAAAGGGCAAGAGAGCCACAGGTCACAGGGAGCAAGGGACAGAAAGGTGTAAATGGAATTGAGTGGAAGATTTATCCCTGCCCTCCCACGTCTCTAGTCCCAATCACCCCAGCATTCCCAGGGCTTCGGGGGGGAGTCCCGGCTGGAGGCAGGGATGCCACTGACCCAGACTGGACGCTGGCGATGACTTTCAGGCTGGCAGCGTTGCGGATGAGCTTGTCCAGCGTGTTGACGATCTGTGCAAACTTGGGCCGCAGGTTGCGGTCCCGCACCCAGCAGTCCAGCATCAGCTGGTGCAGCGCTGTGGGGCAGTCCATGGGGGGTGGCAGGCGATAATCCTGCTCCACTGCGTTGATCACCTGCCGAAAGACATGCAGAGCAGGCTGTGAACCACGCAGGCCCCCACGGGTGACCCACAGGTCCCCACCCCCCAGGGAGCACTTACGTCCTGGTTGGACATGTCCCAGTAGGGTCGCTCCCCATAGGACATCACTTCCCACATAACGATGCCGTAGCTCCACACGTCGCTGGCCGAAGTGAATTTGCGGTAGGCAATGGCCTCAGGAGCCGTCCATCTGATCGGGATCTTGCCCCCCTGCAGGGACACATAGCTCCGTTATTTAGGACATACCTGAGGTGTCTCTCCCCACCCCTGGATTGGTGGGTCCCCCTTGAGTGCCCCATACCAGGGAGCTTGTGTAAGTGGGATCGGCTGGGTCGTCCTCCAGAAAGCGAGAGAGCCCGAAGTCGGACACTTTGCAGACCAAGTTGCTGTTGACCAGGATGTTGCGGGCAGCCAGATCGCGGTGCACGTAGTTCATCTCCGAAAGGTACTTCATGCCGGCGGCAATGCCTCGCAGCATTCCCACCAGCTGGATGACCGTGAACTGCCCATCATTCAGCTGCCAGAGGAGAGATCAGAGGAGTGTGCATCACCCCAAAAGGTTTGGAGAAAGACCCCAATGTGCTACCACCACCACTGTCCTCCCTAGAGCCATCTCTGTTCCCCCACCCCATGACGTCTATGGGGATCAGCCCTGGGGATGCCACTGTGATAATGCAGAGGGAATGAGAAGAAGGGCTTGGAGCTGCTGTCCCTCATGCACAGCAGTCCTCAGCCGAGGGCAAGAGGGGATGGATGCCCACCCGAAGGAAGGAGTCGAGCGCGCAGTTCTCCATGAACTCCGTGATGATCATGACGGGGCGGCTCTTTGTCACCACACCCTCCAGGTGGATGATGTTGGGGTGGTCGAACTGGCCCATGATGCTGGCCTCGCTCAGGAAGTCCCGCCGCTGCCGCTCTGTGTAGCCCACCTTCAGTGTCTTGATGGCCACAAAGATCTCGCGGCGGCCGGGCAGCTTCAGGCGCCCGCGGCACACCTCGCCGAACTCCCCTGCGGTGGGGAAGGGGAGAAAGGGGCGGCAGGGTGAGGCACGCGGCAGGGTGAGAGGCAGTGGTCGCAGCAGCTGCTGTGCCCAGCCCCGGGACTTACCCGCTCCAATCACTTCCTCGATTTTGACGCAGGAGATGTCAATCTCTTTGGCGAATTCCCGGACGGCTTCGTTGGGATCCTCATAGGTGAAGGGGTCAATGTAGACCTTCATCCCAGGAGTGACTGCAAGGGCAGAGGAATCATCACCAGGATGGACACAACATGGGTGACAAATGCCAAGCCAGCTTGGCTGGCTGTCGGCCCGTCTCTCCCGGTCCCTGGCTAGCGAAGGCTGCCTCTCTGCTTGTGCACAGGGCAGGAATTTGGAAAGAGCAGGCAGAGCCCATTTGCTGGGATCTCACACTCACCATACTGCTGCAGCTTCTCTGTGTACTCGGGGTCCGTGCTGTTGCGTTGCTTCCTGCCCAAAGGAGACGAGAGGAGGTGTTCAGTAACCATCCCTTTCCTGATGGGGCAAAGACATTCACTGCCAGCTTCCAAATCCCAGCACAGCCAGCCTCTGCCAGAGAGCTTCCCCTCCAGCAGCCGGAGAGCAGAGCCATCTCTCTGCCTGAGGGGCGATGGGAGAAGATGGCCTAGTTGTGCTGAGAGGGGATGGCAGGAGCCTGGGCAGAGCCCCAGCTGGTGCTGGGGAAGCAGAGATGCACAGTCCTCCCACAGGACCCGCGCTCAGGTACCCAGTACGGCAGGTCCAGTCCTTTGCTCTCAGACTGGAGCTGCCAGAGCTCTGCCACAGGCAAGGGGAGAAGCTCTGGGGCAGACACAAGCAGCTCCCAAATCCAGCGCTGAACCCCCCCCTCCCTGCAAAGCCGGTACCTGAAGCAGACGATAGCGATGATCACCAGGACGATGACGAACAGCAGCCCTGCAGTGGCCGAACCCACGATCAGAGGCAGCTCCTGGAACGTTTTGCTGGTGGAGCCTGGCGGAGGGAGAGGCAGGAATCAAAGTCAAGCTGGGGAAGGAGCAGGCATAGGAGGGCTGGGGGACGGAGGCAGCCCAGTGCTGGTACATACCGTCCTCTGCAGTGGTCTGAAACTCGGTGGGAAGGCTGTAGCGGCCGTATCCAGCCACTGTGCGCGCCCGGACCTGCACCATATAGCGAGCATTGGCCTTCAGCCCGTCCAGCCGCACCGAGTTCTTCTGGCTGGTGACCGTGTTGGCGATGCCATCGCTCTGGCCTTGCTGTAGGGGAGACATGTGGGTGTCACCTCTGTGAAGTCATCCCCTCTTTGCTGCCCCTCCATCCCCTGGGCACTATCTCTGCAGGGACCTTCTTTGCCAGAAGGGCTGGAGAAGGGGAAAGGCTGCTCTGCCTCCTGCTTTACCTTCTCTGAGTACTTGATCTCGTAGTCGAGAATGATGCCGTTGGGTCTCTCTGGGGGAGTCCACGACAGCGTCATGCTGTTCCCGGTGCTGCTGTGCAGGTGCATTGTAGGCACAGCAGATGGGGCTAGGAAAGAGGGCAGGGGAGGAATGAGCCATCTGTGCCAGGCTCCCCCCCTCCACCATCCCGCATCGGCCTGGGGGACTCTCTGCCTGGGACCTGCTCGGATAACCCCAGTGGAAAGGGATGGAAAAGCTTTGAGACCGGCCTCCCACAAATCTCCGCAGAGAGGTGTGATCTCACCGTCTTGCAGCCAAGGTGATGAGGGACCAAAGGGACCCTTGGAAATAGCATCAAGGTAAGACTTTGCCCCATGCCAAGCTGCAAACAAGTCGGGGGAAGGGCCCTGCCAGCACAAACTGGGGCTCCCTCCCTCTCTCCCCTTGACAGGAGCTCCACGTTCCACCCCACTGATAAGACCCGTGAAATCAGATCAGAGCGCAGCGGCTGGAGATTACCAGCACGCTGGAGCTGGGCCAGAGCAGGAGGGAACGACAGAGCACTCAGCTGGCTGTGAAGGTTTGGGCTGGTGCTGAGCCTTCCCAGGCCCACAGGGGAGAAATCTCATTTCCTTCCTCCTCCCTTCGCAGCAGGCACAACATCTCTGGGGTAGGTCTAGGAGATCCATAGCTCTCCCGAGCATCTGCCAACCCTGCCCTTCTCTGCTTGCATGTGTTCTGATCTCATCTCCTCCAGGGACATGCGTTAAACAGAGAGGAGAATTTACCCAGGGGATTAGATGCAGGCATCGAGAGCCAGTAACATGGCAGCACAAAGCACTGCAGCCTCCAAGGCTGTCAGCGAGAAATCCCCGCTGCACTCTGAGGTGGAGAGCCAGCCCCTGCTCTCCAGCAGCTCCACTGACCTGCCTGGTTGGTGGTGATGTTGACAGAGGCGAAATGAGGAGGGTAGGGGCTCTTGTTGGAGATGCCATTCACAGCCTGGATCTCGAAGGTGTACTGGGTGTGGGCCATCAGGTTGCTGATGTAGATGCGACGCTCGGTGAGGCCGAGCTGGCGAGGCACGAACTCCACGTTGTCGTCGCAGCGGGTGCAGAGGCGCCGCTCTACGCTGCACTTCTTGCAGATGACGTTGTAGAGCAGGTCATCCCGCCCGCCCGTATCCTGCGGCTCACTCCACTCTAGCACCAGCGACGTCTCGTTCACATTGGAGATGACGCTGCGGGGGGCGGAAGGGATGCCTGCGGGGAGGATGTGGAGGTCAGGGGTGGTGTACCCCCATGCCTGACTCACCTTCGGTATCGGCCAGCACACGCCCCCCCACCCCAGGCACGGATGCCTCCACACCGCCCCTCGCCCAGGGCAGGACTCACTGGTGCAGGCGCTGTCTGCGGGGTCCGTGTCTGCCCGGAAAAAGCCATTTCGGCATGTGCAGACCGTCGCTGCTCCGGAGGTGGTCCGGCTGTTGGGAGGGCAGGGCGAGCAGGGACCTTCTCCCTGCTTAGACTTGAAGGTTCCTGGGCCACATGCTGGAGGAAGGGAAAAGAGACTCGAGTTACAAAGCGCACCCAGAAAACACCCACTGTCTGCCCCCCAAGGGTGGGGAGACCCTTCCTTGCTGCTCTGCCAAATCTCCGATCAGTGGCTTGAGGACCGCAGATCACCTACAAGCCTTGTCACTGCCGTCAGCTGTGCCTAAGGACGTGGTGTCCCTGGCCAGGCATGGTGGGTGAGTGCGGGCTGCCGGCACAGGGCAGGGGCACCAGCCAGCGCAGACACAGCTCTGCCCAGGAGACGCTGTGCTCTGGCAGCAGATCCAGGGCAGCCGGAGGTGGGAAGAGCCGGCCGGTGCTGGCAGTGCGGGGATCAGGGCAGGTCCCGCCAGGAGAGCACATCCCCAGTTTTGTTTCTTCACTGTGCTTCCCAACAGCTTTTCCAGGCTCCCTTCCCCAACTGGTTTCCATGCCCAGCGCCCTCCACAGAGTCAGCAAGCTGTTCTCCAGGAAAATAAGGCTGGGAAGTAAAGGACTGCTCAACCCTGCCCACAGCAGCCCCTGCGAGAGGCCTCCACAGCCCAAAATGCAGCCACTCAGCCCCAAACTTTCCACCTCGGGTTCTTCAGCCACTTCTCAGCCCTGGGGTGGTTGCACATCCTGAGGCTGGCTCAAGTGGAGCACTGAGTGAGATTAAAACATTCCTACAGGTCCTTGACTAAAGAGCTGCTTCAGCATCGCTGTGCCACCTCCTACACCCGCTTCCGATCAGGGTCCTTCAAGGAGCCACAAGTCCTGGGATCCGGCCTGGCTTGGCACCAGGGCACGTTTAGTCCTAACAAGGTGCATGTGAAAGGATTAATGGCACTTGAGCCAAGGAGCAGAGCAACCTCAGAAACCCAACCCACACCTCGAAATCGCCTGATTTATCACAGTGCTGCCCCAAGGAGGCAGGTCCCAGGCTCTGCGTTTGCAGCCAAAGTGGCAAGACACCTGCCGGCACCTGCTCTGGCATCGCCCTGTTTGCCGTGGCCAGGGTGGCACCAGCACTGACGGCCCCAAAGGAGGGTGCATCCTCCTTGCTCCGTCAGGGTTCAGGCAGCTCCCGAGGGTGCGTAACTCCAGCAGCCCCATTCCACGTCCCACGCTTGCCGCACGTCACCTATAAACAGGAGGAGGTTTCCCGGTGCTTCACCGGGCTGCTGCAAGAGGAAGCTTCCTGCTATGAGGTATCTCCCAACACCCTCTGTGGAAGTTTTCTGGCTGGTTGCAGCCCCACGTGTGGGGCGTGAAGCGCTGCTGAGTCACAAGCTGTGGGGCGGGCTCTGCGGGGACCCGCACATAGATCCGGGGTGCTGTCCTGGCCCCCCAGTTTGCCCAGGCACTCATGGCAGCAGCCTGAGGGGAGCAGTCCCCACTCCGCTGAGGCGCAGGGGGACGCATGAGCAGCCCCATCCTGGGGGGAGGCATCCCACTACCGACCAGGGGACCTGTGGACCACACAGTCTCCAGCCCGCCTACCCAGATGGGCAGCAGGAGCTGCTTCCCACTCCCAGGCCACAAGCCTTCCGGCAAGGAGACTCTTCTTTGGTCAAAACAGGACTGGCCACATGGCTTGACTCGCTCCAGCTCCTTGACCCGAGTTCACCCGGCCTCTGGGCCTTCCCTTTGGAAATGAAAGCTTAGCCCATCCCGACTGCACAGGCTGAAGGGCAAAGGGGCGTGCAGACCTGCTCCTCGGCCAGCGACAGAAGGCACGTGCACACACACCTTTCCCACGCAACGAGCAGGTCCAGGGCTCCTGTCCCCCCGAGCTCAGGCCACCCATACCACCCAGAAATGCAGAGACATGGACAGCAGATGTCCAGAGATAGCGGAGCAGCCTCGGCACAGGCAGACCCACCCCAAGCCGGAGTCCCGGGCGGTTCGAACTGGGTGGATGCAGCTTCACACATAAGGAACGAGATTGCTGAGGAATGAGAGATGACTGAAACCTCTTGGACAGGAACGCTCTGGGCTCAGAAAGCTGCCAAACATGCTTCGGTTATGGACAGCAGCCCAGATTCATCAGGGACAAACCCCCCTGAAATAACAGGCTTGTTGGGGGGAGAGTGAAGCCAGAGCAACCAGAGCTTTGAGAAGCCGACAGCACAAGGGTGGCACGGCAGCTGGGGACACCGAGCTGCTCCGGAAAGGATGCAGGAGGGGTGATGGTGCTTGGCTTCCTGCATGCTCAGTGCCAGTCGGTGTGGGACATGGGCATGGAGAGGACACAGGAGGAAGGGACAGGCAGAGCCGTCCTTGGGCAGCTGCCTGCCTCCCCGCAGGAGTGCCCAGCGCAGGCACAAGGCATGAAGGTCATTTCTCTGCATCCTCACTGCCACCCTGGCAGGAGGGGGACGAGCCATGTCCCAGCCACGGTAAGCAGGGGAAGGGCGGCAGGGAGACCGAGGCCCAGATACGCTCCAGTGTTTAAGTTTCCAACTCTGCTTAATAAATCAGAGCATAAAGACCTCGGTGGCACTGTGACAGCTCTCAGCCGCCACACTTGAAGGCTGTAACCGAGCTGAAAGCTGATCCCAGGTCCCCGGTGGATAAGCCGCTGTGTCATCTCTTCTCTGCAAGAAACTGCCTGTACAACAACCACTGTCTTGGCCGGCACACTGAGGAATGAGCCCAGGAGCGGGAACGTGACTCCATCCAGCCGGAGCCGGGGAGCCGGGCTCCCCTCTCCTCACCGAGAGGTTTGCATAAGCACTTTTCCTGCTGAAGTGTCCTCAAATAAAATAACAACCCTGAACCTCTGCACACAAGATCACATCTCCTGGTGCCGGGCTGCAGTCACCTCCAGGGAGAACATGACAGTCACTGACAGCCACAGGATAACAGGTCAGGGAACCGAAGCGGAGCTCCCCGGTCTGAATAGGAGCCGCTGGTTTGATGGGAGGGAGACAAAGCCTGGTGTGACAGCAGGGGCTGGCTGCGGAGGGGATTTATGTGAGGTGCCAGAGGGAGGGGTGCTGTAATGCAGACCTGGGGCTGCTGCAAAACTGCCCCTGCACGCTCTATGGGGCATCACACACCCAGCACGGCACGGCACCCACGGCCAGCCATCCGGCTTCTGGCAGCCTCTCTGGGATTTTCATCAGTTGCCCACCTCTGGGACCTGATCCACCCTTGCAGAGCCGCAGCACGGGGGTGGGGGAAGAGGAGGGCACTCTTCCCAAATAGAATCCCCACCCTGGTGAATAAAGTCCAAGGGAGGGAGCCGAAGACAAACACCGAATAAAACCCTCCTGGCAGCAGCATAGAGCAGTGACTCATCCCGCAGGCAGCCTCCATTACTGCATGGGATGCAGGCAAGCAGCAACGAACTGCGCGTGCATCCCCAAAACTTCGGGGTCCCCTCCCTTTCGCCAGGGAGGGAGGGACAGCCTACGACACACCGGGAAATACCAGCTCCAAACTACCCTGTTTCAGGTCTCAACTGCTTTCCCATCCACGTGATGCTATTCCAGCCCAGGCAGCATACTTCCAGCTATTTCTCTCCCTGCAGGATTGAAGCAGAACGCCTCGCTAGAGCCTAGATAAATTAAACCGATCACATCCCTTTGTCCAGCAACCCTGTAATTTCTTTAAAGGCAGCAATCGAGTTTGCCTGGGACGATCTGTGCTTTATGAACCTGCACGGCTTGCTCCCTTCCCGCTTTCGTAAGCGGCTGCAGATGGATTAGAGCTGTGGAAGCAACAGCCTGGCTATAGCTGAGGCAGTAACTCTCTTTTTAAGTCTCTCTTAAAAGGCACTTGGTATTTTATTTTTTTTTAAATGATCACCCTTTGGGTGGAAATATTTCACGCTAGCACGGTCCAAAAGTGAATGGAGTAAATCTGAAGGGGAGAGAAGGGAACGAGCCCTCGGGGTTTGAACAGTGGCATCCAAAGAACAGGTGGGAAACCGCTTTTATTATTTTTTTAAAAAAGGGAAATTTTTTTTTTTTTTTCAATAAGCAAAGCTGCTTCTCAAGCCACAGCGGGTCACAGGCAGGACGGCAGGGGCAGATTTCCACGAGCGCGTTACAAGGAAGCCATTGTGGAGCTGCCTGGCTGTAAACCGGCAGCTCGCCCCTGCCTGCGCCGCTGCGCCGCCTTTGATCTGGGAGCCCGGGCAATTAACAGCAGGCAGTTTCACTTCCCGGGTTTCATGCAGCAAGGCCGTGTTGCAATGCAAAGCTGCAAACAGTTGGCAAGTGCAATGCTTGCTTGGCGGTTTGGTGGTGTTTTTTTTTTTTTAATTCAGGGTGATGTTTCCATTAGTCACTGATCGCAAGGAAAATTTATTTTTGCAAAAATCCCGGTTTTGGCCCCAGCCTGACCTTCTATCGCCTACGGATTGCACTCGGACAGACAGCGCCTGGTGCCAGCAGAACAGGGACATGAAAACGGCCGAGACACGGCTCTGAGAAGAGCGCAGCTCACACGGCACCCTGTCTGCCTGGGTGCCTTTACGGGCTGGGTGTCCACTGATGGCAGCACACAGCCTCGGTGCCCCTCCAGAGCGGGGCGCAGGCTCCGGGGGCACCGTGGCCCCTCTCCGGGACCCCCCAGGGGCACCAAGAGCCACGCGAGGAGGGGCTTTGCTGCTAGGCCTGGCACGGAAGCCAGCCAGGCCCCAAACCTCCATGTCTTGGGGTGAAGCCAGCAACACGAGGGGTGCAAATCCCGGTGAATCCAGCGTGGGGAACGGAACGCGTGCCCAGGAGCATTTTCAGGGAGGTGCCGCAGGCTGAGCTGCTCTGCGCTGGGAGCCCCGCACCGCTCGGAGGAAAGCCCCGCTGCCCGCCCGCGCAATGCGGGGAGCGCCTCCACATCGAACCCCCGGAACGGTTTGGGTGCTGGCAAACTGGAAGGAGAAGGGACAGGGCTGCAGGAAAGGCTGAACCCCGGGGGCTGCTAGGTTTAGGGTGTGAGGGGGTGAAGGCAGCACACCCCTGCCCGTGGAGGCGTGCGGCAGCTTTTTGTCCCCCCTTCCCGGCCAGCAGCTCCTCCTCGTCCCGCAAGAGCTGCCTCTGCAGCTCTGCGTGGCGGGGAGTGTGTGGGAAGCGGCACAACCCCCAGAAGGGCCGTGCTAATTAAATAAAGATAATGAGGCTGAGAATGAGATGCCAAATCAGTGCTGTGGCAACTCAGGACTCCAGCGCCAGATACCAGCCTGGCGTATCGCATTACAAAGCATGCCAAAGAGAGTGCCTTCAGCGGGGCGGGATGAGCCCTCGCTCCCCAGGGACCGGGATACGAGCTGCATTGTAACAGGTCTGAATGCAAGGTCTAATCCTGGCTCTGGATGGAGATAAAGAGGAGGAGGAGGAGGAGGAGATCTTCAAAGGCCACTGAAAGTCTGGGGAAAGGGGGAGATTTACAACAGGGCTTATCCCATCTAAGCAGTAACTGGGTATTGTTATTTATTAAAATGCCATCTGGCACTCCGGAGCGCTCCTCGCCCGCGCGGTGAAGCCTCACTGGCTCCCCAGGGCAGGAGAGCCGAAACCCCAGCTCTGCGGGGCCACATCCGCACTGCTCCTCACACCATGGGGGACCAAGAGCCTTCTCGGTGGTGCCAGGCTGCCGAAACGGGGTGAGGGAACATCCAGCTGAGAGCAGAAAAGGGAGCTGTGGCTCCAGCTTCTCCCAGCCCTTCTTCAGCTGTTTCCACTTAAAAACACACGATCGTATGGCGGAAAATCTGATCGTACAAGCGCAGCGCAACTTTCCCAGAGAAACGTGAGGACACCGCCGCTTCTGCCCAGCGAGAGGGCAGGCTGCCGGATGGAGACGTGCCCGGCGCTCAGTGTGGCTTCCCTGGGGAAGCAGCCAGGGCTTGGGGAGGGAAATCAAAGGTGCTGGGAGAGCCGCTGTGTGGGTGTCTGCCTGGCTGGGGGAGAGGGGACCTCACCCCAGGGTTCAGTGATGCCCTGACCCCGACCTGAGCAGCCCTTGGTGCTGCCTCGGGATGTCCCTGCTTGGCACAGCCCAGATGCTGGCTTGAACCAGTGTTACCTTGTGCCCAAACCCTGCTCCCTGCTGGGAAAGAGCAAACCACCTCTACGGCGTAAGATGTCCCAGCCCGAGCCAG
This sequence comes from Psophia crepitans, assembly GCA_013399095.1. Taxonomy (NCBI): domain Eukaryota; kingdom Metazoa; phylum Chordata; class Aves; order Gruiformes; family Psophiidae; genus Psophia; species Psophia crepitans. The sequence continues at coordinate 1,106,061 of VWZZ01007696.1, read as the reverse complement.
AAGGAAACCAGCTCCCCAGGAGCCGGGACCCCCATGCACGCTTTTAGGCGATGGGTGCCTGGCACAGGTGTCGGTCTGCCCCAGGAGGAGCCAGATCAGGGGCCCAGGGTGTTGAATTTGGGGCTGTGCTGGCACTGACGGTGGTGGAGGCTCCTCAGCAAAGCCGGAGCTCTGCGGAGGCTGAGCTCCATGGCACAGCCAACAGCTACGCTGCTCCCAAAGCCCGCGGAGAGACCGTGGACGTCACGGGCCATCCCAAACCACATCACTCCTGCCAAGAGCGAAGGGCCAGCGCCAAGCATCCCATCATCGGCGAGTACGAGACATCCAGCGCTGGGGGCGCAGCCAGCGTCCTGCTCCCTGCACAACGCCTCCAGCCAAGGAAGGCAGCGAGCTTTCTGCCCTAAGCCTGAGCCACCCCAGTGCAGGGTCCTGTATGCTGGAGACAGCTCCAAAGGACAAAATCACCCCAAGGAAACACAACATCCACCCGGGCAGATTTTTCCTTAACGACACGCACACCCTGAGGTGAAACAGCAACACCAAAGCTGCCATGGGAGAATACGACCGCTGCAAGACCCACACAGGGCTATCCTGCCACCCAGGGCAGCTCTCCGACCCCAAGACCTCCATGTGCAGGCTGCTCTTGCCTCGCCTCTGAGCAGGGACAGGGAGCTCTGACTCCCATCTTCGTGCTGCTCCCCACCCTCCCCCACTGGCAGGGGGAGCGTGCATCCACATGGCTTCTCCCGCAGCCAGCACAGCGGGGCCCCGCTCACCATCGGGGCTTCCAAGCGCCTCCGCACAAGCAGCGTGAAATCACGCTTGCCAGGAACAGCCGCTCGCCCCAGCCACAAGCACCACAGGAGGGAGAGAGGAGAGACGCTGGACACAGCAACAGGGGCGAGAGGGAGGTTTCGGTAACGCTTGGGGGCTTACATGTGCTGGATCCCGGCTGAGGACCATGCCCTGAGCCATGGCTCCTGGGGAGGAGATGCATCCCGCAGAGGACAGCACCGGCTGATGCTAACCACCGTGCCACAGCAGACACCGCACCAGCCCAGACCACGAAGGCTTTAAGATGCCGAGTCAAACTGCAGACCAGTGCCCTGTGATACCACCCTGCCTCCTCCTCAGGGAGCCTGCCTGGCTCCCAAGCCCCTGCAAACAGACCGAGCTTGACGCAAAACCACGTCCTCCACAACAACGCGTCCATGGGGACAAAATCCACGGTCACTCCACCGCACACGTACCTTGGCACTGAGTATCCTTCATGGTCGGCTCATATCCGGCGGCACACGTACACGCTCCCACAGGTACCATCCACTCGCCGTCGCCGTTACAGTACAGCTTCAGGGGTACAGACACCTCCACCGCATTGGGGATGCAGGTGCCGGGCGCGATGACCAGAGAAGTGGGCTCAGCCCCCGTTAAAGTCTCTGGGAAGATTGCAAAGCCAGCAATGGTGTTGGAGCATTTCTTGTAGAAAGCCCGGACGGAGATGAGGGACATGCAGGCTCCCAGGTCCTGAAAGGCCAGGTAAAAGCCATTCTTGGAGAGAGGGCCAAAGCTGCGCACCTTGGTGTTCACACGGCCAGACTCCAGCTTCGAGAAGCTCTCGTCCGGGGCAATTGTATCCACTTTGATATAAGGGTTCTCCATCCAGAAAGGGCTATTCGCGGAGGCCGAATCGGTATCCGATTCGTAATAGAAGAGGTTGAAGGTCTCTTTGCAGGAGCCGGGGATGTTGGGGATGCTGTTGCAGTCCCGCACGGTGAACTTCAGCTCCACGTAGACGCGCTGGACGTCCTGGCGCTGGATGAACTTGGTGCGAAGCCAGTTGTTCTGGTTGGCCTCCCGCACGTTGCACACCTGGTACGTGCGGATGGGGTTCATGGCCTCGTCGTAACCGCTGACTTCTTCCCACTGCGAGCAAGAGGGGAGCGGGTTAGACCCCCCGCCGGGGAGATCAGAGCCACAGACACATTGCAAAGGGCATGGGGTGGGGGGACCAGGCAACAGTCAGCAGGGAAGAGCACCAGCTGCCCCTCCTCCCACCCCAGCCCTCCTGGTCAACAAGGTGGCTAAGAGCAACCCGGGCCAGGGACGACGGCCCTCCCACTATGCCGGCGCAGAGTCAGGAGGAGATGGTTTCACGAGGTGAGAGGATAAGCACGGGAGGGAAGGGAGAACACGCAGCCAGCTCCGCAAAGGCGCTGGCGAGCGGCCCCGATTCCCGTGGGGTCGGGACCAGGGCTGGCTCCAGACTTACCCCTGTCTCCGGATGAGTTGTCCATGCCAACTCAGAGGTCACCCACTTCGTGTCCATCAAGGTCTCTGGAGAGAGAGGGAGGAGAGAAAGAAGTAATTGGAGCCGAAGGCCAAGATTAGAGGAAAAAAAAAGAACAGGAGGAGTGGGGGAGAGGAGAGCCGAGACTGACATTTCTGCAGAAAACAGCAACTTGGGGGGTGAGATGTGGTGGGAGGAGGGGGGAGCAGTGCAGACAGACTCCAGATTTCTCTTCTCCCGTCAGGAGAACAGGAAGAGCGAGGCGTCCCCGGAGAGCCGTGCCGGAGCGGGGAAACGGCAGGACAAGGAGCCAGCCAGGTGGCGAGGGGGGGACGGGCTGCCACCCCCCGACCACTGGAGTGGCCAGCCGTGCCTCTAGGCCAGCGTGGGGGGGTGCCAGAGGAGGGAGATCGGGCACCTCCATCCGCGCCCTCCCCCTTCACTTTGGCAAGGCGCATATTTACTGTGGCTGGGGTTGAAAGGGCCTGTTCCCATGACAGGGCGGTGCGGGCCAGGCAGGTTTATCCAGAGGAGGAGGGACTGGCAGGCTGCTCTCCCAGAGACGCCCCACATCACTCATTTTACAAGAGGGGAGAAGAATTTGACCGTCTGGCCAACATTCCTGGAGCAGACTACAAGACAAACCACCCCGGCAGCATTCCCCAAACAGCCCCAGCCCCAGCCTTGGGGGAGCGAGACGCTTGTCTGGGAAGAGCTGCAATTGCAGGCAGCTGTCACTAATCCTGGGCAGAGCCGCGCAGCTCTGTGCAAGCACCACACACAAAAATTGGGAGCGAAATGCAGGGATGGAGAACAACGATGTGATCTGGGGTCGGTGCTAATGGCACCTATGTGGGCTGCTGGGTCTGCGACCCCTGTTCCATGGATGGCCCCGTAGGCTGTTTGAAGTAGAGCAGGGACCCCTGAGGTCCTCCGGTCCCTCTCCTGCCCTGGGGGGTTTTGGGGCAAGGGGGTGCAAACACCAGAGCTAGGTAACAGCAGCCGGCAGACTCCAGCATGCTCAGACGAGCTCTAGTGCCAGCCCTGAGCAGGGCCCAGGACCAGCTCCAAAATGCATCCCTGCTGAGGGAATCCCCCTCCCCAGCTGCAGGCATGGCCCCATCCCAGACCCCACACAGCTCCCCAAGGGCTGTCCGTCCGTCCATCCACCCATCCATCCCTCAGCCCACCCAGCCCCAAGACGCAGGGCAGGGAGCCACGGCCCTCCAGCCCCCAGCGCTGGCAGCTGCTCGCTCTCGGTGGCTGGGGCACAGGACATGCCAGGGCAGCTCGGCCGTGCTGGGCACCACGGCTCAGCCCCAGAAGCAAGAGGCAGTTTCAGCTTCTTTCCTTCCACCCCAGGAAAACCACAGGCTCATCCGGCCAGGGAGGAAGTGCGGAGGAGGAAGGAAATGTTCACGCGTCGCAGGGTTTCGGATGAAGCTCAACTGGAGGTAAACGCCTTCCTCCCGCATCCCACCTCAGGGAGACCTGTCAGCAGCTCCCAAGCCAGCACCCACGGACGGGCTGGGAGCACTGGCCACAAGCGCCACAGATAAACAACCACATCTGGGGACATGTGGGCTCTCCAACCTGCCTCGCTGTTTCCCAAGATCCTAGCCCGGCTGGTGCGCCTGCCTCTCGCCCAGGCTGTTTGCATGGAGCAAACACAAGCTCAGTCCCATTGTGGGCAGCGGTCACGGCACCAGGGACTGAGTGAGAAAACCCCTCACGGTGCCAGCTCCCCAGCCAGGAGAGGACCAGGGCACAGCATCGACAAAAGGGACAAACCAACACTAGCTCTTGTTTGCAAACAGGAGGAGCGCAGGGGTGGTGACTGGGCAGTGGTTATTTGCTGCTTCTCAAAAACACAAACCAAGTGACACCCAGCAAAAACAAAGGGAGAGAAGGAAGGAGCCCTCTGCCCAGCAGGTAACGAAGGACGACTTGGGATGAGGAAGCAGGGAGGACCGGGGCACAAGATGGGGCTGGGCATCCATGGGGCAGCCTCAGCCCCGTCCCAAGGCACTGCTGCCCAGGGGACGCAGTGAACTGCTACCCCTTCTCTTCCCTTCCCCACAGCATCAGCTACCGACCACTGGCAGAGGCCGGACAGCAGCTCCACACGGCCACGGGACCTCCCCGAAATGCTGCTGCGCTCCCCAGACCCCTGCACTGGCGTAGGGTCCCAGGGAGGGCAGGCCGGGCTGGCCCACGGGGGCGCAGGTTGCGGAGGAGGGCTGCCCGCACCTCTCCGAGGGACAGGCCCCGCACGCCGGCTGCCCTAATAAGGGCAGAGCGGTGCCGCGAGGGCCCAGGCGCGCCGCACTGGCGGCGGAGCAGAGCCAAGCGCGCACTCAGCGCTGACAGCGCGCTGGGCTGCCAAGTCCCGGCGCAGAGACCCTGCACGGGTCCAGCCAGCGAAGAGCCCCAGTCCTGGTGCGGGCAGCTGGGTTCGTGTTTCTGCAGGAGGGCTGGACGCGGCGGGAGAAGTGGGAAAGGGGAGCCCTGCGTGCCCAGGGCTGGTGCGGCGGTGAGTCGGGTGGTGAGATGGGGATCTGGGTGGCAGGGCGTGTCCACGAGCACGGCGGCACAAGGATGCCATGGCCAGCTGCGGCAGAGCCAGGCTGTGTGAGCACCCCTGCGGTCGGGGCGGCAGGGGAGCTGTGCTCCCCAAGCCTGCCTGGGGTGCGCAGGAACTCCCCTGCATGCCAGCAGCCCCCATGCAGGCAGCCCTTGCCATGCTGGCCCAGCCCCAGGACGGGGCACGCGAGCAGCCGTCCCCTCCGGCAGCACCCTTCCCTGTGGCTGCCAGCCCGGGGTAGAGACACGGCTCGGACAGGAGGCTCGCTGCCTGCATCCTAATTTGGCAGCATCTGCCATTTGACCGGCAGAGGAGGGGAAAAAACTGAGAGCGCCAAGCTGGCTGCTGGCACGTGAGCCATGTAAACCGCACCGAGAGCGCGGAGGGGAAATAATGAAAAATAAAATCCGAGCAACTCAGCTAAAGGAAGCTGGCTGAGCGCAGAGGGCAGCGTGGGTTTCCTGCAGCTGCCGGAGTGAACGGGGCCAGGTGGGGTGAGCAGAGCTCCCCAGCCCCTCGCAGCCCACCGCTGCGGAGGTCACGGGTGGACGGCATGCCGGCAACATGCTGAGCCAAGGCTGCCACAGCTGAGCCACAGAAGCTGCTCGCTGCCCTCAAAGCTGCTGCAGAGATCTCACGGCACCCTGGCACCAAACCTGTCCTCTTTTTCCAGCAAACGCCAGCTCGCACTAAGTGCTGGCCCCCCATGAAAGGGCATGTGCTGGTGTCCAGGGCTGGGGAGGCCAGCAAGCACTGGGGTTCGGTGGTTTGGGAGCAGTTGGCTGTTCTCTCCCTCTGGCACACGGTGCCGAAGGTGGGCTTGGAGGCGGCACCAGCGGTTTCCCAGCTCAGTTCAGGTTTGCAGGTGCTTTGGAAGGACATGAATGGCATCAGGGCTGGCCGAGCAGTGAGTCAAAGCCACCTCAATCCTGTGCACCACAGCAAAAGCCTGGTCCCATTAGTCAATGGGGAAATTGGCTCCCAATTTTGCCAGTTTGGGTAAGTCACCCTAGGGTTTGCTTTATCACTGTCGGAAGCACTGAGGAGTTGTCCCCTCCTTCCATTCAGCTGGACAAAGGCAAGAGATGCAGCAGGAGCCTCGCTATGCTCAGCAAGTGCAGCAGGCCACAGTCAACCCCACATAAAAGCAGCACTTCCACAGCAGAGTGGGATCCCAGGGCAGGGAAAGAGCCTCACTCCAACAGGGCTGTGAGCATCGCTCCGGCTGCCTCCTCCTTGCCCTGCAAAGATCTCCTAGGCGCACCCCAAGCTGCATGGAACAGGGATCCCCTGCCAGCAGCCCTCCTGTCACCTCTGCAGAGTCCCCAGCAGTTTGCTGGGTGTTTGAAGCCCTGGCGAGGACCCATCTGGAGGCAGGGACCTCTTCCTCCCTGCACAGGGGCTCAGGAATGCGGCGTGCACGGTCTGAGGCCAGCAGAAACGTTTGAACTCCCCCCCTAAGAGGCCCAGAGAGCCTGTCTCGCACTGCTGAGCGGCAGACGCGCACGGCAGCGATGGCTGAGCCAGAAGCGGGGGGAGAAAAATCAAAATTCTTTCAAGATGAAACTGCTGGGGAAGACTCAATCGTCTCCACCAACCGGCTCTGATTTGAACGCTCTCATCTTTGAACACAGGGACCGCCGGCTTTTTATCAGGATGCGCTGGCAAGGTAGGACGCCAGCTCCTCGCCCCAACGAGAAGGCAGCTCGCGCAAGTCCAGAGAATCCTGGAAGAAGGCAAGGGAGGAAAGTTAGTAAAGACACCCACGCAGCCTCGCCGCAAACAGAGGAACCTGTTCTGCAATGTGCCTGTGCTCTCTGGGAGCCGTGCACACTGTGGCACCATGTCTGCAGGAGCCTGGTGTTGGGGTGAGTGGCCGGGCCACTCGCCCCACGCCAGGCTCCTGCAGGCTGCACTGATGGCTGAGCCATTTGCCCCAGGACACGGCTTGGCTTCCACCGCGGCGGCTTGGCTTCCACCGCGGCGGCTGCTCACAGTGGTGCCGGATGCCTCTCTCCCTTCCACCCTGCCCATGCTCCTCTGGAAGGAAGAGCAGCTCGTTTAGGGCTGCACTTTCAGTCTCCGTGACTGCCTGCTAGTCAAAAAGCCACCAAAAGGGGCATCTCCCCACACATTTTTAATTTCCTCCTCGGTTTTGAAGATAATTACGGCAGAAGCGAGTGGCCTTGCGCGCTCCCCATTCAAGCACCTATCGGTACAATTAATCCCGGCACCGTTCTGAGCAGCGGCACAAAGGGCCTTTGGTGTAAGGTCCTTTATCTGGGAACAAAGAGCTGCCTGTGGGAGAGAACCTGAGGTTGCACTTTTCCCGCTGACGAGTGTTTCGCGTACACAAAAGCCGAGCAAAACAGAGCGCCCTGCATGCGCGTCAGGTCTGGGAGACCCCGCAAAGCGTCTTCTCAGAGCGTGCTGCCCACCTGGACCCCTCCTCCTCTGCGAGGGTCCTTCCTCCTCCGACCCCAGCTAAATCCTGTGGCCGCCCTCTTCCCGGGCAGGGGATGGTCCCGCTCCGAGGTCAGGGGACTTGCACACACTGCCTGAAAGTGGAAAGCGTTGCCATCCTGCTCAGCCCAAGGCAGAGCACACAGGGCACCCCATGGACGGCAGCTTCAGAGCTGTCATGCTGGGAGGTTTTGGCACTTGGCAGGCTCTCGTGCCCGGGCTGCACTGTGGGGAGGCTCTAGCTGATGCAGCTGAGAGAGCAGCGAGGAAAACTGGAGTCAGGGAGGGACGGAGGCAGGCAGCAGACAGAGCACCCATGGGCCTGGCAGCACCCAGGGTGGGCTGGCGGTAGCCGCAGCAGAGGTGCCGGGCGTGGGGTTTGGGAGCCTGGCGAAGGTACCGGCAGACGCTGTCTGCCAGCTCCCTCTGCAGGGACGGGGCTGGCAGCGCCGCCAGTGTGTGCGCAGCCCACGCACCCCTGGCCTCCCACGGAATCCCGGCTCTCCCGGGGACCCCTCCTGCACGCCAGGCTGCCCGAGTGTCCAGCGCAGGCCGGGGGGCCGTGCTGGGTCCCACCCTCGCCCTCCCCTGCTGTCGGGCCAGGCAGGCCAGGGGCGGTGCGGTTCAGCCCAAGGGAAGGGCTGGAGCACTCCCTATCGCCGCCCACGCTGGGAACCCGTCCGTATGCCGAGCAGGGCGCCTGCTGCTCCCCAGCGCCAAGAGGGGAAGACGCAGGGCTGCCGTGGGAGCTGGCCTCCTACTCCGTCCCCGCTCTGGGGGAATGCGGGGGGGCTCGGACTGCCCATGCCCACCAACGCACGCTTGCCCCAGGACTGGGGTGAGTCGACGAACTGGGAACAAAGGGAAGAGAGGAAGGAAAAAGAAAAAAATATTTAAAAAAATGGGGCCTGTATCACAGCTGTGGCCCTTCGTGCCAAGGGCGTTTGGCCCATCATCAAAGGGGATCGGATTTGCTGAGGCAAATGATGACACATCCACTTCAAGCGGGGCAGGTTCTGCCTGCTGCTGGAGGCGAGCCACCGGAGTGAAGAAGTACTGTGGGCACTTAATAATAGACTCATTATTTCTGCATTATGGCAGGGCCCAGAGGCCCCAACTGAGATTAAGGCCCCTTTGTACACACCACACACGCACGCACAAGGGCAGGCGGTCCCTGCCCCGGAGAGCCTGTCCGAGGATGGGCAGCACCACTGGTGCCGGCACCATTGCCAGTCCCGGCCATCGGTCGGCTGCATCTCCCTCACAGTCCCCCTGCACCTTTTGGATGGGTCAGATCCAGCCCCTGGATGATCGAGAGCTGCCTGGCACGCAGGATGGAGGGGGACGGGAATGCTCCCTCCCTCCAGCCCTGCCCTGTCACCCACCCGCCGGTCGCTAACTGGCTGAAGAGGGTTTTCCGGCCGCGTGCTCCTCGCCAGGAGCTGTTTCCTGATGGCCGCGAGACAGACTGAAGCATGTGAGAGAGGACGGGTGCCAGCTCTGCGAAAAGCAGATCAAGTGGCAGCGCCTGGGATGCAGGGAGGGACGGGCGCTCGCTTCCTCCCGGTCACGCACCAGGTTGAACCAGGGAGATTTCTGCCACTGGGCAAGCAGGTCTGTGCCAAGCCAGGCTCCAGCGCCCGCTGGCACCCACGTTGCACCCCCTCCAAAGCACGATACTCAGAGCCCAGGGCTTTTGCAGTACGGCAGGTCCCTGCCCTGCAATCGCATGCCAAGGACGTGCGGATCGCTGCCCGAGCCCTGCCAGGTCCCGCTGCCAGACCCTGGTCCCGCAGAAAGGCCGTACTGACGCTGTGAGAGGACGTGCGCCAGCTGCCCGAGTCCAGCCCTGCACTGCAATTACTGTTCTATTAATACCGCGGGGATTTCGGATGTCAGAGCCCGGTGTGCCACGCTGGGGTCAGCTCAGCCGGGGAAGAGCTGCCATCCCTGCCCACATGGTGGATGCGCCCCGGTGCTCACGGCTCCGGCTCGCCCAGGGAGAAAAGCTGCTTTTGCTCTGCCAGGCTGTGGGCAAGGGGAATGAACAGACCCCATGGGCAGCCCCTCGACCCTGCCTGCTGCCAGACACACCGCTGGCCTCAAAGCAACTGCTGCCCGCTCGGGATGAGCACGTCCCTGCCTGACCCAGGGGATGGGGCTGCCGGCTGCAGCTCCCCACCATGGGCTCTTGCGGGACAATGTGACTAGCCGTGCCGGGCGAGCAGGAGCTCTGTGGGCCAGCAGGCAGGAGATTTATAGGTCGCTGTCCCCAGCAGGAAGGGCCGTGCAGCCACCCTCCGCTGCCACAACTCATCCGATCGGGGACGCCAGACCTGTTCAAGCTGCGAATACCATCAATCGGGACGTAGGCAGTAAATCGGCCAGCAAAGCTGCCTTCGTTTCCAGGTCCTGCCATGACGGGGATGTCCCTGCTGCCTCCCTCCGCAGCCCCATTGCCCTGTGGCCATGGCTTCATGGGGCCACCGAGCCAGGCTGGGGCAGGTGGATGGAGAGCCCCAAAGTCCCTGGGGAAAGGCCGGGAATGTGGCTGGTGCTGCAGGCCTGCCTCCGCAGGGCAACCATTTGTGGCAGGCTGAGATCCAAAAGGCCCTTTTCCCCCCTCCAGCTCCATTTTTTTTTCCTCCAGGTTGCACTTTTGGAAAGAAGCCAGAGAAGGAGTAATGGTATTTAAAAAAAACCCCAAAAATACCCAACCCACGACCCACCCCCTCCCCAAAAAAGGTGACTCGCTGCACATCCAAAGGTTCGCCCCACAGACGGGGCGGCTCGGCTGTCAAGCTCCATCCCGGCAGAGCGGAGCAGGAGTTTCTGCCAAGATCTCCCTCCTCTCTCCTGCCTGGGGCAGTTACCCAAATCTCTGCGCTGCTCTCTGCTCGCTTCCTCGGCTCTCCTCGAGCACCGAGCCCATCTGGAACTGCTTAAACCCAAATATCCTCCCCCCTTCCCCGCCTCCCCCACCCCCAAAAGTCAGATTCTTCCAGAGTTAAAACAAGCACAGAGTCAGGAGGGGGTGCCGGGCCGGGCTGACTCGCTCCTTCATTTCAGTTTAATTTCTGGGGAACTAGAATAAATCTGTTCCTGGCGATCGTTCAAGCCCTGCACATTTTTCTCATTAATAAAAAAAGGCCTTGGATCGCACGCCGCGTGTGCGTGCGTGCCCGCCGAGCCCCCCCCTTCCCTCGCTCGCCCCGCAGGATCCCTCCTGTGCCCTGGCCCTCGCCGGGCAGGCGGCTAAGCACCCAAGGGACAAGCAGGACCGGTTTTGGGAGGGGGGACGACGACACAGCAGCGTCCCCTCCCCGGGATGGGTTTCGGCAGCCGCTGGCAGTCGTGTTCGACAGCCACATCTCAGATAGGAACAGGGAGGCCCAAATCCCCCCTGCAGCTGCCGCTGGGCAGGAAAGCCCTGGGGGAGGGCTCCCCTGGGAGGGGGCATCCCTGCTGTCCCCGTCCCCCCCCTTCAGGACCGCAGCACCCGCAGGGCCCCGGGGCATTCCTGGGGAGGGGGCCGGGAAACAGGTGTTTGTCAACAGCTCCTGCCACATGCGTGAGGAACACCAGGCCCCGGCAGCATGGAGCTTAGCGACGGGCAAAAATAAAATAAAGATCCCCCCCAGCAATCCTCCCTCTCCCGCCCCAGCCCAGGACCCCCGGCCGGCACGCGCTGGCACGTGCACAGAGAGCGGCCATGGGGCCAGCACTCGGCCCTGCCGCCGCGCTACTGCCTCTTCCCAAGATGGCTCCCCTCCCTCTTCAGAGAGGCGGCCATGCGAAGCCAGCTCTGGGCTTGCTCCCTCTGCTTCGGGGAGTGTGGCGGGTTCAGCTGCACCGAGGGGAAAGCAGGCACCAGGGGAGGGCTGCAACCCCTCTGGAAACGGCGGCCCTGTGGGAAGGGGATGCAGCCCCGCTTCCGAGCTCAGCCCCACAAGGCTGTGCCGAGGTCCGCCATGCCAAAGCCCAAACACAGGCGTATGAGACCTCGCCAGGAGAGCCAAGCACCTGGCATGGCTCTCCATGGGCACGCCGCCCACCCGCCCTACAAGATGGCTCCACCTCGGGCTCCCCATGGAGCCTGCATGGGGCTTAGCCCCATGAGGTGATGGCCGTGCCCCACCACCAGCCCCGCCCCAGCCTTAGTGCACGACTGGTTTTTTGAGCAACAACAACAAAAAAAAAACCAAACAAAGAAACCCCAAACACAAATGGGATGGTCCCAGCCAGGTGGGAGTGCCAGTGCAAAAGGCTGCCAGGCCTTCGAGATGGCAGCCTGTCCCTGGGGGCATGGGGTCATGCCTGGCTCCCCACAAGGGGCTTCACGGCCGCGGAGGGGCACCCCCATCCTCATCGTCCCCCAAACACTTCGCTTGGGAGCGTGCCTGCTCCTGGAGCGACACCAACTTATTACTGCTCCAACCCTGGGGAAGCACAGGGCAACGGCACCCACCGGCTCCACCGCAGCCCATGGGGCCAGTCCCCCCTTCCCGGGTGGGGTGGTTCCTCGGGGGGAGGCTGGCACCCACCTCACCACCCCCGGAACGGGGATCCCGACCCTGAGGCCGCCTCGGCACCCTTCCCCCAGCGCGGCTCCCAGGCGGAGACGCTTAATCCCGACAAACCAGTTTGACTCAGCACAACAGGAACAGCTACAATTTTAAAAACATGCAAGTCTGTGATTCAGATTGCCGGGGCTGTTTTAATTAAACGCCAAGCACCCTGCTCCAGCGGCAGCAGCAAACGGCTCACGGAAAGAAAATGCAACAAACTGGTTTCCCCAAATATCTCTCACAGTAAGTCATCACAACAAAACAAGGAGTTTCGGTTCATTCCTTAAAAACCAGAGGCCGCTATTCCCACTCACAATGGCCGGGCAGACACGGCCCCGCAGCCGCAGCCTTGCCGGCTGAGCTGTACACGGAGAGGGGGAACTCGGGGGCTGCAAATGGACCCCCAAGCTGCAAGTTCTCCCTCCCCTCGGCTCTGCGTACTCTGCTTGACACAAAGGAAAGCCCTTCTCCTCCCTGCCTTGGGAGTTGGGATGGGGCGGGCTTCCTCCAACCCAGCTTTCAGCAAAGAAAAGGAGATTTAATGAATCCAGGGAACGCTGCGCAGCCCCAGCCCCATGACCCTCTTTCCCTTGCAGCCCTACCCCAAGCATCAATAAAACAGCAGGGCTAAAAACTTCCCTCCCGCCACCACCCCGCCAAGAAACATGCCATTTCGGTGAAAAGTGATTAAATGGAAAGCAAATCTCCCTGCCAAGAAAATACCTGGCAGTTCCAGCACAGGGGCCAATGAAGCAGGGGTTTGCCGGTGCGGAGAGGAGCACGATCAGTCCGCACAACGCCCAGCAGGGGTCTGGGAGCTGCCACAGGGCAGAGCCCAGGCGAGGAAAATCCCCCCTAGAAATCTTCCTGCTTCAGGGGAGCTGGGGTATTTCACTAGAGCCCGAGTCGGCTCGGGGCTATGCGCAGCAACGCGATGCCTGTGCGTGGTGGTTCCTGGGGGAGCACGTGGGAAACCCCAACTTTAAATGGAGTCCCGATGCCAAGAGAGGCTGCTCAGGGCAGGAGCTGACTGGCAGAGCGGCTCCTCTGGAGAACAGGTCCCGGTCCCAGCCCACCTGAACCCCTGGGGCAACCGGCAGAGTGAACCTGCGGCCATCCCCACTCCCTCGGGCCAGGGCATTTTGAAGCCTGGGGTTTTATCCCCGGACGGTCGGCAAAGGCCTCGAATGCAGCACTTTCCCCGCACCATTTCGCTGCGCGCTCCCCGCAGGGCCTCTGCTCCCACAGCCCCGCTGGGACAAACTGCTCGGCTCCAACCTCTCTGCTCAGAGAAAGGATCTGCTGTTGCCCCCAGATAGAACATTCCTACTGCAGCCGGCCGGGGACTGCTGAACCGGAGAAGAAAAACACATTGTGACTTCAAACAGACCCAGCGCACTTACAGGATCTGGAGAGAAACCATTTTCTCCTCGGCAGCACAAAGCCCTCACTGAGCTGCTGCCGAGCGCGGCTTTTCCCCTCCACCCCCGTGGGGCCTTGTAAAGAAACCCAACTCCCCGCCATCCCCCCGGGAACGGGCAGCGCCATCCAGCCACGGAGCCCCCAGCCCTCCCGGCCGGGCACTGGCCACAAGCCCGGCCCGTTGTCCCCTTGGCAGGGACAGCAAGGTGGCCGAGTCTGGGGGACCGCTTGCCACCGTTGTCTGCAGGACTTGTGCGCAGATTTATGGCCGTGCCAGATTTATGATCAGCACTAAAATATTCAAATGAACGTGCATGCTAGATTTACAGTAACCGCCCGAACGCGCCGGTCGCCGTCAGGAAGCAGCATCACGAGCGGCCAGAAATGCCCAGAGCAGCAGAAGTGCAGGAGCTCGCTGACACTGATGCGAGCGATGGCCTCCTAATGCTGGGCAAGGCAGAAACCTCTCCCGGCCCAGCTGCAACTTTCCCTCCAGCTCACACAGGAGCGAAGGGGAAAGAAAAGGAAAAAAAAAAGAAAAAAAGAAAAGAAAAGAAAATCCCAGGGGACTCAGAACTAGCCCCCAAAATGCTGGGCGGTTGCCAGCCAGCCCTGAAGCAGTCCTATCGGGCTGGCAACCAGCTGGGCCCTGACCTCCTCGGGCAGCGTGCTCGGCCCCTGACCCCTCCGCACGCTCAGGAAGCCAAGAAAACCCAGTGATTCCTTAGCACGAGCTGTTTATTTTCTCTCCATCCAGCTCTTCACGCCGCTCCATCCCCGGGTGGCCGCGGGGGAGAGGCCGGGGCTCTCTGCCTCCCCAGGGACCGGCGGGACAGTCCCTGGGCGACGCATGCCGGTGCTGCCAGCCCCCACACCAGCTTTCCTTCCCCGGTTCCCAAACCACAGCTGGGAAGCAGGTTGACGAGGGGCTGCCCGCAGGCGTGGGGCCCCGCCGGGCTCCCTGCCCGCAACTTCACCCTCCTGCACCCCTCCAGCAGGCAGGGCTCTGCCCGGCAGACCCCGGGTGGGTGCTGTGGAGACCCCATCCCGAGAGGGCTGGGTGCAGGCAGCCTTCCCCCTTCCCCTCCTGCAGCGGGGGCTCTTGCTCAGCCCGGAGCTCACGGACCGAGCAGGCCCACAGCTCGGTTCCCTACAGCGCACGAAGAAGGATGATTTGTTTATTCCCCCCCCTTTAAAGGAAAAAAAAACACAAAAAACCAAAAGCCAACAAAACCGCAGGGAGGGAGAAAAGAAATACGGGCAACAAGCACCCCCTAAACTTTCTACACAGCCAGAGGAAGCGCGTCGCCCCAACACACCGCAGCGGGGAAGGGCTCCTGCCCACGGTCACCCCCCGGTGCCGCAGCCCAACCCCAGCTCCGCGGGGCGACGGCGGCGGAAGCCCGAGCGCAAAACTGACTCCGAGCAGACAAAAGCCCCCCCCCCCTCGCCTCTCCGCCCGGGGTCT
>VWZZ01007696.1:1043464-1089991 GCA_013399095.1 Psophia crepitans | reverse complement strand
CATCCATCCATCCATCCATCCCCCACCCACCCATCCCATCCCCAGCTCACCATGATTCCCACCATGGTGACAGGGCTGAGTGCTGGGATCCTGACCAGTGACACCATACAGAGAGCACCCTGCAGTGACCCCCTCAGCACTCCCTTCCACCACCTCCAGGGTTCCTTCGCCACTCACTCCTCATGGGAGACGGTGCTGACTACCATGCAGACAACCACGGCCTGTGGCCTGTGAGCACCTCAGCCCTCGCCCCACCATTGCCGTGGGGAGGTTTCGGGACCCTGTGTGTGACAGACTCCGCTCCCTCAGCATAGGGTGCACACACTGTCCCGATGGCTGGAGCCAGCACTGCCACATCCTTCAGGACAGACAGATCCACGCAGTGCCGGGCACTGGACATGGGCTGCGACCTGTCCTGGCCCTCCATGCTACACACATATCTCCTCCTTGGATGCCTGGGGAGGGCTGGCCTTGACCGGGGGCTGAGCAAAACCCCCTAATTTTGGGGCATGTTGATGCTCCTGGTCCCCAGGGTGGCCAGGAGCTCCAGCAGATCTGGAGTCGGGGGATGCATAGCTGGGTGTGTCACCCCCCCGCAGCCTTGCCCTGGTGGCACAGCCATCTGGGCTGCCCCTGCTGCAGCCGCCTGCCATCTGCAAGCAGCACCTCGCTGCAGCACTCCCCGCCCCAGAAACCTGCCCCAGAAACTCCCTCACCGTGCAGCCGTGGCCCCGGCACCAAGCGGGCACAGCGGAGCATCCACGGGCCCACGGGCCCAGCCACCTTCCCCACGGCTGCCAGAAGGAGCAGGAATTCAAGAGGTTATCGGGGCTGGCCGCAGTCGGCCTCGCTGCCGTGCAGATGGATGCAGAGCATGTCTGTATCCCCTCCTCCTTCTGCTGCACACACCCACCAGGGTCGTGCACAGGCATTTTCCTTCCTTGTCCCAGCAGGATTCGGCTTCCCAATCCCTGACCAGAATGATCAGCATGGGCCCGGGCTCTGCCTGGGCTGCTGAAAATTCGGAGAAGACCAATTCCTGTCGCAGGAATGCCAGCATCCCCGGGGAGCGCCGGGGAGCCTCACCAGGATGCCGTGCCCTGAGGGCTGCCTCGCACCCCAGCACTGCTGGGCACAGTTCCCAAAGGGAAAAGCCACGCTCAAGAGATCCAGCATGCTAATTTAAGATGGGACATGGCACGTGAATGTGACAAATCTCTGAAAGGACTGGAAAAGCAGCAAGCGGGGCGTCATGCTCTCCAGGTAAAAGGAAGCGGCTGGGGAGCAAAGCAGCAGAAAAGAGATTGCCCTGGTTGAAAACACCAAATTTTGAGCAAAGAAACAAAAGTTGTCGGTTTGGGCACGCTGCCACTTAAGATGACAAGCATCGGAGAAAAGAGTGGCGAAGCCGACACCGCTAACACGTGCGCCAGGGCACGATGTCAGTGGGGAAGGAGAGCAGCGGGGGCTGATGGAGATGCCGAGAAACTTAAACATGGGCCAGACTCGGGGTGGGAAGATTCCTCGTCTCCCTGGGAAATCCTCCCCGCCGGAGACGCCGTACCAACCCCTGCAGCCAACGCCTGCCAGCTTAGTGAGATGCAGAAACCTCGTTTATTCTGTCATTCCAGAGGTCTGAGTTACCCAAGCACAAAATTTCTGAACGGAGCGCATGGGGAAATTGCTTATTCACACTTGAATAACTTAAAAATGGCTGAACCAATTTTACTTAAACTTTCCTCAAGAATTCCCCTTGGAGCCAAGCCATGCCTGGCAAATTTCATCCCGAAAGGAATTTATTTCCGAAAAGGATGAGAAACTGGAGCAAGGAGCGGGAGGGGGCGCAGGCGGGGGGAGGATGCTCCATATAATCCCCTCTGTCCCTGTGCACTGTAATTAATGAGCCCCCGTTTGCTCCCGCCAGGGCCGGTGCCGCCAGTCGGCCTCTCCCTGGGGGCTCACGCTCCCCCGGTTTAGGTGGGCACAGCGCCGCGGTGCCGGCCGGGGGCTGAGGATTTCGGGGCCCGGCCAGCAGCAGAGCAGGTAGCTGGCTGGGGAGCCCCGGATCACTGCCGGGGTGTCGCAGCCGGCGGGTGGCCTGGGAGCAGTGCTGGCCAGGCTCCGGCGCCTGCACAATAGGAAATAACTGTGGTAACTGCGTGGTATTTGCTGGCAGGGGCTGGGTCTGCAACGCCAACCCCGCCTGCTTGTGCGACGACTCGGTGCCGAGGACGGTGGGGCCGTGGCCCCCGGGGGACGCGGCGATGTCGTGGCTGGGGGACATGCGTGCCCGTACAAACACGGGCGTCTCCCGGCCCTGCAATGTCCCTGCACACACACACCCAGCCACGGTCCCCTCCGCTGACACCTCCCTGGCACCTCGGGGTGACGGTTGAAGCTGGACGGGGCTGCAACAGGCACGATGTGGGCAGGGGTGGGCTGAGAGGTGAAACATGGCGCCGTGGGGCGCGCAGGGGAGCGTGGCTGCAGCACTGCCCTGAGTTAGCGATGCTCTGCCTGAAAACAGCCCCCCAGCCTGCACGGCACGGCTGCGGTGCCCATGGTGTCCCTGGGAGGCATTCCCACGCAGACGGGGCGCGGCAGGACCTGCTGAGAAGACATGAAAGGAACATCCCCAAACACAGAGATGGCCATGGACGTTGAGAGCATGAATCTCCCAGCCCAGCCCTCTCTCTGCGAGAAATTTCCCACCCAGAGACCCCATCCCGCTGGGGCAAAGCCTGACTTTCATGACCTGTTTCCAAATGCAGCCCCGACATGCTCCAGCGATGGCTCCGCATCACACCAGCACACCCGGGGGGGGTGTCAGACCCCTGCCACGCACAGGGGTGCACCCACGCACCCTGCCCGCTGCGCCGAGACACCGCCCCTCACCTTGTTTGCATGCAGTAACCTCAGCTGCAACTTAATAAGGAGAAGGTGATTAGGGAACAATTATTCCTATTTTCTCAGAAGATCTAAAGGGCATCAAATGAAATTACCCAGCAGGAGTTTTAAAACAAACAGAAGGGAGTGCACTCCTTGCCAGGCAGCCAGCCCCGGGAGCGCATCGCCACGAGAGAGATACGGGGACGGGTGTTTGAAGGGTGTCACCGAGTGGAGGGGACAAACAAACCCTGCAAGAGGCCTCCACTGCCTGCTCACCAGGAGCACGGCTGTGCCGGGGGTGTGGGAAGGCGAGGTGGGGGGATCCCCCCTGTTCCTGGGCTGGGTACCGCAGCAGTGGGGCTGTCATGGCATGAGGTGGCATCTCCGTGTCCCCTGTCTGAAGGGCAGCAGCCAGAGGGACAACACCCGAGCAGGCACCCGGGGCAGCCATGCAGCTCCTGGGGGCTTCCCTGTGCTATTCCAGCACAAGGGGGGCCCCGGGGGGCCCCGTGGCCCCGTTCCCAGGGTGGGGAGCACCGCCGCATTGCAGCTCACCCAGCCGGCACGTCTCCCGCTGGGTCAGTGGTGGCTCCAGCCTGTCTCCTTCCCAGGCTCCCTGGGTGCTCGCCCCTCCGGGCTCTCCTCCCCACCCTGCCGGGTGCTTGGCACTGCCAGCGGGACTGGGGCGGCCGGCCGTGCCCGTGCCAGCCCCGCTGGGTCCCGGCAAGGAGGCCACCTCCTGCCGCTTCTGGTCCCCACTTCAAAACCCTCTTCTGTCCCACCCACATCCACCACCCCTCACCTCTGGCAGCTTCAGGATGCAGTTAAACACTTCAGCACTTAAAATTTCAGGTGCTAATTGCTTAGTAATGAAAACTTTAATCACAGGGCAATTAAAACCTTAAGTAGCTGTGGGAGATCCATTCCATGTCAACAAAAAAAAGAGTGCCGTCACTGCTCCGGCACCACCCCAGCATGGCACGGCACGGCACAGCACTGCACGGCATGGCATGGCTGGGAGAACCCATCCCGCAGTCCCTACTGCTCCCCACTCCCGGGAATTTGGGGACCCCCCCTTCCCACACTGTGGCCGAGGAATGATCAGCTACTGCCATAAAACTTAAAACCCAGCTAATTTCGGATTAAGTGCCATATGAAAGGGTTTTGTTATTTTAAATCTCCTACTTTCCAAATTCCCAGGATTAAAATTCTCTGCATTTATTTTAACCACATAACATTTGCAGACAAATCACTTCTCCCAGTGCAAAGTTTGAAGCCGGCTTAGGATATAAAGCCCAGCCACAAGCTTCAGGGTGGAATCGCTGCAAGCGCCTGCCGGCCCCGTGCGCTTGCAGCAGAGTGCAGCCACCATTTCTGCAGGGGGAAAGAACCCAGCCCGCCAGGTACCGGCGCCCTGGGAGGCAGCGTGAGGAGGAAGGGTGGCTGGAAACATGGTTCCTGGGCTGATTCCTGCACTGGGGATGAGCCCTTAGGAAAAATCCGATGAAGTTTGTGTGTTTGCGGAGCTGGCCTTGTCCATCTGCCTTGGGGTGCATGTTGCAACCGTGCTGATGCTGTCCAGGTGACGCCGTCCACTTCTGTGTTATCCCTTTCTCATCAGAAGCTGACAAATGCTATGTCAAAGTAAAATAATAATAATAAAAAAATAATCAGTGTTTGTGCCCTTTTACCCCCTGCTCTGCAGCCCACTGGGTCTGAAAGGGAAAGGAGGCATCTGGCTTCGTGCAGCTCCGGCTCTGCCAGGACAACACTGGGGGTGGGAGTGGGAGGCAATGGCTCCGGGGCTCAGCCCCAGATGCTGGGAGGTGTGGGAAACGTGGGTGCCTGCGGGCAGCAAACTGCCCTCCACTCTTTATCAAAAGCAGCATCGGTGTCTGGCAAATGTCACTCTCCTGCGTGCTTCCCAGCTGGGAGGTCCGTTTCCTCCCACAGCCTCCCATCACCCCTTCCCCCCGCTGCTTCCCAGCCTTGCAGCAGGACGAGGCATGGTGGGATGGGGTACGGGGGGATGCATTTGCGAGTGGGTGGCCACGGGGACCACGGCAGGGACGTCCATTGGTGATGGCCTGTGGTGGGGTCCTCGCCCAGCCCACCGCCCGCTCAGGCACCTTTGCTAACCAGGCAGTTAGCAGCCCGGCCCCATCAGTGACATTCCAGGGGGCTGCACCTGAAATGCTGACACAGACACCCCGTGCGTGCCTGGCCCTGGGCTGGAGGCAGCTCGGTGCCTGCCTCAGTCATGGGGAGCAGATGGTCTCCAAACACGGAGTGATTTACGGGCTGAATGCTGCCCTGCATCCCTGCCTGACCCCGCAGAGCCATTCCCAAGTGAGGGGTAGTGACACCCAAGTGGGGTGACAAGATATCTGGGGTTCATGCTCTTATCTGAAGTACGCAGAGATGCTTGGCAGATGCAAACAGCCAAGAGGCCTTGCTTGATGCCGCGTGTCCCTCCCCTGGACCAAGCACGCAGGCATTGGCACTGCATCCCACTGGGGCTGCCTGGGAGCAGCTGGAGGTGACGGTGGCGGTGGCACAGTGGGGCCATGGCAGGGCCAAGCGCGGGGCCTAGACCCCGCCAGCCCCTGCCTGCTCATCGCCCCCAGGCACTGCAGGCCAGGGGCAGCCCTCGGAGCAGGGGGGCTTTCCTGGGCCCTGAGCCGAGGCTTTGGCATCCCCTCGCCCCGGGGGTACCCCAGTTCTTCCTCCCACCCCACTTGGAGCATCCCTTGCCCAAAGCCGGTTCCGGATGCTGCGCCTCCCGTCACCATGGCAACCCCCGTCCTTGCCGGGTTGCCATGGCTCCCCGGCCCCCAGCTGCAGCCGCATCCTCAGCATCAAGAGGACCCAGCATTTTGGGTCCTCAGGGGCTGCCACCACGGGGGATGCCGCGTGGGGCCTGGAAACGGAGGGGCGAGCCAGGGTCAAGAAGAGGGCTGATGGCGTGCTGGCATCTCCACATCACCCTGGTACCGTGGGGAGACGGGCTCTGGGACCACCCAGGACCTTGGGGGGCTGGTGGGGATGGGTCCCTGAGGAGCTTTACTGATGGCAAGTGGGTGGCATAATTTTGTGGGCCACCTTCATGCTTTCCAAACTTGTCTCCTTCCTGCCCAGGATTTCTCTGCTTGGTGCAGCTACCCCAGCCCCGCAGGGCTGTATCGGTGGAGAGGGACGCGGGGTGTCAAAACTGGTTTTGCTGTGGCTGCATGCTGGCAACATCAACAGCACCAAGCACGTGTGACCACCATTCGATACCCTGCCGTCCCCTGTCCGCTGTCCCATTCCAACACCATTGCAAACACCCCGCCAGGCACTGGGGAAACCTCAGTGCAGGGCTCCCACTGCTGCACTTGCCGTGCCGGGGTTACGGCTCTGCTCAGCAGCAACATGCAAGCCCTGCAGGCTCCAGGCTAGCCGTGCTAAACAAACACAGCCACCGTGAGAAAAAGGCAGCCAGGAATAAATAGTCAAACAAAATAATAAGCTGAAGGAATAAACAAAGCGGGGATGTGCCCAGGCATGGCACAAACCTCCGACGTGGGGCTTCCAAGCCGGGCTCCGGCCCAGCCCCAGTGCCCTGCAGGCAGTGGAGCCCAGCCCGCTGGCAGAGCCTTGGCCGGCTGCACCCCCCCATTTCCCCCCCAGCTGCAGGGATCCCCTCTCCCCGCCACGCCGCATTCCTGGGGCGCTGAAGGATGAGGGCGCAAACACCCTGGGAAAGGTTCCAGGCAGCACCCGGCCTGCCTGGGATTTGCATCCGCTGCCCCGACGCTCAGCTCAGAAGGGATAAGCCCAGACTCAGCTATTGCTTCCCCCGGGGCCGGCTCCCAGTTCCTAACCAGTTTTGCCGTAGCCCTTTCCCACACTAACTGGGGTCAAGGGAGCCGCACAGCCTCCATCCACCTTCTCCCCTCCAGCACGCGGGAGCTTTCATGGTTTAAAAAGTTTGCTGCACAGCAGATGGTGGGAGGGTGGGGAAACGGGCAGCCCTGTGGGCAGGACTGTGGCCGGGGGGACTGGCAGGAGTCCCTGGGGATGTGGTACCTTGGGGGAACCCACCGGAAGGCTGCAAAGCTGGGGTGCAGCCCCACAGATGCCCGGGAGCCCAGATGAGGTTTGGGTGGTGGCACGAGCGCCAGCTGAGAACCTACAAACTCGGCACTTCCCTGGAAAAGCCCATGGCACGGGGCCCTGCCAGCAGCCAGGGAGAGGGCAGCTCGAAGGGCTTGGGGTGCAACACGCTGCCCCCAGCACTGCAAACCTCCTTTAAAACTCTGTGCCGGGCCCCGACGCTTCACCTCCCTCCCTCTCCAGCTGGCATCCAGCGGCGCTCGGCCGGGGAACAAAGGAGCACAGTTTAAAGTAGCCGGTTATTTTAAGAGCCTGCACTGGCAGTAACAGGCAAAAAATAGAAAGAAACCCAGAACAAGCGACAAAGGAGCGCTCCCCGATACGCACGTTCGCAGCCGTGCTTCCACGCACTCAGTGTAAAATCTGTTGCCGGCAAAGAAAATTAATTGAAATAAAAGGAAAACCACCGCAAAGCCCATCCACCGAGCAGCACCTGGGCGTCCCGGCGGCGCAGGACACCAGCGACGCGGTGCTGCCAGCAGCCGGGTGCTCAGCCCACGGGATTCTGCATGTAAACTTCTCATCTGCAGGTTTCCCTCGGCTTTTCCAGCCTGAAAGCGCGAGTACCAAACAAATTGCCGGCACGCCGTGCCCTGCTCCAGCGGCTGGGCAGGCGGAGCTGCCGGGGCCCCGGCGCAGGCCAACTTGCCCCGGGAGCCGGCGACGGTGGAGCTGCAGCTTCGGCTTGGCCCGGACATCCTTTGTGTCCTCTGGCACAATTTTGCTGAGATTTCCAAGCAAGTCTTGTTTGATCTTTGCCTCCACATGTCTGGAGGAGCAGCCTAGCTTCTCCCTGGCTGCGGCGGGCTGCTTTCCCATGCCGCTTGGCGCTGAGGCTCTGGGGACTCTGCTGCGAAGAGATAGGCAGCGTAAGATTTATTGCCTCCTAAGCACCACATTCCTAAAAAGATCCTGTCGTGGTGTAGCCCTCTCCACCGCACACCAGCTGGGATGCTGTCCCGGCCATCCTGGCTCCCCTCATGTGGAAAATGCCCCCCAAAGCTGCCAGCAGCACTGACTTTTGCTAAAAGCTTTGTATGTATCTTTATACTGGGGTAAATCCCATGAGAAGAGGTAGAGGAAAGTGGGACATGTTGCTCCAGCAGCCTGCGGGTGCCGAGGCCGGTTTGGTGGTCCCGTGGCTGGGTGACCCTGGCGTGCCCCCGCCTGCCACCTCCGCAGGAGCCTGGTGGGACGGGGAGGAGCAGGGTGGTGAAGGAGGACCTGCCTGCCCCACACCAGCATGGAGGGGAGGCCAGGGACTGCGGATGGGCAGGGAGATGCCCCTGGGGCTGTGCTAAGTGCCTGGGCAGCCCGAGTCCCAAAATGAGCTGGGCTGAGAGCTGGTAGCCCTGGCACAGGAGGGGACTTGCTGCTGGATGCGGTCCCCTTGGCCGCCGTGCGGAGCAGGGGAAGTTGCCACGGCTCAGCTGGACCCGAGCTGGGGGCCGTGTGTTGATCCCTAAATCAGCTGCACCCCATCAGAAAGCAGCAGCTCCTGGTACTGCTTTGTCCCCTGCAATGGCTACCCGGGATGCTGCGACACCTCCCTGAAACTAGCAGTTCAGCATGTTTTTTTCTTCCAACTGCTTAAAAGCCCCCAAAACACCATCAACACCCCCTCCCTCCCTCCACCAAGCTGCTGGGATGCTCTCAATCTGGGCCGTCAGGCACATCCCTGCTCACCCTTTGCTGGGGTCCTGAACTGCCCCCATGCCGTGCCCAGCACTGCCTCACCTGCAGCAGGGATGGCAGCGTGTGGGACAGAGACCAGGGAGGGGACACCGACCGCCAATGCACCCCTTTGCACCCACAGGCACCCCTGAATGATGCCCTGAAGGCAAAGGCCAGGCTGGAGGGGTGCTGGGTGCAGCCCCCCCAGACAAGCAGTACCCACTCACAGTGTTTGGGACACAGACCCCCGGGGTGCCAGGGTCCCCTCAGCCAGTGCCTGGGCAGGTGCAGCCGTGGGTGCCCCACGTCCCCCACAGGTTCCTGGCCTCCAGCAGAGCATCTGGGGGGAGGTCAAGCATTTTCTTCTTTCTCTCTCCCCTCCCTTTCCAAGATGAAGAATTTAATTTTAGTTTTTACAGCTCCTCCTAGGTGGATAAATCCCTTCCTGGCGAGTCCAAGCCCTGGAAAATCTTGTGAATCTAACGCTGGCCCTTCTGGCAGTCACTGCAGCAATTCCTGTTTCTCTCCAGCCGCACTCTGTAAAGTTTTATAGTTTCCTGGTTGTAGCTGCAAGGCCCCAGCCGTGCCGAGGAGGGTGGTGGGGGGAGAGCCCGGCACTCAGGAAACTCGAGGCCGGGGAGGCAAAGCAGGGAACCGTGGCCAGGTGGGACGTGCCGGGGAGCTGCGGGGTTCCTCTGTGGGCTCCTCCAGGCAGGCATGTCCTGTGTGCGGGGTGGCACAGTCCTGCACGTGGGGACTCGGTCCATCATCCCATCCTGGGATGGATCTGGGCCAGCTCTGCCGATGTGCCGAGGTGCGGCGGCGGGGAGATGCCATCCATCCCCCGGCGTGGGGTACGTGCCTGTGGAGTGGGCAGAGCCGCCGGGGCCGCAGCCCCTCTGGGTCTGAGCGGGGCCCCATGGTGAGACCAGGCGCTCCTCCGAGACTGCTCCCTAATGAAAATCAGCTTTATATCTGCTTTGTATCAGCTCAGTGCTGCTCCAGCCCTCGGGAGGACGAAGAATGTGGATAGCAAACAGTGCCATGGCACCACTCATCACCACGCTCATCCCCATCGGCCACGTGTGCCCCCCCAGAGGGGTACTGTGGCACCTTCGCTGGCAGGATAGCAAGGCTTGGAGCTGCTCTGGCTGGGACCAGCTTCGTCCTAGAGCAGGATGCGGTACTTTGCTGGCCAAGTGATGGGGAGCCCTCTCTGCTCACCTCCTGTACCTCTGGCTTCGCAGTGGTGGCAGTGCTCCCCACGGTGATCGGCTGTCCTGGGAGCTGCGGGCATCCGAGCACGGGGTGGGTGAAGCACCACGTCACCAAATCTCTTGATTTTCTTTCCGAGACTTACCTGTATCTGGCAACTTCTGACAGAAAATTTGGCCCCCAGAAAGGTCAGGGCTGAGACGGTGGGTCTGGCAGCTGTGGGAGGCAGTGAGAAGCCCCTGCTAAATGCTCTGTTGTGGCTAAAAGTCCTGGCTGACGTTAGGCGGTGTTAGGGAAGCCGTGAGAGAGACAAGTGTCAATATCATAATGCCATCAGCTCCGTCAATGCTTACGCTCTGCCTCTGAACGCTGAAGTCACCACGCTTGGCTCCGGCTGCTCCGTTGCCAAAAGGATATGGTAAAAATAGCCTGGAGAGAGTCAGGGAGTGTGGTGGGCAGGAAGGTGATTACTGGAGGAAAGGAGAGAGGATTAACGCAGAGAGAAGAGGAACGAAAGGGAAATGACAACAGTACCCAGCCCCCTGCACCAGCTCGACACCCCACCACCAGGTCTCACGGGGCTGGAGGTATTGCAGGAGCCAGGAGGTTGCAAGCGAGGTGGGATGGCTGGGAGGGAAACAGCATTTCTGTTGCTGCCCCTGCACCGTGGCTTTCCCGCATCCTCCCTGGTCACCCAGCAGCTGTGGACCAGAGGGTGCCTGTGGATGCTGGGCACCCATGGGTGCTGAGGTGGGCGGCGGCATGAGGGAGACCCAGGGGTGGGGATGCTCTTGGGTGAGTGCCCTGTGGGGAAATCTCTCCTTGCCTCACGGCAGCAGCCAGGCTGGGACGTCCCCGTCCCCTCTGCCAGCGCCACATTGCTGGAGGACATCACGGGTCACCGAGCAGCAGAGAGACCTGTCTCACCCTTCGCGCCCTTCCCAGAAACAAGGGGCTGGGGGGAGGTGGCGAGGGGGACCGTAAACTCTGCATTACCACTAATTAAGCACTTGGCTGTCACCGAGGCTTCCCAACACGCCTCTTTCTCTGACACTTTTACTGTTTGGGGAAATGGTGTCTCGGGCCTTTGATGAACTCGCTATGAAGTTGAAAGGAGCTTGTGGCAAAGTGCCAGGGCCTGTCGCAATTGTCTCTCAGGCTGGGGATGGGAAATGACCCATTTATAAAACCTGAGGTGATAAATTAGACCTGGGAAACGGGAGGGACCAACTCTGGGTAAAAGGCAGGATGGGACGGACCGGGTGCCGGGTCCCCCTGCCTGCCCCCAGCCCTGCTGGGTACAGGTACGGCCGGGCTGGAGCAAACCCAACGTGGGGCAAAACCTGTCCTGCTGGCAATGCAAGGCCAGCACCAGGTCCCTGCCATGGTGAGGGGCACGAGCTGGCGGGGAAGGTGGCAGGTACCGGGCAGGGCACCGTGCAGAGTAGGACTGCGGCGGGGTTATTTATAAGAGAGCATTTTTGGGGTGCGCCAGATTCAAAAGCTGGAAATCCAGGGCAGTCAGGACTCCGGGCTGTCAGGAGGAGCAGCTGCAATCTGCGTCCCACCACAAAGCCAGATCGTGGTGGGGCTGCGGCATGGCACCGTGCACTTTGCCTGGGGAAAGAGCTCTCTGCACCTCTGGGTGCATTGCTCAGAGTGCCACCAGGACATGGGGTGGCTGGGGTGCAGGTGACAGCAAGCGTAGCCAAGCATCCCTGCCATCACCGCATGGGGATCTCATAACCACAGCCAGCACAGACTCTCCTCCTACAGGAGGCCAAGTCCACCCCTTGGACCAGTGTGGGACACAGGGGCTGGCTCCTGCTAGGGTGCAGAGAACATACAAATTGATTTCATGCAGTGCAAGCCATGTCCACAGGGGATTCCCAGGCTCCCCGTGTCCTGAGCAAGTGAAGATGTGACCACGCTGATGCCCAAGCTCAGGAGCCATCACCCACAGCTACAGCACCACCACGTTCAAGCCCTACCTCCATCCAGCCATGGCTCAGCTCCAGGGTGGAGAAGCAGCGGAGGGGCTGCACCGCAGGATCGCTCTGGGTTAGTCAGGGCAGCTCCCGGGAAGAGGGCCAGTCCCTCACGGCTCCAGTGTCCGGCCCCAGCGAGCTGGGGCTGCACATGGCCGGCTTTGGCACCCGGCGCGGGGCAGGGGCACACCGGTCCTCGTCTTGCAGCAGCCAAGTGCAACGGGCTCCCTGGGGCAGGGGAGGCTGCAGGGTGAGAGCCCTGCGGGAGGGCTAATTACTGCCAATTAGCACTTTTCAGGCCTGGCTAGAAGCTGGGAGGCCTGATGCAGCAGGTGATGGGCTTCGCTGCGCAGCTGGAGGGAGAGATTTCGCACGCCCGCGCACAACGCAGACACTCGTTAGCTGGCTGTGGACAGCCCGGCCTCTGCGTGTGCGAGAGGCTCAGCCCTGCACAGACGCGGCAGCAGCTGCACAGGGCTCGGGCTGCTGCGGGGGGGCTGCGGAGGGCGCTTGCATCGGGGCCGCAAAACCCTGCGGTGCAGAGATGCTGGGGGTCCTTGCCGCTGGACCCCAAGAACTCTGCAGGACAGCGTGCTTCTGCCTTTCGCTCCATGGGAGATAACACCTATATCCTGTCTTCTACACCCCTCAAAAATCCTCCGCCTGCTTTATAGGACTCTCCCCCGTGTCCCTGCTCTCTGCCCCATGTTTTCACAGCTGCTGTACTGCAACATCCTCCATATGTTTGAGCCTTAACTCTCTTTAACACTGTAGATATGTGTGTGAGTAT
The DNA here is from genome assembly GCA_013399095.1 of Psophia crepitans. Classification (NCBI taxonomy): domain Eukaryota; kingdom Metazoa; phylum Chordata; class Aves; order Gruiformes; family Psophiidae; genus Psophia; species Psophia crepitans. The sequence goes on along the minus strand of VWZZ01007696.1, from coordinate 1,077,280 downwards.
ACGCGTGCATACATATATATTTATATATATCCATCTCATCCTCCCTGCATTGTGTTTTCATTAATTATTCACATCTCATGAAATAGGAATGAAAACAGATTGCATGATGCTGGCTGGAGTCTTGCAGGAGGGAAATCAGCCCAAAGATTTCCTACAGACACTGCTGGGCTTGGGCATGAAACCTTCACCCTGGTGTCGGGGTCCCCTGCTGAGCAGCACAGCACCTAGGAAAAGGGACCCCGACTGGAGGGAGGCTGCGGGGAGCCCCTTGACCATGCGGGGTGGGGGACGGAGAGCTCTCCTGGCGCCTGGCGAGTTCCTGCTACGGTGTGAGACTCGCTCCAGCCCTTGGCCGCTGCGTTTCATTACATGTTTTTAACTGAAAGAAATCCATTCCCCGTGGAGGTACGTGCTGACTGCGATGGAGTCACATCCTAACCTCGCCTGCAATAGACTAAATAGACAGGGGCCTGCCTCAGCCTCCCACTCAGAGACAGTTTCCCATATTCCTGAGCCCGCTCCAATTTTTCCATGTCCTTACTCGAGCTGGGATGTGGCACCCACCCCTGGTCTTGCCCGCTTTATACAGAGCCAGGCACATTCTTCTCCTCTTCTTCACCTTTTCTCCTTGGGCACGCGCGCCCCAGCCAGTGCACGGGCACTGTGCCCTGGGGTCGCTGCCCCGCACGGACAGGAACCGCAGCTCCTGCCCCACCCAAATAGCACTGGCTTTTTAAAATAGCTCTTCCCCCCCCACCTCCGCCCTGTTATATAAAAATCTGCTGTATGTACTTGATCTCTTCCATTTTTAAGAGGTTATCAGGAAGAGAGGGCTGGAGAAGGTCCCTCTTTGTGCCCTTTTGGCCCCTCACCGCACCACCTCTCACCCACCGCCCTCTGCTCCTCCACGTGCTGGCACAGCCCTGTTGATTTAAGCAGTGACACTGCAATATTTCCACCGGTTTGCTCCATGCTCTCTGCCCATTGTAATCTTTCCTTTGCTCTTTTGACCATCAGCACATATTGAATAAGAGCTCTTAATTGAGCTGTCTGCATTGACATGTTGGGCTTGTACTTAGTGGCTATAATTAATTTAGGACAATATATGTGAATTATCTTGATTAGTCTATCCAAGATGCATCATCCTGCACGAGCCCATGGTGAATGTCATAAATCTTTGTGCAATCCTTTCCCACAGCAGCAGAGTCCTTCAGCCTTAACTAACCCAAATATGTCATGTTTTTGCTAACACGCTGCCTTCTCCACATCATTAATGAGCGTAATAAACCACACTGATGCTAACGCTCAGCAGCCCGCCCGGCCCTCTGCTAACCTCCTGCCACAGGGAATAGTGACTCTTCCCGTGGGCTGGAGGTAGAAACCAGGACCTGGTGAGGTGGAGGTGCCTGGATGCATGGGCAGATGCTGGGGTGAGGCTGGCTCTGTGCAGTGGATGCCACCAAGGGCTTTCCCACCTCCTTCTTGGGTGGGCCAGTGGAGAAACCGGCCCATGAAAGGTCAAGCCGGGTCTCCTTGGTGGACTGAGCTATGGCCAGCACATGGACCTTGAGATGCATGGCCATGTTTGCATTTCTTTAGTGTCTTTTTCCAAGGGAGGTGTGTCTCAGCTTTCCACAACTGAGGAAAAGCGATAGTGCATCTCCTCAGCCCCGCTCCTGTTGACTTCCCCACTCCTGCAGCCTCTCCACAGCAATGTTTTGGCCATGTCCTTCCAAACCCACGGCTTGCACCCTGCAGACAGCCCTTCCTGGGGCTCTCCTGGAAGTGCTCAGCGATGTCAGAGCCTGTTTTCAGGCATGGCAGATGATCCCTCGCTCCCGCGGGAATGCTGGCGTGCTTCTGGAGCCGCCACTGGTAGGACGGGTTATGTTTATGGGGACGTGTAGTGGCTCGACCTGGAGAAGGGCTGATGCTGGCTCCAGGGCAGGCCCTTTTTTAGAAGCGGTGTGCATCACCGTCGAGACCTCCTTTGATAGTTGTACTACAAACAAACATGCAAACAAACTAACCAACCCTTCAGATATCACTCGAGCAGAAAAATACAATTACAGGGCTCAGGTTTCCAGCATCAACCTCACCCTGGTGCGTTGGAGAGCCCTGAAACCAGCAACTGCTTAACTCTGCATCCATTTGCAGGTGTCTTCGAATTTCCCAAGCGCTACAGAGGTATTTACCCAGCGCAACAGCGCACCAAGATGGAGGAAACCCGGCGGCCCCGGCCATGCCTGATCCCGAGGCAGCGGGGAGATGCAGCACACAAACCTCAGCACGCCGGCAGCCTGACCTTGCCCAACCAACCTCATGCTGCAGGATCCTGTTTGGGACAGACGGAGCAAGACCAGAGAGATGTTTAGGCTAAGTCCTCGGTATTTAGCTGTCGGAATTTAACCCTGCTGGTTCTGATTATGGCTCAAGAAGTTCAGTTTCCATCCCAGACCACCGGTTTTGCCCACTTAAGAGCAGTCGGTGTCACCTCTGACCCCCTGGCAAGCTTTATTGCTGCAGCCCACAAGGAAGCAGCCGTGTTGGCTGCCTTGTAAACCCCAGGGCCGCGGAGGGCTGGTCTCGGCAAATAAAACCCTTGCAGATGCCCTCAGTCCCCACACACTCCCTGGGGTCCCCCAGGGCCACCCAGCATTGCTGGGGCCATCGCAGGGTGTCCTGTGGGTGCGTGGGAGAGGGGAAGGGCCATGGGCACCCAGAGCAATGCCACTGGGTGGTGTGGTGGCTGGTCCCTGGGGAAGGCTCCCATGGTGGCAGGGTGTCCCCACTCCCACAGGGGTGTCTCTCACCAGCATGGGGGTGGTATTTCCTTGCAGCAGCTTCAGTTCAGCCGTGAGTCGGTACAGTGCCATTCCTGACCCACGAGCCCTTTGATTGCACCGATGGGTAAGCTTCTCTATGTTTCTGATGCAATTGCTTTGTGGGGGATGTTGCAGTCCTCCTCCTCCTCTCCCTGGCCCTGGGTTGAATTACCAACACCCAACAGAGACAGGAGGGGAGCTAAGCCCAGGAGGAGCACGCCCCTTCCCCGCTTTGGGGGTCCCTCACCTCCTGCCCCTACCTATGTCCTTGCCAGGGGCACTTGGGTGGTGGAGGAGAGCAGTCCCATTCCCCTGGTGCATCCCCTGAGTCTCTGTCCCTGCCAGGCTGAGGACCAGGAAGGCAGTCCTAAGGGGTCCCTGTCCCCAGCAGGGTCTCTCCTCCTCATCCTGAGCCCACTCGCCACCATCCCAGCTCCTTCTCTCTTCAGAGTCTCCCCCAGGCACACATGGTCCCAGGGGCTGCCCCTGCTCACTCAAGCCCTTGGCTCCACAGCCTGCCCTGGGGTGCTCGGCTTGGGGATTTCTCCTGCTGGCCTGGGACCTTCCTGAGGACACCACAGCCAGTGCCTGTCCTCTTCCCAGAATATGTGCCAAGGTGAGCCTCCCCAGCATCCCCTCTACCAGCACCTCCTCCTCTGCACCCAGATGTTCCCAGCTGCATTTGCTCCTCCTGCCATGGCCTAGGGGCCAGGGACCAGCACTGGTGGCACCTTGGCTCCCATGTCCCTCACCTGCTGGGGATCCTCCTCCAGACAAGCTGAAGGAAAACCTCCAGGAGCTTTCCTGTTTCTGTGCACTGAGTCGAGGCTTGGGATTTGTTTTTTAAGCTCTCCCAGGGGAGGCTTTTTGGCTTGATATCCCCCCCCCCCAAATGACAAAGTTTGTCCGGTCTGGGCTCTGCCCTGCCTGGGGTGGCTTCACGTTCTCTCAGGATGGTGAGTGAAGTGCGTGGAGCCAAAACTGCATGTCCAGGCTGGCTTGCAGGTCTCCTCCAAGGTGACATGGTGCCATACACAGCCAGCACCCTCCAGGAAAGCCAAACCCCACATTGCTAACATGCATAGCAAGCAAACGCACACGCGCTTAAATTAAGAAAAGTTAGTCTTCCAGGTTTCCCCACGCCTTGCAAAGCACCACAAAAAGGGCACGCAACCACAGTCCCACCTTTCCAGGCTGTCCCTGGAGATGGTGCCCAGTGCCAAACCACCGCCCGCTCTCCAGCACCCAGCGCAGCCCTAAACACGACACAAGAGCCCTGACCCACTGCAGCAGCCATCCCCGCCTTGCTGAGGCAAGGAAGCTGCATTGCTCCACATATGAGAGCCGGGGGATGGAGGCACCCTGGGGTGCTCGGGGAAGGAGGCAGACCCAGCAGCTGGTACCCAAAGGGGCTCGGGGCCCTGAAGTCCCCGACGATGCTGTAGGTGCCACAGCTACACCCTCCATCCTCATCTCACAGCCAGGAGGAAGGCTGTTCTGGCAGGAGGGACAGCTTTTCAGAGGAGAAAAGGGACAATTTTGGTTGAGCTGGAGCCCCCCCACTACCAAGCCACTGCGTGCAGGCAACAGGGACATGCGGGGGCATCGCTGGCCTTAGGGACACTCTCCCCGGGGACACAATGCTGACACTGATACTCGAGACACTTCAAACGGTACCGGCCAAAGCCCCCGAGAGCAGACTGCCGGCAAGGCTGCTGGCGCCGTCCCCAGACGGGCTCCTCGGGTCCGAGGAGGGCTGTGAGCGCTCGGCTCTCTATTTACATTACCAGGAATGCACAAAACAGGGGGGCACAGCCTGGGGGGGGGTGGTATTGGCTGATTGTTCCCAGGATCCCCTTGTCAGAAACCCTCCCTACTCCGTTAGTGTCTCTTGATATATGGCTTGCATTAGGGGATGAAAGTGAGGCATAGCTTGGGGTTTTGGCACGACAAACCCCATTAAACTCTCCCTGGGAAAACGAGTCCAAAAAGCATTTTGGGGGGTTGAGTCACTGACAGAGCTGTGAGTGGCATTTACCCGCACCCCTGTCGCCTGGGCCCGAAAATCCAGCCAGGGCAGGCAAGGGGGGGGTGCTGGGTGCTAGTGAACAGCTACAGCACCCTGCTTCACCCACCAGCACCCATCATCCTGCCAGGCACCCAGAAGCGCTGCCCGAGTCAGGGTCGCTGGCCCCAGCCCTCCTGGGGGTGTTGGTCCCAAATCCAGGCACCCCTCTGCCATCTGGAAATCTGCGGCTGGGTGGAGACGTCTCAGAATTGGGGGGTCTTCTCTGTCAAAGCTGGTTTTGGGGAGGGGATAGGGCCCATCCCCACCTGACTTGGAGGATCACCCCACACCTTCCTCCCCGGGGTGCTTGATGGGAATGGGGTGCACCCTCCCAGCACCGCGCATCCCTGGCTGCTTTTCATTTCCCCAGAGACAACCCCGTAAACCAGGGGGGCCCCAGCCCCACTCATTCCCAGGGGCCTGACGTGGGAGTGCTGGGGTCCTCAGATGCTTGGAGGTCAGGTGGAGCAGGGGGGCAGCAGGAGCTCTGACGGCCTGAGCTGCTGGGTAAACCCTCTTCTCCCTCCCCGGCAGCCAGGGAATCAAAGCCAGGCAGGGAGGAGGGAGGGTCAGCACAGCCCTGAGCCCCCCCTCCCAGCCCCTCTGCCCTTGTTCCCAGTCTGGGGAGGTGGTGGTGGGGGGAAGCAGGCAGCTTGGCTACCTGCCTGCACCTCCCAGCCCCACAAAGGCCACTCTGCAGGAGATCTGCTCCAGGGGAAGAGGCTGCTGAAAACGTTCAGGGTGAGGGAAGAGGGCTGCCCAAAACTTTCCATCACCCGATGGGGGAGCAGGAAAATCCCTGCAGAGGCTGAGGTGGGAGCTAGAGGAGCAGCAGGGATGGCTGAGCGCAGGGGAAAGGAAAACTGCTCCCCGCACAGAGAAGGCGATCCCCTCCAAAGCCATCCCTGCTGCCTCCTGGGGCAAACCCACCCCCCTTGCTCTCCTCTCCCCAGCCGCCCTGGGTTTGCTGCTCTCGGCGATAAGAAGCCACGTGAAGCACCAGTTGTACAGCAGCTAGAACATGACTGACCCCAGATGCCAAGAGCAACACGGAGTGAGGGGTGGGAAGAGGGGTAGGAAGGACCTCCTCTGCCCATCCGCCTCCCCCTGGGCTGTCCCCGTGCTGTGCTGCACTTGCACCCCATTTCCCTATGAAGGGGCCAGGAATTTGCTGGGGACTGGGGACAATGGGCAAAGGCAGAGCGGGGTGGGAGGCAGGGCAGCAGCCGTCATAACGAGCATCCCAAGAGCCTCTGGCTGCTGCCTGCATGGGGCTCCTGAGGCCCCTTCCCCGGGGAAGGGTGGGGATCCCAGCCCTGCAGCACCTCCCATGCTCCATAGCTCTGGGGCACCATCCCAGGACAGACGGCACAAAGGCACCTGGGGACTGCGAGTGACACTCGGGTCACCATCCCGGGGGATGTCAAGCCTCGGTTTCCCTGGGCTGCCATCCCTGGTCAGTGCTGATGCCAGAGGCACCCTCAGCATCCCCCGGCAGGGCGACGCCGCACGGGTGCCCATGGCACGCTCGGCCTGGGCCCTGGGGGGAAGGGGGCAGCCGTCAGGAATGAGAAGCGAGGCCCTGGAAGATGTCCAGCTCTCTTTTAATTAACCTGAACAAGCCAGAGCTTAAGTTTCCGAGCCAAGCTGAAGTCTCCCTGTTAGGAAAAGCCTGCAGTACCTGGCAGTAATTTAATAACTCTCATTTCGAGCTCTCTAATAGCAGTGCTGTGGAACGGCTCCAAACCCGCCAGTCTCCCTGCCTTTCCGCAATCAAGTTACCTTCATTGCTTTATAGCAATATTAACAGAGATACCAGTGTTAATGCCTCACCTCAAGCTCCGCTGGCAGGGGCCTGGCACGGCAGAGAGGAAACCCGGCGGCACGCGGCGGGGCCAGGCCGCATGGCTCCTGGCACACACCCCAGCACCCACCCAGCCCTCAGCCCCATGAACATGCCACCGTGCTCCAGCCCCCGGTGCCAAGCAAGCGGGCAGAGGAGCTGTCACCCCCAGGATGGGGACTGGCTCGGTGGTTCCCCAGGACACCCACCCTCAGGAACATCTGGCTGGGCAGCACACACCATCACCCCAGGATCCAGCCCTTTTTGGGGAGATGCTTGCATCGCTACAGGGGTACAGGATCCAGCCTTTTCCCAGCCACCATGGGAGCTGCCAGGATCCATGGGGGATGTGGCACCAGCCCCCTGCCGCAGCAGGCTCATCCCCTGCAGCATGACAGGAGTTTGGGGATCCTGCACATCAAGGACTGCCTGCCCACCCCCACCCCTCCCAGGGCTGCAATTAGCTTGATTGCACTAACCTAGAGGACAGCTCCATGGCTTAAGGTACTTCAGGAACACTCCTCCCCAGGGAAGGCAGGATGCCTTTCATCCTTCAAACCAACAAGCAGAAAAGGGACAGGAGGAGCAGGCAGGAAACAAGCCCTTCCTTCCAAGCCCTTGCTGCTCTGCAGAGAAACACCCCCTCACACAGCTGATGGCATGCAAGCTGTTTATAGGAGCCCCCAGCCCTCCATCACCCACAGCTGTCCCTCTGTGGGGCTTTCCCTGGCTTTGGCCTCCCCCAGCTGAGCCCTATCCCCTGGCATGCTGGGGCTGATGCTTTAGAGGGGTCCCCCAGCACCCCCAGCTCTGCACAGCTTTGCGACATAACCTGAGCTCTCCGAGAATGCGTTTGGAGGGTGTGCTTTGTGCTTCATCCTTGCTGGCTGGGCTTCACACGGAAAGCTCATCCTAAAATGACAGGAGGGAGGGGGAGGGTTAGGCTGGAGATCAGGAGAAGGCTCTTCCCTCAGAGGGTGGTGGGGCCCTGGCACAGGCTCCCCAGGGCAGTGGTCACCGCCCTGAGCTGGGCTGAGTTCAGGCAGTGTCTGGCCAACGCTCTCCATCATCTGCTGTGATGGGGCTGGTCCTGTGTGGGGCCAGGAGTTGGGCTGATGGTCCTTAGGGGGCCCTGCCAACTCAGGAGATTCTGTGATCCTATGCTAAAACACATCCCTGACCGGGGGTACCACATAGGCACGTGGTGGGGGGCACCCTGCTCTCCCTGGTACCCCTGGGTTGGGGGGAAGTGTGTTTCAGGTGCCGCTGGCCCGGGTGGCAAGGGGCAGATTTGTCACTGCCACCACGAACAGAAGGCTGCAGTGAGGAGGAGGAAGAGTTGAGGAAGCAGCCGGTGTGCGGCATTTCGGCTCTCCGCATCCCTGCGGTGCTGCGAGTGGAGTGGGGATCCCACCACAGCGGTGGCAGCGCTGCTGTCACCTGAGACTAAGGGGACAGCCGTGTGCCTGGGGGGAGAGTGGGATTGTGCAAAGGCCCCAGGTCACGCCCGGCCGCTGGCACAGGAGCTGGCAAAGCGGCGCGGTTCCAGTTTGTGGGACTGGAAACAGCTGCCTGTGGGACGCAGACAACCTGGCACGGCGGGACGGGATGGGCTGCGCGGAGGGACACGGAGCATCCCTGCCGGGGCTCACCCAAACCCTACTGGTCCTCACTGGTTTCAGCTGGGAGCTGGGCTGGGCAGCAGGGGCTCCCGGGAGCGGCCGTGGTTTCCTTGCGCACCCCCAGCTCAGGCAGGAGATTTCTCCCCACGCCGGGGGAACGGAGCCGAGTGTCGGTCTGAGCGCGGAGCTGCTGCTAATACCTTCTTTGCTATTTTTAGCTCAGCAGCCTCGTGCTGTTGGTTTCAGCGTATTTTTTTTTTTCCTCCCAGTAAATTCCAAATCTTTTCCCTCTTTCGCCTTCTATTCCGGGATGCTGCCTGCACCATTCGGCTTTGATCTGCGCTGATGCCAAGTGTGTTTTGAAACTCTAAGTATAGCACATCCCTTGAATTCCTCTTATCTAGCAAAGCAGTAATATCCTCAAAGAGCTGCAGCAGGCTGGTTAAACACCTGACATCGCACGGCTCAGTCCACACCGGCTACTCCCCAGCCTGGTTCCCGGGCATCCTCCCCTCCGGAGTGCTCCGCGGGCTCGTGACCCGGGCTGCGCTTTCCTGCCAGTGTCTCAAAGTTCCTGTCAATCTTATTTTACAGCTCAGAGACTGAAAAGGGCAGCTAGGAGCAGAGAGGCCAATATTCCTTTTTATTTTTAATATTTTTTTTTCCCCAAAGATACCTGAATGCAGCCTCTAATTTTACACCTGCGAAATGATAGCAGATAAAAATAATAGTATTTAGCACTTCAAAATAACTGAATTTCCAATGTAGGCAGGTAACCAGACGGCCAAACGCTGCTGTTTGTGATTGCAGCAGATTGCAAGGGCAAAGGATCTGAAGGCTGCTCTTAAATCCATCCCCCAAACGCCCAGTGCTCCGTACACAAATACTGTAACGAATTAATGTCTGATGCTTCCCTTGGTATAATTAGACAGGACTGAGAGTGGCAGAGCCACAAAACTGCTACGATTTACACGAAGCCCCTACCCAGAAGTCTGCACCCACCTCTAGTTCATCGCCACTGAAAATGCGTTCAGCGAGCAGCCCCCAAACCGACCCAGTCCTTCGGGCAACTCTCCTGGGGGGGCACCAGGCACATTCAGCCCCAAATCTGGTCCCTGGATGGGGTGCTGGTGCCAGCTTCTTGGGATGCTCTTCGAGGTTTTGGGTCTTGGGGGGGTACAGCAGCGCTGATAAACTTTACATCTTCCATTAAAGACGCGTACAGCGTCCAGAGTCGGAGCGCTAGGAAGCACCAGTCTTGTTAGCAAATCTTTTCCTCCGTTCCCCAACACACAGTATGAATTAAAGAAAAAATGAAAAAAAAAAAGAGCTAGCAGGCCCTCATTCCCTAGTTCTCATTAAGGGATAAAACCAATCTGGCCTAACTAAGCCAAGCTCTGGCAGCGGCGGGCACGTGAGCGGTGCGGGTCTGCTCCAAAGTGGAACCAGCTCCCAGCCCCATGCTTCAGGAAACGTCTCATCCAGCGAACCTTGTATTTTTCCCACAAACTCCCCTCGAGCTGTAAAGCACATCTGGATGATTTTAGGCAGAAAGGGATTTTCCCAGAAAGTTGGAAGAGGAGGGTGGGGGAGGCGAGGGGCTGGTTATATTTGGAAACCTCTTTTAAGCATGGGAGAGACCCCGTTGCGGCTGCAGCATCGCAGGGTGACGCTGAGTGGTGCGGCGTGGCGGCGAGGGTGGCTGTTGCACTGGCGGGGAGAAAAGTCCCCAGCAGCAGTTTGTGGCCATGGGTGGGCTTTGCCTGCTGCAGCTGAGTTTCGGGGTGTGCTGCTGCCCATCCTTGGCTGCCCTGGGGACCTGGTGAAATCCGCTGGAGATGTGGTCCAGCAGGTCTGGGGCAGCTCTGGACACGGCATTGCTCAAAAGCATTGGGAAGGCAAAAAAAAAAGCCGCTTTGAAAAGACCAAAAGCCCCGAAGGCCTCGGGGCCCAGCCAAGTGTTGCTCAGAGGGGCCAGCGCTGAAGGTAAGAGGAGGCAGCTCATCAAGGCCTTATTAGCACAGGAACTGCCGAGTGCAAATTAACGCGCCAGAGCCCGGCTCATCCCAGCCGTACGGCGAGCGCCGCGTGCGCAGCCACGCTGAGCAGTTTAATCAACTCAGAAAGCAATTTGTTCTCTCTCTGTTTATAACCTTGACAAGCTAGCGGGTTATTTTTAAGCACACGGGCAAAGGCAAAGGCAATTCCCAGCCGGGCGGCAGCCGTCGGCGCAGCACCGCGCCAGGCAGGTGAGCTGCTCCCCGCCAGCCCTGCCACCGCAGCCCAGCCGCGGGCGAAACCCTTCCCCAAGCTCCGACCCCTTCGTCTCGTCCCACCCAGGTCGGGGGCGCGCTGCCGCGGGCAGGGTGCATCGCCCTGGGGTGACGTGGTGCCCTGACGCCATTGCCCTGGGGCACGCACTCATCCCGCTCTCCCTGCCTTGTGCTCTGGAGAAGGTCGGAGTAGCTCAGCTGGGAGAAGGGCTCCGTACCGGGGTGAGGACAACCCAGGCACGATGTTTCCCCTGAGGGTGGGTGAGTAATTGAGGGGAACCGAGCTGCAGTGACATTGCTCGCCCTGCCTAATCCCTTTTCCTAGGAGAGGGCTGGCTGTCCCTGGGAACGGGGAATGGTGGAGATGGCGCTGTGGGATGGCAGGGCCCATCTTTGCAGCGTCGTCTCTCCCCCTGCGGCACGCACCCCACCGCCCAGCCCAATCCTTCACCTCTTGCGTCCCATCTCCCAGAGGAGGGCGGGTGCTTTGCTGGGCACAGTGCCCGCTGTGCAGCACGCCCAAGGTCACCCGGGCACCGGTGCCCGAGCACCAGCACAGCTTTCGGCCAGGGCACCGTCCTCCCTCACCGACCCAGCGTTCCTCCTCTCCATTGCAGTGCTGGCCACATTCGCCCTGCAGACCTTCCTTCTTTCCAGAGGCCAACCGGACTGCAGCGGTGGGAGAAGGGCGACCTGGAAACCCGAGAGCGGGCACAGCTGCCTCTGACGTGCTCCCTGTCCTCGGGGCGCTGGGCCGTGTTTGCTTTGGCCTGCCGCTGCCCCAGCAGCTGCTCAGATGTGCTGGTGATAACACGGTTAGCAGCAAATTGGTTAATGCTTTCCCAGTGAGCAGGACGCACGGGGTGCTGAGGCCATCTCCTCGCCGTGACCAGCCCAGTACCCTCGTCCCCAGAGGTGTTGGGTGCTCTCGGTGATGATGCTCCCACGCAGGACCCCCTCGGCTGGCAGCAGGAGAGGACCTGGGGAGAGGGACTTCTGCCCCAGCGATGGTATGGTTCAGCGCCTGCGCTTCCAGCTGATTTAAAGCAATGCCCAAGTTTATAGAGAATTAGCCAGGCTGAGGAACATTATTTTTCTTTATTAGGTCAAAGGGTAAGCAAATACAATCAATCTTGTCATGTATCACAAGATGTCAGCAACTTCCCACCTCAGCCAGAAAATTACTGGCTCCTAAGTGGGTTGTGGAATTACATTCATAACCGCAAAAAACAAATGCATACATGTATATTTTAATGCAAAGATTATTTTCAGGTCACTACATCACACCATCATCACAAATAGGTTACTCAGCTAACGTCATCAACAACCAAACCCAGGCCGTGGAGGAACCCCCACTTTGAGGGAGATGCAGCCCGTGTAGAGAGAAGGTGTCGATGAAGGGATTTGCACGGGACAGAGTCAGCAGATGCAACACCAGACCTCAGCCTGGGCTCGTGCCCACGGGGAGCGGAGCACCAGCACGCAGCTGGGCGCAGCCGTGGCACGGTGCTCTGCCCCTGTTTTAGTGATACGGCCATCCTGCGCTGTCCCCGCTCTGGCTCAGTTTGCCTTCTTCGTTTAACAGCTTCCTAATTCAGCTGCTCTCCCTCCCGTCCTTCCCTCACCATTGCTGGTGCAGATAACCTCGCTGAGCTCCTCTTGGAGATTTACCAGCGGGAGGGAACCCATTAACTTCTCTAAGCTTCATCATCGCTAATCGAAGCTAATGAATTAGCCAAGCAGGTGTCGATTTCCAATCTGAACCTTTAGGAGGAGGTGCAGGATCTCCTCTCCCCTCTGCCCCATCTCCTGTATCCCACCGCAGTCCCCTGCCCTGGCAGTTCAGGGTGCTCCCCGCTCCCCTCGCTCCGTGCTCGGTCCCACCTGTCTTGGGGCCAGCCAGCAGTGAGGCAAGAGGAGAGCCCTTCCGAGCCAGGAAAACAAAAATAATCATTGTAATAACGGCTGGTAAGACCCTGAGCTGCCTGCCAAGATCACGAGCTGCTCAGAGAGCCCGAAGAGCTGCGAGGCTGGAAGTCGGCTGGCAGGCACAGGGCTGCCCACAGCGGTGGTGGGGCAGAGGGCAGGGGATGTGGAGAGGCGAGGAGGAATGCGGGGCCGAAGGCTTTCCTGCTTGGCAGGATGAGGGATGTGGCCCAGCAGGGCCAGTCTCACCGTCGCGGGCCCCGTGCCACGAAGGAAGCTGTGTGTGCCGACTGGCGCGCGGCTGGAGGGCTGCTCTGCCCGGTGTCTGACCCAGCTTTAACCCTGCTCTCCCCACGGTCTGCGCTGCCAGGGCGGCTGAGCCCCAGCTTACCCGGTACCGGGCAGTTTGTGTTTCTAAACATACACTCGTGTTCTCCTCGCTCAGCCAGGGACAGGAGCAAATCACCCCCTTGGCAGCACTGCGCTGGGTCTCTTCTGCAGCTCCAGGGCTCTGGCTCTGCTGTGTTACACATCAGAGACAAATCCAGAAGCAAAAACATCAGGTGACACTCAGCAGCATCCCACGGACTGCAGGCAGCAGGGGGGCGCCTGGGCAAGCCCTGCTGCCCTCCTGCAGCAGCGACATGGCAGGGTTTCCCCACTCCGGAGCTGCGCAGCCTCCGAGAGCTGGCGTGCAGGGTTGGTGGCAACGGTGATGCTGTCCCATGCCACCATAGCATTGTGGCTGAGCTGGATGGCGCCATGGTGGAGCGTGATCGAGTTTTGCACCAGAGATGCTCATGAGCAAGTGGTCTTAGATGCGGATCCTTCCTGGAGATGCTCTGCACACAAAGCGGATGGTCCCCAGTCAGGTCCCTGTCCATCCCCGGCCCACTCGCCCGCCTGCAGGTCTCCCAGCAGGCAGGGACCACGTTTCCCAGCCCTCAGACGGACGCATTTCCTCAGCAGTTCCTCTCCAAACCTGCCTGAGGTGCGCAGGCAGCCCGAGCCCTGGCTGGCAAAGCTGCTGCTACGCTTCAGATCCCAACCAGTGCCCAGACCGTGGTGACAGGTACCATAAAACACAGCAGCACGAGCAGACGTGTGGTGCTGCCGTGGGCTGCCTTGCCTGCTGGCTGCCTCCTCCAGAGAGGATTTCCCCAGCTCAGACAGCAGCCGCAGTTGCCCTGCCTACCCAAGGCTCCTCTGGCAAAGCCAGGAGCTCTGGTGCAGCCCCGGTGAATCGCAGGGAAGCCGTGGCAGGTCTGGAGCTGTGGGAACGTCACCGCATTACTGAGGTCGTGTAACTTGTTGCCCAGCTGATGCGGGCTGGCAGCTGCCACGCACACGCCGACGCTCACCAGGACCCGCAGCGGGATGCTGCCTGTGCTCCCTGCCCCGAGCCTGCCCGCACCGCCCGCCGCCTGTCAGACACCGACGGCTCATGCACGCCGAACCTAAGGGCAGGTGTGCAAGCCGGTGGTGTGCAGCACAGCGGCCACACCAAACAGCGTGCTGGGCAAGCTAAAACACATGCAGGCACAGCCACATGCGACACGCAGCCCCTTGCACCCAGCAGCACGCGCAGACCCCCAGCCTCAAGCTGGACTCCTCCACCCGAACCCAGGGCTTTCTGGTGAACCCAAATACCCTTAAAAAACCCCAAACCAACCAAACCAGTGTGGTTTTCTTCAGCAGGGCACGAGGATGCAGTCGCGCACAAGGGCTGCGGTGAGCTGGTTGCACCCTGCGGTGCAGGCACCCTGTTTGCAGCTGCGGCGTGCTGCCTCCGCAGCCCAAGCCTGCCCTGATTTATCTCCCCTCCAAATTGTGAATGAACGAACTTTCTCCCAGAATAAATAACAATCGCTTGAAAGTTATTTTAGGGCTGGTCTCAGTCGCTGGAGTTTCCACGCCTGCCGAGGCCCATCACATTGTTTTCTGCTGCTTTCCTTGGCACGGCCCCAATCCAGGGTTCAGAAGTTATTACTATAAAAGTCAAATTGCTTTGAGGGGGGGAGGCTGGGGAGGCAGGGCTGGGGGAAAGAGAGGGGATGGGATTCCTGGAAAGTGTCCAGCCTGGGATAATTGGAGCTGCACAGAGTTGGACCTGTCCCCGCCATGCTCGGGGGAGCCTTTCGTCTGGCCCGTGGCCAGCAGGAGCTGTGTGAGGAGGAGGAGGGCTGGGGGGGCAGGCTCATGCCCCCCGGCAAGATGGGTACCGCTGGGGCTCAGTGGGCTGGAGGAGTCTTGGGGGGCTCCAGGCTCAGGGCTCAGTCTCTGCTGCCTCCCGGAGAGCCTCTGCCCATCCTCCTCCTTGTGGCCCCTCCAAGCTGCCCTCACCCTGCTGCCATTTAACGCTGGTGATTTCCCCATCTGCAGCACTAATTACTGTCCTGCCTCGGCACCGAGGATCGCCTTAAGCCCTGAGGCATTAACGTTTTATTTCCCTCCTAAAACTTCCTCTTCCAGTGTTTGCCACCACAACTCTCAGTAAATTTTGGCCATCCCTAAAAGCAAACGTCCTGCTCCTTCACACCAGGTACTGCATTCGGCTGCAGTAAAGCCGTGGACAATATGTCAGCCCCCATCCCACACAGAGCACCTTCTCCCTCCATCTTTTGGGCCTGTTTCCCGTTCCCTCTGCAGCCAGGGCTTGCCCTGGACCTTCCTCAGGAGCAGCTCATCCCTGCGGGACCTTGGTGGGGAGGGGGACATAGGCCACCTCTGTGGCCTCCTGGGATTATGCCCTGGCTCTTGTCCCCACAGCCTTCAACCTAAACTTGATGGATTTTTTTTTGCCTTTTATAAATGATTTCCATGAAATGATCACGGTGATGCATCTGTGCAACCTCATTAGGATTCAGTTTGCTCTCTCCTTTCCTCCAGGCTGCCTTATTTTTATTATTCCCATTATTTAAGGCTGACCTTACAGCAATGACCAGCATCCTCCTGGCAGATGGAGCCCTCGCTGTGCCGGCCCCTCTGACCTGCAGCCTGGAGACCTGCCCTGGGGCTTCCCCCCCCCCAAACCAGCACCTCGAAGGCACTGTGACACATGGTGCTGGGGAGTCGCTGTGAACGCCCCTCAGCCAGGACTCCCAGGCTGGGAGCAGGCAGGAACACAGCCAGGAGATAGGATGTGGTTGAGCTTTGATACGTGCAGCTCGTACGCCTGGAGCAAAATCATCAAACACGGGTATCCGCTCGGTGAGACAAGCGTCGGGCAGCGAGGCTTCGGAGGGACAGGGAGCTGCGACGGGAGGTTACCTGGCAGTGGGATGTGGCCGCAGATGTGACCTGCAGGGGTACTTCAGAGAGGACATCTTCAGGGCATCACCACCGGTACTTTAGAGAGGACATCTCTGTGGCATCACCACTGCAAAGAGCCCAGCGCTGCTCCAGGCGCTGCTCCTGGTGCTTGGGTCCCACTGGTGCTCCAGCCACCCCAGCACAGCACAGGGCACGTCCCCAACCCCTTCCCCATCACCTGCCAGGGTGATGGGATGCTGTGCTACCTGTGATGCTCAGTGCGAGCAAATATAAAAGTATTAACTGAGTTTAAAGAGGCAAAAGCGAGGGAAGCAGAGGACGCGGTGTGAATCTCAGCTGCCGTGGCAGCCGGAAGGGCAGAGCACCCTGCGGCACACGCTGGGCATCTCCCTGCCCTACGGTGCGCAGGAAACCCCTGGGCCAGGGCTGCGAGGCTGCTGCTCCAGCACCAGCCGCTCTGCTCCTTGCAGCTCAAAACCATCAGAAAGCACCCTCGGGGCCACATCCAGCCCGTGAGCGAGGTGGGCTCCCAGCTCCTCCAGACCCTTTTTTCCACCAAACCCTTCCTTTTAATCCCCGGGTGCCTGCAAGCCCGTACCAACCCGGCAGCCCCTCCAGCGCCTCCTCCTGTGACAGCCGCCCACCAGGCATGGCGGGTCCCTTCCTTAATGGATCTGGCAGCTGCTCCCTGTGCCGAGCCGGGTTTCGGTTTCCCCAGGCTGAGGTTTTCTCGCACAGTCTGCTGCAAAGCGAGAGCCGGGGCCAGCTCGGCCAGGCAGCAGCGATGCTCCCCTCGCCCCGGCTGCCTTGCCAGTGGGACATCCCGCTGGTGCCCTCGCAGGCAGTCACCGGCCCGCTGGGGACGGGAAGGA
This sequence comes from Psophia crepitans, assembly GCA_013399095.1. NCBI lineage: Eukaryota > Metazoa > Chordata > Aves > Gruiformes > Psophiidae > Psophia > Psophia crepitans. Next base: position 1,060,578 of record VWZZ01007696.1, on the reverse strand, counting down.
AGAAATCAGAGTCGCAGGAATCAGCTTATGAATTGAGTAATATCACATGTGGAGGAGCCCGTGGGGAAGGGGCTTCCAGGGCTATTTTTGCCCAACGAAAGTTGCAATTAATTTGCAGAGGAAGTCGCTCGGCATTAAGAAACCCTCCGGGCAGAGCTTGGACCCGGGGACGCACAACACATTAGTTTCTCGTTTAAAAACCATCGTGGTGGTGAAGCGGGCTGCTCCCCCCCGGGCTGGCGCAAACAGGGAGCTGGAGGGGGGGGTTGGGGAAGGGGGGAGCTGGCTCAGGAGGGGCAGGCATGTTTGGAGAGAGAGAGAGGGAGCAGAAATTAACCTTGGAAAGCATTCAAATTAGGCTGTGTAATAAGAGACCCACTTCTCTGGGTAAATTTGTTAGGATTAGGGCTCACTGAGCTGTTGAGGAGAATTCGGCGTGGCTCAGAGCCAGGGCGAAATGAAGCTCCTGGCTTGGTCGGCTGCGGGAAAGTCCAGGCTAATGGGCTTTGGTTCAAACTTTGATAGGAAAAAAATCCAGGAACAAAGGCACTAATTCTTCCAAAAGCCCCAAAATCTCAGTTTATACATTTCTGTTTATATTCATTCATAATAGATATACACAGCTGTTCTTATCATTCATATTCAAATTCCATATGCATCTTTACCAGTTATTACTCCTGACTCAAAATGAAAAAAAAGGAAAAAAAAAAAGGAGCCATGTGGAAGATTAAAACCCCCCCAAACCAACCTGCCTCGGGGTGTGAATTCTCCCAGGATCTGTGTCCCAGCTCAGGCCCTTGCGCTGGGGTCCAGCCTCGGGGCAGGAGAGGAGCCCCTGGCCAGCCTGGGCTGGGTGTTTTAGGGTCTTATTTGAGGCTCTTTGTCATCTGCTGAGCTCCCTCTGCCCTGGGTAGAGACGTGGCTGGTTGGGGCTCACCCTGCGCCACCGATCCCGGCACCCGTCCATGAGGGCTTGGCTTTCCCCGGCGATGCTCTGCAAACCAGAGAGGAGTGGATGAACCTGACTGGCTCCCCAGGGCTGGGGCAGCCGTGTCACACTGCCTTACGCGAGTGGAAGGAAACTTCCAAATTCAGTGGCTTTAAACTAAAAAAAAAATGAAAGGATGTTTTTATTTTATTTGATCTTTTCTTTTAAAAAAGTTTCTCTGTTTCACATTCTGGAGGATCTTTCCCTGTTTCCTTTAAAACTTATCCCTGGACTCCAGGCTAAAGAACAAACAAACAAACAAAAGACATTTAAATCTGAATATCTCACAGTATATTTGCATCTTTACACCTTCCCACTTGATCCCTGGAGGTTGCTCTTACAGGCAAATCTAGTGCTGTTGAGTAAAGCTCATTAGTAAGAGCTGGCTGCTAGAATGAGCAGCAGGGACACAGACAGCACAGGTACTTAAAGTGTTGTCACTAGGTTTCAGAGTTAATCCTGCTGCGAACTTTGCTTCTTAATTCCGAGCTGTTGTTCTGCACATCCAGGGGGGCTAGAGACGCTGCTATTGATTCTCAGGATTATTAGGGGATGGCTGAGACTCCATCCCTCTGCCACTGGATGTGCAACCTGCAGTCCCACGCTGCAGAGAGCAGGCGCAGTCTCTGCAGTCCCTCACCCTCCTCCTCCTCACCTCTGCACAGCGGCCAGGCGAGACGTGGGCTCTGCCATCCCATGGCACGGACGAGGTCTGAGCTGTTGCAGGCAGCTCTCACTGTGGTCCCAGGACCAGGAAGGGGGTGATGTGCCCCACGGAGCAGCGTGCTGATGCTGTATTTACATTCCAGGGTAAATTAGCTTCTCCTCTCATCTCTTACGTGGCCTGTCCCCGTCCCCTCCTGCTGCGTGTTCCCCAGCTGCCGCAGCCCCTCTGTCTGGTTGAAATATCCTTTAATCGGGAGCTCGTGCCTTCCAGCCACAGCAGAAAGGGAGCATCAGCCTGGGAACAGGGGACAACTTGAGCATGCCCAGCCAGAGCCCCCCGGCCGGTGCCCTGTGTCTCCCCCCCAGTGCCCCAGCGTGGTCCTTAGTGCCCGGGGCAGTACACAGGGTGGTGCCAGCACCTGCCCCCAGCTCGCACTCAGCACAAAGCCATGTTGTCCCTGTCACTCAGGGCACAGGTTTAGCATCTGACTGGGAGCACTGGGATGCGTCTCACAGGACATCACCCCACACGGGTGCAGCCCCGCTGGGTGTTTGGGTGCCTGTGAGACATGAAGGGAGGCATCATCCAAAGGACCCCCTTTGGGCTGCAGGAGGGGGGCCGGAGGAGTGGAAAGCAGGCTCACCCAGCCGTCTTTCATTTAATGAACAAACACACAAAGACCTGGAAGCAATAAATCCAGAGCTTGGACTACAAAACCAAACAAGGCTGCAGCTCCCCCTTGGAACAAGGGAGTGAGAGGAAAAGGACAGCTACAAAGCCAGCCGGGGAGCACAGGCACCGTGTTCCCTCCTGCAACCACCCCCGGCAGTGGGACTGCCTGCTGAGCAACCAGGATGCTTTAAAGGGGCCTGATCAGGGTGCTCCAGCCAAAAATGCAGCTCCAAAAAGCTGGCTGCTCTGGTTCTTTCGGGCTGTCAGTCACCGTGCCCGAGGGATGCACAGAGCATCCTTGGAAGCAGCCTGGATTGGCAGGTCCCGGGGAGAGCAGCCATCCCTCGCTCTCCTGGGAGCAGTGGGAGCAGAGCCCAAGGGTGTGGAGGGTGCAGGGGGAGGACACACACCCTCCAGGTCTATGACATCGCCCGCGCCCCATGCACGAGGTGCCAGCCCGTGCAGGCAGCCAGAGACCCCTCGAGCGCCACGCGTGCTGTGTTGGCAGGGTGTCTGGCTGATGCCTCCACACAGGGCTGCCCCGAGGGTGCTGCTGTGGGAGGGATGGGGCTTCCCTGAGCCGCTCAGGGTGGGGGGGACACACACTGAGCCAGGCATCCCCTGGCCTGGGTGCTGCCTGCCCACGGGTGCAGAGCAGCATAGGATGACCAGGATGACTCCATACCTCCCAGTACCCCACAGAATAACATCTAGGAGCTGCCAGACCTCACTGCTGCAGGCTCCTGTCAGGTCTCCCCAGCCAACACCCTCCCACTGCCAGCCCCCCCTTTCCCAGTCCCTGCTGACCGGGAGCTGAGCCGAGCTGTCGCTGTGCTGGCCCTGCAGAAGCTCTCGGGCTCACCGCTGCCTGCCTGCGTCGCTGCAAGGACGGGTGTGCACCCAGGCCACCGAACTGCCCCCGAGCCAACAGCTCACTTCAGGAAGCCCTGATTCCCATGCAGGAGGGGACATCCCACCCCAGAGCCTTGAGGAGTCCACTCACACCAGGCTGGAGACCCAGAGAAGGGTGATGGAGAGGTGGCAGCACAACCGATGGGCAATACAAGCCATTAGTGCAATCCCTCGTGAAGCTCCCACCTCCCCATGGCCACCCCGCAGCAGTCCCAGCTTTCCCCATGTCCCTGCTGGGTGCAAGGGCAAGCTGGGTGCCCACCAGCCTCCCTCCCCAGGACCCCGCTCACCTGGCTGCCAGCCCACCCGGGGGACCCGGGCATCTACCCTCACAGCCGGGGAAGCCGCAGCAGCGTCGGAGCCGCCTTCTCCTTCCAGCGCTCGGGCAAACTGCTGTTTGTAAAACAAAGGTGAAAACATCAAATCAAGTGGATGAGTCAGAGGAGAAGTTCAAAAAAGGGGAGTGCGGGGAGGGAGAGAAGCAGGCTCTCCATCTCCCCTCCCACCTGCCAGCAGGCAGGGAAGCAGGCAGCGCCTTGCCTGCTCGGCAGCCCCTCACCGCTTCAAAGCGGGCGCAGATAGGATCTGGCAGCAGAGACAGCACCAAGCAAGCGCTTAGCGGAACGGAGATAGCTCCCGATAAGCCACCCTGTGAACTCCCAGGTTTAAATTAACTAATGACTTCAGATGCTGCCGATAGTCTGCAGGGGATGGGGAGGAGTGATTTATGGGGGAAGATTAAGCAGACTAATTAGGCCAGCCTCACTGTTTAGGAGTTTCCCAGCCAGGCCAGGGGCTGTGCCAGGGAGCACCGGCTGCGCCCCAGCCCGGTGGGGAGGGGTGCGGAGCGACCCCAGGCCCCCGCCGCGCACAGTCGGGGCACCCTGGCAGCCTCCACCTCCAGCAGCGCGGATGCCGCGTGCCCGAGCACAGGGATCCCACGAGCGCCCCAGCCCTCGCCCACAGCTGCCCACCCTTGGCTGCAAACACGGGATGCTGGGGGGCAACCTCCTGCGGCACGACCTGCACCTCCCCACGCTCCCCAGCCAGCACCAGGGGTGGGGGTCCTGCGCCCCTGCTCGGCCCCCAGCAGGCTGCTTTATGGCCCCTGTAAATTACAGCCTGGCTTCCTACCGGAGCTGAGCGCCTCTTGTCTCCCGGGCACTTTTCCTATTAGCGGATCATTTTTATCGTTCCTAGACAACCGTCTGCTGTTAGAACGCGAAGCCGGGGCACGTGCACGGCTCTGCCCTGCACTGACCTGCTGCGGGGGGCGTGGGGAGGGAGGTGCCCACCACCCATCCGCCCCGCACGCTGCTCCCCGCAGCCACCACACACCAGGCACCTCCTGCAGCAGGCAGCTGCCAGGTCTCCACGGGGGGAGTGCAAGATCAGCAAGACTTGTAACTGGGACTTGGGAGAGCCTTGGTACATGCACCCCGAGGACCAGTGATTTCCAGTGGCTGGGCAAGCACTGAGCTCAGCCCCACGCCGCACTGACTCACCACTCTCACGTGTAACAAGTTGCCGTGGTCTCATCCAGGAGAGCTTTTTATCACGTTATGGGAAAGCACTTGCAGTTCCTTTTTCCAGGAGCCCTGGATATAATAAAAAGGCTTCCTCAGGCTTCAAAGTGGGAGGATTTTCACTGCTTCCCAGGCTGAGAACAAAGCACTATTGAGCATGGCCAACAGTTGTTGTCTCTGGCCCTTGATGTGCATCAAGCATCCCATCCTCAGGGCTCGGTGGCGATGGGGAGGGCTGGGTTCCCAGGGGACTGCAAGCTGGTGTGGATGGAGACAGGTTCATCCTGCCCTCAGGCTGAACTGGGAGCACTCCGAGATGGGTTTGCCCCTCTTGGATCACCCAGGTTTCACCATGAGCTGCCAGGGTGGCCGTGAGCAAGGCAAGAGGAACACTGGTGGCCTGACCCAAGGGCTGGCACCACTCGCTCGGTACCCGCGAGACAGAGGGCTGCCGCCACAGTGAATAATGCGGTGCTCAGCAGGGATTGTGCGCGTGACTGTGTAAATAACACAGTTAGAGTTACCATGAAACCAGTTGTTTTCATGTTAAAATGGAAATTTAACAGAGTGACAAGTAGGAGCTGCAGGGGACGCAGCACGGGCTTCCTCCAGGAGCCCACACGAGCTGCAGCTTAACCCCGGGGCACGAACTCTCCGTCGGGCCCAGCGCTCAGCCCGGGAGTGGTGCTCCTGGGGAGCCGCGCAGGGAAGCATGGAGGGTCCCTGCCCGTCACCTCGGGGTGCCCACAGGGAGCTGGAGCCCTGCTTCCAGCCTGCCGCCTCCGGCGCCGTGACACACGGGGGACAGACAGGCAGTCGGGGAGGGTTTGCAGACCCCTTCGGAGAAACAGAAGTCCCTTGTCACTGCTGTCGGCGTGGGGCTCCTGGGCCCTTTCCTGCCCACGGCTGGGTCTGGGGCAGGACGCCTGGAGCCCTTCGCCAGCGGCGTGTGGGGAGCAGCTGGGAGGGCTCTGCCCGGCACGGTGCCACCGGCTGGAAAGGGGGTTTGGGGGAAGGAACTGCTGCTCTCCCCATGGCCCCTTCCCTCCCTTCTGCAGTGCAAACAGCCACGGTGCTCCCGTGAGCTCCCGCCTGGTCCCCGCATCCCGTGCCGCCAGCCCACGCTCCAGTCCCACTGCCTCACCCCGGTTCCCTGGGAAACAAAAGGCCTTCATGTTTGCGCAGAGTCACCGGCAAGAAAGTTCACATGGAAAGGAAAAAAAAAAATAATAAAAAAGAAAATAAAAATCAGAGGAAACGATCTGCACCGTGTCACACCGCTAACGCTGTGCTGCTGCGGCCGCCGGTGACCTGCTCGAGCAATGCACAACGTCATTCGCAAGCAATTACTCACTGCACAATATTTTTATTTCCCCAAACCATTAATGAATTATTTAGGCATCTGCAGCAGTTACACGGAGGATGATCAACCGCTGTTCATCCCAGGCTCTCGGCACGGGCTGTCTCCGTGTCTGACAGGGAACAGCTTTTCCGAAAAGCATCCCCATCCCCACGGCGCTCTGTGCCTGAGCACCACCACGGCACTGCTGAGCTCGCCACTGCACCGCCAGCAGGGCAAAATAACACCGGGTTTCCCTGCAAGGCCATCGGAGCCGGAGAAGGAGCTTTTTTCCAGAGCTGGAAGAGCGAAGTTCACCTGCTCGATCTCCACCACCTCCCCCAGCCCTTTCCTTCCCCCTCCTCCACCTCCCTGCAACGTGCTCCAGGCACCTGCCTGGTGCCAAAACCATTGAGAAATTCGGCACTGATTTGTAACGCGTGACGGTAATCCACCACTGGAGCAAACCACCACGTCAAGTCACGGGCTAACCTTGGCTATCTGCTAATGAACACAGGGCTGGGACATCTAAAAGCTGCTGAGAAAGCCCGGGCTGCAGCTAGCACCAGTGTGCAGCTCCCTGACAGGGAGAGTGTGCTCCGGCTGCGGCCATGAAACTTCATGAGGGTAACGCCGATCCCTGCCAACACGTGCATGGGCACGAGGTGTCTCATCAACCCAGCCCAGCTTCCCGAAGCAAGGTACCACTCGGTCTCTTGCACTGGGGCTAACGGGCACGAGCTGAAGGCTCCTGAACCTGGGCCAGACCAGTTACTCCAAGAAGCATCTTTAATCCTGCAGATAAATGCACCGAACACAGAGCGACGTGGGGATAAAAGCACTTATGAAGAAAACTTCAGGAAGACACGAGTCCTTTCCTAAAATCACCCTTCCCTGTTGGAAAGGCACATGGTGAGGAAGGATTGCCGCTCCAGGGCTCAGTAACGCTCCGGAGGTAGGGGCAGGACCACTGGCCTGCCTGGTGTCTGGCTGCTGAAGGATGCGAGAGCTAATGGGAGGACTGGGGAGCTGGTGCTGGCCGGCAGCGCGAGGAAGCTGCAGGGCTCTCTGCCCCAGCGCTAAGGGAGAAGGCTTGGTTCTAAAGGCAAAAGCCCTAGTGAGGGATGGGAAGTCCAGCTCTTGGCTCTCCCCTTCCTGCCAGTACAGCTGGCAGGGTGCTGCTGCAGGGGCGATGCTGGCCCATGGAATGACAGAGGAGCCCCTGGGGCTTCCAGCTCATCCATAAAACCTCCTCATCCCTCCCTCGCTCCTCCCTGTGCTCTCACGCCAAGTTCGCCACCTCCACTGCAAACTGGTCTTCAGGCTTATCCTGGCTGGGCCCCCGGGCTCTGGGGAGGTGGGGGTGTCAGCCTCACTGGCTGCTGTGGACACCCCCCTCCCGCAGCTCTAATTACTGGCAAAGGCTCCCACCACTCCCAGCCCCAGCCTCCGCCTGGTGGGGCGAAGCCCCCAGTCAGCCAATTGCAACACCCTTCTCCGAGCTGGGGACCACCACCAGTCTCCTCTGCTTCCAGCTCCTGAATAACATTCAAATCCTCTTGGTCACGACTTCACAGCTGCCCCGTGTGTCTCCAGCCCCCAGCCCATCCTGCCCGGTTCACAGGGTCACCAGCACACCCAGCCAGCTGGCAGTGCTGCCTCCTGTCCCAGTCCCCATGGGCACACAGAGCCTGTTCTGAGGGAAAAGGTTTTCTCCTCTGGGAGCCTTTCCTAGCGTTCCCTGCCCCAGGGCAGTCCCCTCGATCGCTCCACCAGCCCCACAGCCCCTCGCCCCTGCAGTGGCAGCACCAGTGGGGGTAAGTCCCATGCCCAGGGGTACCCCAGCATCCCATGAGCCTGGCACGCTCCTGGCCCAAGGCACCTGGCCAGCCTTTTACCTTATGAATTACTTCCCCTATGCCAAGGGACAGGGCAGAAAGAGCCGAGGGGTGCGGGTAGGGATGGAGCAGGGACCCATGCACGCCCAAGCCTGGGTACCGTGTCTGGGTTCTCAGCCACTGCAGTTTGTCAGTCTCACCCCTGTGTAAAGCGCTCAGCCCACTTTGGGCACTGCTGAATTTGGTGGGGCGTCTCTCCTGGGCTCAATGGTTTGGGCAATTAGACCTTTGTCGCAACACACTGCTCCTCCCCCACTGGTCCCTCTGATGTCTCAGCGATGAAAGTAGAGATGAGACCCGGAGGAAGGGACCCCCCGTAAGCGAGAGGGAGTTTGCAGACATCACCGCAGCTCCGGCTGCCCCTCCTTGTCCCCAGCCCTGCTGTGCATCATGTGGCGCTCGCCTGCAGCAGGGCCTCACACCAGAGGAACACTCACTTTTTTGTCAGGGCTGGTCTCCTCATGTTTATTTCCCTTTGCCGCGCGAGCAGTTTCCCCTTCCCACACAGGGAGCGGCAGCCCGTAGCTGTACCAAACGCGGCCGTGGGGATGGGGCCAGCCCTTCCCCGCGCCGGCAGAGCCAGGCAGGGACGAGCGGCCGTATCTCATCCGCCGGCATGCAGCATGCCGCCGCGCCTGCAGGAAACATATGTCACCGGTTAAACAGATCGTGAAAGCTTCAATCACTTCCTTATGGAGGAGCCAGGCTGAATTCGTACCAACAGCCGGCATCTCCTGCGCCCTTCCTGTGAGCGGGACCAGCCCTCACCCCTGTGGGGTGCTCCCATCTCCCCATGGACACGGGGCAGCCCTGTGGGGGACTGGGAAACGCCATACAGAGAAACAAACCAGTTCTCGTCCGCACCTTGTTACCTCCCCGGATGATCCCCTCTGCCTGCCAACCTGCCCCAGGGGGAGCTCAGGGAGGCAGAAAGCCTCCCCCAAATGCGGGGCCCATCTCCAGGCTCCCTCCAGCAAACACCACCCAGAGCCTTGTGCACAGCGGCTGTGGCCAGGGCACGCTGTGACTGCTGGCAGCACGTGGCCAGAGCCCAGTAACAGCCTCTCTGGTCCCCAAACCCTTGCTGTCCCCTGGGGCAGCCTTGGAGGAGCTCGGCCCATTTCGCGGGCACGGGCTGTGCCTGGAGGCAGGGACCCCCCAGCTCTGCCCGTCTCCAAGGAGCTTCACGCAAAGCTTTCTCCGGGTGTCTCCCAGGGATCGGCAGCATCTCTGGAGCAATCTGCTCCAGAGGAATGTTAATCATACACTCTCTTCTGCTCCACTGATGGGGTTACAAAAACTCCCAGTGCCAATAAAGCAGGCGGCTGCAGTCACCCCCCCACTCCACCCCCCTCAGCAGGGGTCCGGGGCTGCCCGGGCGGGACACTTGCCAAAGCGGGTCCCTCCTCTCACAGACGCAGGTAGGTGTTGGTGAGACGATGCATCATCGCAGCGTCTCTGCCATTACGCTCAGTTTTCTCCCGTGGGCTGGAAGTTGCTTTTTTTGGAAGAGAGGCAGGCAGGAAAGCTCACGTGGGCTTTGGTGATGAGACTGGCGGCTGCTGTCATCTGAGCTCAGCAGCAGGGAGAAGCTTGGCCATGGGTGCCACTGTGAGAGCAGACCACGTGCCAAAGAGATTGCCCGGTGTCTCTGCTGGCACCCTGCCTTACCCCGGGGTGCCCCAGCTCCCCCTGCCACCTCCGCAGCACTGCTTGGCTGGGATGGAGGGGAGCACTTGACAATAACACCTTCCTTATGTGCCTGAAACAACAGCCCAAATCCCAGGCCTTTCCCGGGATTGCATTTCAGTGAAACCCCAGCACCCTGACGGAAGGGCAGAGCAAGACAACAGCGTTATTTCTGCAAATGCAAACACCCCCAGAGACCCCTACCTGCTCTGGGCACCGAAGGCAAGGCGGCAGGGCAGGCTGGTGCCACGTCTGCAAGGGTCCCGCTCCCCGAGCTCTGCTCACCCAGATGTCACCTCCTGTCACAGCCCGTTTGCTCGGAAGGGTTGTCCTGCCTCCCTGCTCAGAAGCAGCATCAGTCCCATCACTGCACTGCCGGGAGCAGCACCGGCTCGTCGGCTCCAGCTCCTCGCTGGCGGCACATGTCCATTTTGCGATCCAGCTCTCCCTCCATCTCTTCTCTGCACAGCCATTTGCCTCAGTTTCTCCCCCATGGCAGCCAGCTGGGTCGTCCCTCCTGCTTGCAAAGGACAAGGGCCAAATCCCTGCTTGGCCTCACTGGTGTGATCCCTCCAGGTGCCTCTGCCCCAGGACCGCGCGCTGTGTTAGCAGCCCTGGTTCTGTCAGTATTGGCAAATCCAGTCCCAGTCAGAGCGGTGCCTCCTGCCAGCTCATTAATGAAGGGAGTACACAACAGAAACCTCCCTACCCATCCCCTGCAAGTCACCTCTGGGATGCTCTCCTCACTTGGTTGCTTTCTAATGCACACGGCCGCAAGCTGGTCCCCCGCGTGAACAATGGGAACCACCACAGCTCTGCCAGATCCCATGCCTGTCCCAGGCAAGAGCCAGCACGGCTGCAGCCCTCTTCCAGTCCCACACACCCATCCCAGACCCCCAAATCCTCAGGGTGGGGTTTGTCTCAAGCCCATGCCTGCTGGCAGCCAAGCAAGTGCTGCAGCAGTGCCCGGCCCATGGCTGGCTGTGTCCCCAGAGCAGCCACCTTCCCCAGAAGGAAGGGTTTGGCAGACGATCGTGCAGAGGCACAAGATGGTTCACAGTCCTCTTGATCAGTGCTCCCGAGGAACACGCCTTCACTCCCGTTCATTTGCACCCTTTTATTTCCAGCGCCCATGAGCCATCTCCCTGTCATTGCACCTCTTACCTATCAGGGTTGAATGCCTGGCTCCACCGCTCATTTGTACAATTTAAACCGGTTTTAAAGGGAAGAGGAGATGCAGACTCACTACCCATACACATAGCTCCTCATGGTTGAAAACAACCCCCATTGCTGGTTCCCAGCCTGTCTTGCCAAAAGTTTTTTTGGGCTGGACCCTCCATCCCTCCCCATCCACCCACAGCTCCAGTCCCTGGAATTTACCAACACTTAAAAATATTTTACACATCCCCATAAAATCACACACATTTAAAGCCAGTTAAGGCCTGAATTATGTTTTAAGATGCTGTCCAATTTGTAAGCATCATAAAAACCTGAAATAAGTTATCTAAGAAATAACCACAGGGAAATTACAGTCCCAACTTGCAGCCGAGGAGGCCGTGACCCGGGCGCACTAGCAAACAGCTCTCCCTGCGACTAATGCAGCCAGAGAGCGGGAGGGTTGCCAGGGCTTTCGGGGGCTGTATTTTAGCCATTGAATTTGCTGTAACCCCTGGCAGCTTTAGAGCATCATTAGGTAGCTCGCCTCCTGCCACAGAGCTTGGCTTGCTCCAGGCAGAGCCGAGTCGCGCTGCACGGGGGGGACCCCCTCGCTGGGCAGCAGCGGGGAGGGATGGGGAGCACGGCAGAGCATTGTATCGGGGAACCCAAGGAGGTGGGTACCAGGACCCTCCGCTGGGAGCGTGGAGGGAAGCAGAGCTTGGATCAACAGGGCTTTCCCCCTAAAATATTACACAGTCAGCCAGGCAGGGGGGATCCTGCCTGCGCAAGCTTTCCTGCCAAGCCACGCAAGGGCTCAGCGTCACGCTTTGCGTTTTATCAGCACAGACAAGGGGTGGTGAAGGGGATGCAGACCCTCAGCAGCGCTAGCCACCAGCCAGCTTGCCACCTCCTAAGCCTCCACAGATTCATCTCTGCGAAGGACTGCTGCCCACTGCGACACAACTGTTTTCCTTGTCTTACTTCATTTCCAGTGAACAGAAACAACCTGCTACATTTTGGGGTTCCTTTTCTCTGAGTTCTCCTTGTTTTCACTGCCAGCTTCCAGGGAGAGAGAGGCACTATAGAGCAGCATGCATCAGCCTTCCTTGGTACTGGGGCACCTCGCTGGGCTCCTGGTCACCCTGAGGGCCTCCTGTGGCACGTCTGGGCCATCAGCTTTCTACCGCCTCCATGCAGTCTTTGGAGCGCAAAAGGTGGGTCATGAAACTAAACCACTTGGAGAAAGATGTAGAGCAGGACTCATGCCTATGAGCGCGCCAGCCCCCGGCACGGCGGGAGCAGCCGGCCGCCTTCCCCGTGTTTCGCACACTCCATCTGTCTCCAATGCAAGGCGGGAGCCCAGTGTGGAAACCTGCTGATTCTTTCCAGAGCTGCAAAACGAAACTTTTTCATCCCAAGGACGTGGGCTGCTCTGCACGCTGCCCTCCTGCCTCCCTAAACTCTGACCAGATTTCACGCCAAGCCTTCAAAGGGAAGGAGCCAGAGCAGCATCCCTGGCAGGCAGCACCACAGGGACTGGCTGGCTGAGCCCCCCCTAGGGCTCCTGGGGGGACCACGGGGCCACCAGCCCCAGTGTGACAGGTTCCCATGACAGAAAGGTGTTAACGAAGGCCGAGCGAGCAGGCTGCAGCTCAGCCGCTGGCAGGGAATCAGAGAGCCCAGGTCTGTTTTGCTGCCAGGTTATCAGTGGATCCATCAAGCGATGCCTTCAAGACGCCAAATCTATCAGCTCTCCCATATGGATGCCATCCACGCAGAGCCATTTCCTGCCTAATCGGTATCAGCCCCACTCCTCCCTCCCCAAAATCACTCTTTACAGCATGCCGCAACTCTACAAATATTTTTACAACAGGTAAAAAAAAAAAGGCACTGAGCACATCCCCCTGCCCAAACCTCCCCCCAGGGCGCTCGCTGTGCAGCATCGCTGCACCCGTTGGGATGCAGGTGCAGGGAGACATCCTTGGGGCCTGATACTTTGCACTCTGCATTTTCACCACGGTTCTGCAGACACCCTGGTGGGTGCTGGAGGCCTGGCAGGTACCCAGGAACCCGAACGCGGGTGACACGGGCTGGACCGGACCTCCCCCGGCGCCGCAGCAGAGCCCCGGCCAGGGTGTGCCGTATTTGCCGGCAGAGAGTTTACCTTGCAAAGGTTTCTGCGCCTGATAACCCGGGATTATTTTGGCTTTCATGTGGTCCCTAATGAAAGGGAGTCTGGAAGAGATGCAGATTGGAAAGAAAAGAGGAGGAGGAGGAAATTTCTTAGCATAGGGTTTCGGTTCCCCTGCCTATAAACAGTGCTGACAGCGGGAGGCGGCGGTGATAAACACGGAGATAAGAGCCCAGCCAGACAGGTAATTTGGCACAAAAGGTTCGTCTGGGGAAGCGTAGGCAGAAGTCGCCACACACTGTTTAAAAAACACAAAACCTCAAGCCCTGGCCAGGGCGGGCGGCTGTGCCAGGGAATTCCCCCGGCTGCTCGGGCACGGGGTACCCCAGCAGCAGGGGGGTTTACCCCGTTATTAAGTGCAATTGCTTTTTCTGCCTGGCAGCTGCCCAGGGCTTATGCCGCGGGAGCTGCCGGCGAAGGCCCTTGGCATTCCCTCCGCCGCCCCAAAACCATCTCGCTTCCTCGTCTGATGAGCTGTCACATATTCTTAGAGTTAAACGTCTTCACTGACAGGCGCTATTCAGGGAAATAATTCCTCCTGTTTAAAGATTCATGGATATTGGTGTTGGAGAGAAAAAACAGTGGTTTTCCCTTTCTTGTGGTCAGAAATCACAGCGGGGCAGGATCGTTTCTGAACGATAAATAGCATCCTGGCCCCGGGATCATCTCACCGCCTGTGCCGTTCCCAGGGTCCCAGGTAAAAGGAGCGTAAATCCTAAAGCCTTGAATAAAGAGGGTAAATGTTTTAAGGCAGGAGCAGCATGTATAAATTGTGCAGAACTTTATAAAAGCCGCAGAAAATACAGCCCTGCCGCGCCAGTGGCGTAAACCTTACACAACAGCCAGGATGATTCACGGGAGCGCAGCGGCATGAATCACGCGGCAGCGGGTGAAACAGGTTTCTGCCCGGTACCTTGCATGAAGAGACAGCCAAGCTTCAGCCGGGATCTTATCAGCCCCGTCCTCCTCCCTCGGCACCGGTGCGTGACTTGACTTGCTGGCATCGCCGGGGCGAGATGGGAAGAGCCGGGGCAGGCAGAGGCACTGCAGAACCGCCGAGGAGGGTTTCTGTTACAGCAGCTGGTGCCTAGCAGGGACAGCAGAGATGCCTATTATTTTCAGGTGATAACAATGAAGTATTTCTACAAAGAGCAATGCCAAAGCGGCAGAGATTGTGCGACTCCATCCAGCACAAAGCTTCTGGAGTTGAAAGGGAAACACCCAAAGGCTCTGATGGCTCTCCCTCACCGAGTGACCTGGCTGCTAACAAAAGAGCCAGCAAAGGAAACAGTCTGCTCTCCGACAGGCGTGGAGACACGTCTCTCTTTAAGGCTGCAAGAATTGAATCGGTGGTTAGAGATGAAGGTGCTCATAAGAAGCTGAATTTTAAAACCTGTAAATTAACTAAGAGGGGGGCGAGCTGTCCTGGCTTCCTGAAAGGAAGTTCGTGCCTCTAATCTGCTAGGATGCTTTCTGCCATCGCCAGGAGGGTGAAGTAAGGAGAACTACTTGACAGAATGTGTTTGGGGTTTCAAAGCTGTCTGACAAGGTCCCTTACGAGAGGCTATTAAGGGAATTAAACGCTTGCAAAGCAAATGAAAAAAGTAACTCTGATGGTTGGAAACAGAGAGGGAACACAGTGTATATTAATGAGGGCTACCTACCAGAAGCCTAGGTACTCGCGGGGAGGCTCCCCAAGTTTTTGTGTTTATACCGGTGGTTAAGGAGATGCCTTAACGATCTGGAAAAGGAGAATGAAAAATGTCACGAGAAAAATCTGGCAAAGGACCCAAATTGCACAGAGTGTTCAGAACAAGAGAAGACTACGGGGAACTTCAAAAGGCCTGAGGAGAGCTTGATGAATGGGCCAGTCAATGGCGGATGAAATCCAAAGTAGACAAATGCGTAGTCATGCACACTGCGAGGAACAGGCCCCACTAATTCAAACAAAATGTTAAAATGCAAAGGAGCAGGAGAGATAACATGGAAAACGCTCTGGTGCCTATACCTCCATCGACAGCACCCCTCATCGAGGATGTTGTGCTCAGTCCTGGGTGTTTCACTGCAGAGAATGGCACTTTTAAGCCCCTCGTTCCCCTGGCAGGAGCCCATGGGCTGCACAGGCACAGGGGGACCTGCCCGTTGTTCGGCACTGCAATCAGTGCGGATGGAAAGGGTCCATCAGGTGAGACTGAGCACCCCCTTCAGCAGGAAACGCTGAGCAAGAGCCTGATTTTTGGGGACTGGGATTGCCCTCAGAAGGACCCTCCCCATCACCTAGAGGAAGAGCCTGGTGAGACCTGCCAGGCATTTTTCCAGCCGAATAACTTCCTGACAGCGAGGGAAGGCAAAGCCCCATGCTGTCCTCCCCAGTGACCAGCCACCCCAGAGGATGGCTGCTCTGAAGCAGCCTGAGAAGGTGAGAAGTCCCATGTGGAGCCCAGGTCCAACAGGATGGGCTGGTCTGGCGAGGTCCACACGGTGCCAGACCCAGATGCCATCTCTCTCCTGGGACAGGGCAAGCTGCTTGTTTGCTCTTCTGGGGACGGTCCCGGCTTCCCCCTTCACCCCACTCCTTCCCGGCACTGCCAAAACTAGCGCAGAGGAGCCGGGGCTGGACTTTGTCAGCATAACAGGTCACATCAGCGGGCACTTAAAAGCGATAAACATCTACAGGGCCTTTGAAACAGACGCAGATGTTGAGGAGCAGTCACTGGGAGGTGTGGGTGCGTGGCCAGGCAGGGGGTGCCCCAGGTGCTGCGGGGGGTGGGTAGATGCCCGAGGTCCTGGGGGGACCACCCCGGGCGCCCTGTCAGAGCTCCTTTGGCACAGCTTTGATACTTCAGAGATACCAGGCTTCAGTCAGGGCTTTGCTGCAAAAGCCAGACAGCCCGGCCCTAGTGTTGGCTTTGGGGAAATTCCCCATCGCAGGCTGGGGGGATGGCTATAAAGCCAAACTAAGCACCCCTGCGTAGTCCAGGGTGAGCAGGGACCTCTCGAGGAGCGGATGGGGAAGACCCAGAGGAAACGATGCTGAGGAGGCAATGTGTGCACAGCAAGGAGCAGGCATGGGGCAGGGAGCGCTCATCCCCGCAGAGGAAAGTGAGCAAAGATGCCTGAAGGGCCCCACCAGGTTTCTCGCAGCGATTCACAGCTTTGTCGATGGCTACTTTTCCGCAAATAAATTCAATATTTATTTCCAACAAGTGGCTGGCGGGAGGTAGAGGAAGGAAAGACACTTATTGAATAATTGCGCAACCCTCAAGAAAAGCCATAAATTACCCAGCTCTATCTGTCACTATAATTTCCAGCCAAAGTCCTAATGAATCTTTCCCAACAATAGTGTAAGGACAGGTTTGAAAATGGATTGAACCATCTAAGCACTTGGGTAAGCAAAGCAGAGGCATTAATAACCCCCACAAGACAACCCACGCTGCAGCAGGGACAGAGTAGCCCGGGCCACCTTTGCTCCATGGCCCCTGCCACAGCCCTGGCACAAGGTGAGGACATCTCGGGGGGATCACCAGCCCAAAAGAGCAACGGGAGGCTTAATTATCAAAGCCTTTGAACTACTTATAGGCAAGAAAACTCAGCAGCAGAAAGGCATCGCTAACGGAAACTGGTGCCTGAGGTACGTCTGCCTATGGGCAGGAGAGAGGCGACAGCTCTGCTGCTTGGCCGTGTAGTTTTGGTCCACAGAGCAATAGAAGATGAGATATTTGATCACACAATGAATCATGTCTCGCCTACAGGCTTCAGTCCAGCACATTAATGTAAGGGCAGATAAAAAATACACGCAATTTTTTGCCAGACAATAACAAAATACAGTAAAAATTACTTCCGTGAACTGCTCCTCCAAGAAGCGTTTCTTAATTCAAACGCATCTTTTTGCCTTTTCTCCTCAAACTCTTCCAGCAACCAGCATAAGAGAAGGTTAAAATAAATGAAAATAAAATAAAATACTCAGGCAGCAGCAGGTAGGATGGACAAACCCCAGCTCTCCCCAGGCTTACACCCACGCCACTGCTGGGGCCCACCCGCACCCCAAAGGCCACAGGCTGCTGGGGGCCAGGG